>JARDYH010000003.1:16080000-16157500 GCA_029215795.1 Anniella stebbinsi | reverse complement strand
TTCTTCCTGAAACCCTGAAGAACTGTTGCCAGACAGTTTCGACAATACCGGGCTAGATGGACCAATGGTCTGACTTTTTGTATGGAAGCGTTTTATGTTGGTATGCTTGTGCCGAACGATTCAGGTGGCCTTTGCCACATGGTACTGCAAGTTCCCCTCTATTTGGCACTGGTTAGGCCTCACCTTGAGTACTACTTCCAGTTCTGGGCACCACACTTCAAGAAGAATGCAGACAATCTGGAGGGGATTCAGAGGGGGGTAATGAAGATGATCAGGGGTCTGAAATCAAAACCCCATGAGGAGAGACTGAAATGGGCATGTTTAGCCTGGAGAAGAGAAGAAAGAGGGGAGACTTAATAGCACCCTTCAAATGCTTGAAAGGTTGTCATACAGAGGAGGGCCAGGATCTCTTCTTGATCATCCCAGAGTGCAGGACACAGAATAATGGGCTTAAGTTACAGGAAGCCAGATTCTGGCTGGACATCAGGAAAAACTTCCTGACTCTTAGAGCAGTACGACAATGGAACCAATGACCTTGGGAGGTTGTGGGCTCTCACACACTAGAGGCATTCAAGATGCAGTTGGTCAGCCATCTGTCAGGGATGCTTAAAGTGAATTCCTGCATTGAGCAGGGGGTTGGACTCAATGGCCTCATAGACCCCTTCCAACTCTACTATTCTACGATTCTATGAGTTGATGGGAAAATAATACAATGGATCGAGGAATCAGATTGCCAACTTCTTTGCTGGTAGGGCTTCTGTCCCTGTCACATAGAAATGTAGCAAGTAAAGCTTTCTCCAGTCCACCCCCTTTATCTCTCTGCTCCACATATTCTCAACTGCTTCATCTCTCTCTCCTGATATCTCTATGCCTTCTGCCATCCTAACTTTTTGTGCCAAGGACAGTGATTACTACTACTACTACTAATTTATCTTTAGTATATCTAATGCATTTTCAAGATAAATTTATTTATTTTTTTACTGTATTTATATAGCCATGCCAAAATGTAAGTTCTTTGTGCAGCTCACAAACAAATATGTCATTAACATACAGCACAACAGCAACAACAACTGAAACTAAAATACAATTGAAACATGGAAAATGCTGTATTCATGGAGTCAATTCTGTCTTGTCCTATAGTTGCCAGGCTGCAATCCAGAGAACAAGCATCCACCTTTAAACTATGGCCAGATCTACACCAAGCAGGATATAGCGGGATGAAAGTGAGATATAAAAGGCAGGAGCCACACTACTGCTTTATAGCGGTATTGAAGTGCACTGACAACTGTTGGGGCCCATTGACTCATACCAGATGCTGCTATATCCTGCTTGGTGCGGCTCCTGCCTTTTATCTATCGCTTTCATACTGCTTTCATACTGCTATATCCTGCTTGGTGTAGATCTGGCCTAAGACTAAGTCAAAGGGGTTTGGTTCTATGCTTCAGCCAAAATGGGGGCTGAGGGGTAGATGAAACATTGGGGAAGGAACCTCTTTGCCATTTTTTTTATACTGGGGGAGAAAATCTAGTACTTTTCAGGGGTGGGGCTTATTTGTTAGCAACAGCAGCTCACACCCCACCTCCCAATTTCCCACAAGTGATGTCAGCAAAACAAGATTTTAAAAGATAAAAGGGGATAAAAGATAAAAGGGGATTGCCGCCAGCGCTGCTGCTACTGATGGGCAAGCCCCACAATTTCTAAAATTTCTCCCGTGGCCCCACAAAAGATCATGGAAACCTCTTCCGCACCATGGATGAATGCAAAGGAAGTTAGGATAGCTGTGGATGCCCCCCTGTGTCCCCCCTCCCTTTGACTCCCATTTCTTCCTTTTGAACTTTCCTCCATCCGAAGTGGGACAAATTCTTGCTGCTGCAGGTAGGGGAGGAAGGCAGCCAAAAGTTGTGTGTGGGGTAGTCGGTTGGGGGGGGGGTGATCAGCTTGAATTGCTTGATGCATTCTCTAGGTTGCAGTCTGGCAACTGTGAGCTACTGTTCCTCAAGCTCTACTTTAAATTAAGGACCCCAATCCACTTTGGAGGCCGATTCGGAGATTCCAAATCAGCCCCAATCTGCCTCGGCCCGATTCGGGCCTGGTCTGACCTGCTTTGGATCCGGATCCAAAGCAAGATTTGGACATCCAAAACAGATCGGATGTTGTGTTTGCTCAGATGGCCACCTAGCAGCTGCTGGGCAGGCTAACTAGGGGTCTCTATCATACTCCCCCCATTTGCCCCCCAAACCCGGTGAGCCCCCACCCTCCTGTGAGACTTACCTAACCCATCCACTCATGCCTAGCAGCTGTCCAGTCATAGATTTAGGAAAATACAGAGCCCCCATTTTCCTTATAAATGGTGGCTCTCATGGAGGATGCACGGCTGCTAGTAAGTTTCATAGGCGGGAGGAGGCAATGGCTTGGCATTGTCCTGGATTTGGACCGAAGCGGTGCAGAGCCAAAGTCTGCTCTAGCTGCACCCTATTTGACCTTGATGGCCACCTCACTTCCCTGTCCTCTCTGCTCTAGTGTTGCCAGATTACAACCCGGGGAGTTGCATTATCTCTTTAAAACTTCTAATGAAATCAAAGATGAAGCAGCTTTTGTTGTCCCCCTGGGCTGTTATAGCCAATTTGGGGGGAAGGGGCAGACAGAAAGGCCAGGGAAGGAACAGGTAGGAGAAGCAATGCCGGCCTTGTCTTTGACTTCACTGAGTATTTTAAAGGCATAATGTGTCTTTTTGTGCAACCTGGCAACCTTTGCCGTATTATCCATTTGTCAATATTCCCTGACTCCCCTCTGCATCCTTGCTTTCTCTCTCCATTGAACATAGACTATAAGCCCTCTGGTTAGGGTCTGCCTATCTGGTTAGGGTCTGTCTGATGTTTTTCACAGTGCCCATGATCATGCTACTAGTGTTAAATAAGTATTGCAGAGCAAATGAGGGCCCAAATGAAGATGGCAAGTGTGAAGAACATAAGAACATAAGAAAAGTCACGCTGGATCAGTCTGAGGGTCCATCTAGTCCAGCACTCTGTTCACGCAGTGGCCAACCAGCTGTTGACCAGGGATCAACAAAGCAGGACATGGTGCAACAGCATCCTCCCACCCATGTTCCCTAGCAACTGTGTTGTCTATTGCAGAGGTGGGCAAAAATTAGATCTCCAGATGTTTTGGATTTCAACCCCAGCATTCTTTACTATTGGCCATGCTGCCAGGGGCTTCTGGGCGTTGAAGTTCAAAACATCTGGAGATCTGTCTTGAGCTCACTCCTGGTCTACTGAACTTTGACTATGGAATTCAGGTTCCACCCCTGTAGGGTGGGCTTGGGAAAGGTGTATGTGAAATGGTGTTTACATCTGTCTGAAGGTGGAAGAATATGCCCATAAATGTGTCTGTATGTGTGTGAAAATGTGTGGGGCAGCAGCGGCTCCACCCACTTTGAGAGGCTGCCCTGCCTACTGGTGGCATGTGGGCCCTAATGTCCCAGCCCAGGGTTAATTCGGGCCTTAGGTTAAGAAATGGTTTCCCACCACTGATTTAAGTATTAGCTCAGGCATTTTTCTCCCTCTTTCATAATATTAGAAACGGGGGTCATCCCATGAAGCTAATTGATGGGAGATTGAGGACAGATAAAAGGAAGTTCTTTACACCATGCATAGTCAAACGATGGAATCCGCTAGCACAAAATAGATTGATAGTCCTGGTGGCTTTATACTTCCTCCAATATCAGAGACAGTATGCCTATGTACACCAGTTGCTGAGGAACATGGGTGGGAGGGTTTTAAAGGTGATACCACTTTGGCTCTATACGATTGGCACATAATCATATCCTTCCTGTGGGCTGCTGGTTGGCCACTGTGTGAACAGAATGTTGGTCTAGATGGACCCTTGGTTTGAACCAACATGGCCCTTCTTATGTTCTTATGGGTGGTAGCCACTAATCTAAAAGCAATTTCTACAGCCCTCTGTCCTCACTGGTTCTTTCATGGAAATCCCCCCAACCAAGACTGGTTTCCCTCTGCCTAGGCTCACTTTTCATTTCAGAGTGCAGCTGAAGGGGGGAATTCAAAACTGCATAGAGGGGTGTAGTGGAGAGCTCCTTTAGAGTTCTGCCTGAAACCCAGAGCAGATTCACTGCCCCACTGATATCAGAGCCACCAACCTCCATTGTCCCAACTCCATGTGAGGTGCCAACTGTTCCAGCTAGAAGCATAGACTTCCCATAAGTTCCCCCGACACTGTGGGATGGACTTCCCTTGCTCTTCCCAGAATCTTGTAGTTCTTCTTCCTCATTGGCTCATATGAGAGCTTGTACAGTGCATCTTTTGAACCGGGAGTTCAGTCTTGCCAGCTAGTCTTTGGTCCAGTTCCAGCAGTCATATAAACCATGGTTTATTGACATGAAGGTGAACAGGCTATAGCAAGCGTTAGCTTGCAGGCTCCCTCTCCTCCCCCTTTGCATCTGCCTCTGCTTTCAGTTTATGATGACAATGGACTGAACGAGGGCTAATAAACTGAAACTCAATCCAGACAAGACTGAGATGCTGTTAGTGGGTGGTTCTTCTGACTGGATGGAGGGTCTTCAACCTGTTCTGGATGGGGTTGCACTCCCCCTGAAGGAGCGGCTTCGTAGCTTGGGGGTTCTCCTAGAACCATCTCTGTCACTTGAGACTCAGGTGGCTTCGGTGGCACGGAGTACCTTCTACCCACTTCGGTTGGTGGCCCAACTACGCCCCTATCTGGACAGGGATAACCTGGCTTCAGTTGTCTATGCTCTGGTAACCTCCAAGTTAGATTACTGCAATGCACTCTGTGTGGGGCTGCCTTTGAAGATGGTTCAAAAGCTGCAGCTTGTGTAAAATGTGGCAGCCAGATTAATAACGAGGACCAAGAGGTTTGAACTTATAAGACCAACTCTGGCCCGCCTGCATTGGCTGCCTGTACGTTTCCGAGCCTGATTCAAGGTGCTGGTTTTAACCAATAAAGCCTTACACGGCTTGGGACCACAATACCTGATGGAACGTCTCTCCCGACATGAACCTACCTGTACACTATGCTCAACATTTAAGGTCCTCCTCTGGGTGCCTACCCTGAGGGAAGCTCAGAGGACGGCAACAAGGGAGAGGGCCTTCTCAGTGGTTGCCCCCCAATTATGGAATGATCTCCCTGAAGAGGCCTGCCTGGCACCAACATTGTAATCTTTTCGGTGCCAGGTCAAGATTTTTCTCTTCTCCCAGGAATTTAACACCATATGTTGAGTGAGAGGAGCACCTTCTGGCCTGCATAGGATGCCTGCCAGCCTCCAAGTTCGAGGCTGATGGGCATCCACATAGGATTGTGCCCTGATTCACCTATCCCTCGTTCTAGCCAGAGTTAGTTAAAACAAGCTGGAGATAAACCATAGTTTCAGAAGCTTGTTTGCTAACAAACTTTGAGGACAAACTACAGTTCCCTGCACTTGAAGGGAACACACAACTGTGGTTTGTTCTTCGAAGCAAAAATGCAAGCGTTGACTTTTCCTCCTTAGAAGGAGGAGGAGGAGAACAGTGTGTGTGTGTGTGTGTGTGTGTCACACAAGCATGAGGCTAGCCATGGCTTGTTCATGACTCCACAATCCAGAGTATGTGATTGTCTGAACCAGACTTGAACGGAGGGCTGCTGGATTACTATTTCCCTTTGATTGTTGTAATGTCTGCTGGTCTATGACCGTAATAAATTATATTTGGATTTGGATTGTTGTAATGTGTTTTAACATTTTGTTCTGAGGTTTTGTTGTTGTTGTTACCTACCTGGGGCCTTGGAAAGGCAGAACAGACATGCATTAAATAATAAAGTGTGGGAGGAAATGTGTGTGCGTGAGTGCTGCGCAGGCATACATTCAGCACATCTGGGACAGAAAAAAAAGATGCAGCGTGTTTCAACTCTGATTTTGAAACTGCCAAGTTACAACAAACAGCTGAAGAAAGAGGTGCTTGCGTGACCTCTTGTTTCAGGGAAACCCGGTCAAGAACAGTTTATAGAACAGCTGAAAGCTATTCCTAATGAATCAAGGAAACTTATCCTGAAGGGGGCAAGTTAAGAGATGTCATGTAAACACAGTTCAAAGACCAAAATTACAGCATCTGACAAATGTGTTGTTAGGGAAAAAACTTTCAAAACTTTGCCAATTTTCTAAATGGCCTTATCACATGGATTTGCAATTACTCCTCTTACTCTCTGCCTTTGGTTGTTCTTTGGGAAATTATGTATCACAAATAGTCATTTCAAATCTCAAGAAAACAGAGCAATTGTTATAATGACTCCACACCTCCACCACACCTACATGCTCTTTAAATAGGAAAGGTTAATGGAGTTTATAGCCCAATCCTATCCGTGCTTTCTTGGAGTGAAATCCCACTGAGTAAAGCATGGGGGGGGGGGCTGGAGCTTAAGTCTCTGTTCCTTATGATCCACTGGGGATGTCATGAGAGTCCATGGTGTGTGCGTGCGTGTGTAGTCTAATGAATTCCCCAATGTCCACCCTCCTGGACCCCACTCGTTAAGCACCCCACTGCTCATCCAGATCCTGATGAATCCACCTGCCCTTTAACAAGTCATCATTTTGTACAACAAGGGTGGCTCAGGCATTTCTGGAAAGGGAGTGTTTCATAAATGACAGCTGTAAAGGAGCGTTCACACCTGTAATGTTGGGCAAATGGCCCCATTATGGCCATCCATTTATACAGCACTCCCATTCCGGAAATGCCCGAGCCCCCATTGTTGTGCAAAATGGTGTCTCAGTAAGAGGAGAGAGAGCCACGCAGCATCATCAGGCTC
Source organism: Anniella stebbinsi (assembly GCA_029215795.1). Taxonomy (NCBI): domain Eukaryota; kingdom Metazoa; phylum Chordata; class Lepidosauria; order Squamata; family Anniellidae; genus Anniella; species Anniella stebbinsi. The sequence goes on along the minus strand of JARDYH010000003.1, from coordinate 16,150,690 downwards.
AGGATGAGCTACCGAGAAACTTGGGCAGTGACAACAGCTCAGGGAGAACTCGACGAAGCTGAGCGCGGGTGAGTCTGTCCATGATTCTGTTCCCTAAATGGAAGTTTTTGTTTCAAGATAAATAATAACCTGATTGGACTCTTCTTTCCACATTCAAGTGGCAGCTGGACAACCATCTGTCATGTATTGAGCAGGGGGTTGGACTCGATAGGGTGACCAGATAAAATCCAGGTCAGGGCTCATGTAACTTTAACAGTTGTAGAGAAAAGGGAATTTCAGCCAGTGTCATTTGTATGCAATTAGTTCCTGGTGAAATTCCCTCTTCATCACAACAGTCAAAGTTGCAGGCACTATACTAGAGTGACCATATACAAAAGAAGGCAGGGCCCCTGCAACTTTAACTGTTGTGATGAAGAGGGAATTTCACCAGGAACTAATTGCATACAAATGACACTGGCTGAAATTCTCTTTTCTCTACAACTGTTAAAGCTACAGGAGCCCTGACCTGGATTTTATCTGGTCATCCTAGGACTCGATGGCCTTATAGGCCCCTTCCAACTTTACTATTCTATGGTTCTATGATCCACCTCCCCTTATGTCTTTTCTCTAGAATAGGCTCACACTACTTATTTACCGAAATACTTATATCCCACCTTTCCTTGTGTAGTTCAAGGCAACTAACAGCAGAAATAATAAAATGCAATAAGAACCTACAGAAAACATGGGGAAAGACAACAAGCCAGCAAAACAAAACAATTAAAATGGTGGCAATTTAAAATACAGGGCTGGATCCAGATTTAGTCGTGCTCATGACTAACTGAAGTCCCATTGATTTCAATGGGTTTACTCTGAGCGTGACTAAATCTGGATCCAAGTCATAGATTGAAAGGATTATATACCAGTCATGTTGAACCAAAGCAGTATAGGACAGCCTCTAAAAGCCACAATCCTCTTTAAATGGATGGCCTTAGCTGGGCTGGCCCTACTACGGGTCAGAGTGAGGCACCTGCCTCAGGCGGCAGATGTTGGAGGAGAGGTGGGGGGAGCAGTGGCAGCCATTCCTCCAGAGCTATTCCAGCCATTGCCCTGTCTTGTAGGGCAGAGCAATGGGTACCGTATGGCCTGCCTTAAACCTGCTAAGAGATTCTTGGCCTCAGGTGTGGTGAAGGACACTGTCCTGTTCACCAGTGTTGAAGTAAGATTCAATCTGCTGGTCTGGTGAGCTTCAGAATACGGTATGGGGACATGTTATCCTGTCCTTTACCTCAGGCAGCAAAATGCCTTGGGTTGGCCAAGGCTGCAGCAGAACGCCAATAGTGAAGAGTTCCAAAATCAGGATTTGGCAACAAAGAAAGTCTGTCACCTTTCTCCAAGCAAGTGTAGGATTGGAGACCTTTTGCAGGTGATTTTATACTTGTGATCCACCAAGATATTTGGTGGGCTGCATCACGGCCTGCCAGATGCTTAAATTGATTCCTCTTCTTCCCATTTTTTCAATGTCTCATCGGCATCAAAAAAAGATTTATTGAGCCCTTGGTAGACTGCCTTACATGCTTGGTGAGCTGGGCTAATTCAGGTTAAGATGGAACTATGGTTAACATTGATGTCCATGTATCGCTTAACCATGATGAAATGCAGGAGAGGTAGGAATTCAGACCGGGCAGGGGCGGCGGTGGCAAGAATGCCCAGTCCCTATGATCTGCTCCTGATCTCCATGCCAAAATGTGTATATTACAAATGTGTAAATTGCATACAAAAATGCATGTATTAGAAAAAAATGTTCACAAAAATGCATACGAAAACATTTTTTTCTCAAAATTCGGCATGAACCAAATTTAAGATTGGGAAAATGAGGAAGTGAGAGAAACCAGCATTTACAGATATATACACCCCTAGATACATCTTTACTTCCCCTTCAACACAGTGCAACGGGGTCAAATTCATTTACCTACAACAGGAATTGGCAACCTTTGGGGTCTGGGGGGCAGTTTTCACCCTCGGCCAAAATGTGATGATGTGGTGGCGGCGAAAAAGCTGCAGTATGTCACCAAATTTCACTGGCGAACTGGAATGAAGGCTTAGAAGGGACAATTTTTGCTTGTTTTGCCAATATCTATAACCAGATACCAGTAGGTTGCCCATAAACATTGTTCCTGAAGAAAAATAAAATCTAATGAAAGGTTTAACAAAACTTTGACTGAGTTACTTTTAACTATAGATGTCTCTTAATCTCTTCATTATTTGTTTATAGCCCGTATCTTACTGGCACATCATTGTACTTTGGCCTGCACCTGTGTTTAGAAAGGTGGACAGAGACTTTTGTGTGTGTTCATACATAATTTTGCTCCATTTTGCAATTGATTATGTTTGTTTAATTATAATCGACTTTTTTTGATATTAAAAAATAAAACGTTGTGGTACGTTGTTATAGAAGATAACCTACTTCCTTTAAAAAGGGTTTATGGACATAAATAAACTCCTGACTTGGAATTGTAGTGAAAATTATTGTTATTCGTGGAATTCCCATGTCAAGAGCTTTCCAGTGAAGTGTGTTTCATGAGAAGGCAGTCAACAAGGGATGACCAACGTACTCCTGACTTTGAATATATATATATATATATATATATATTCAAATTTTGGTGGTGCAGCAACAGGGCCACACTAGAGGCCAAGGGATGGGGGCATATGTGCCTCACAGGACACAAGTTGCTCACCCCTCACAGGATGAATGGCTTCCGCAGGACAGACATGAAGATGACTAAAAAAGTATGGTGCTTTTTCATTATTAGTAATCCAATGTGATGGTTATTTTTGCCACACTTGATATTCTCTCTCTCTCTCTGTTGAGAGTTATTCTTTCTTTGGTAATTGCATTCAGCGAATAGAAGGCCTTTTATTTTTACTGTGGAGTTTTCATTTTAAGTGTGCGTTCTCTTTTTCTGGCATATCAAAGAGAATCTGTTTACTTTAATTGGGCTCTCTTTGGGCTCATGATCCGGCTTGCCAGATGAGGCTTTCGAAGCTCTCTTACCTGTACTAAAAGGCCTATGCAGCATGTGGTCCTGGCTGAAATTGTTCCGCTCCGACTTTCCAATGGCCAGGCCCGTTCCTTGGCAAGAGAACTGTGTAGTTCCATGAGACCTGTTTTTTTGGCAAATGGAGCCAGAATGTGTCAAGGCTCCATTGTGCCTGTGCTGTGTTTGAACAAAGATGGGGATTTATTTGGCAGTTTTGTGTCCAGTTCCACATTCCTGTGAAATTTCAACTGGATATTTCAGCAAAGGGGCTGCATTTTTTTTTTAAAATGGCTAATGGTTTCATCATAGCTGAGTATGAAAAGCTCTTTTGTAAAAAGGAAAAGAAAACACTCCACAAAATGCTACAAAAATAGCTAAAGCTGTCCAAAAATATTTTGTTGCCAGAGGCCGAAAATCAAAATGGCATTCTCCTCCAACAGTAGCTTTATATATTGAGAAGACAATGCTGGGTACAATCAGTGCTTACAGGGTGGTAAGGAATCACCTTCGCTCATGCTGCCCACCAGCCTCCATATATTGATCTAAAGATCTATACAGACTCAATGGGCCTGTTCAGATGACACACTAAGCCATGGGCCACTAACCCTTTTGCAGCAAATGGTTAGGGAGCATGTTTAAACCACGGTTATGTGATTAGGAATGGTTCACAAGACATGCTAAGTCATGGTTCACACAATACGCTAAGCCATAATGTTTAACTGTAGGCTGACCATATGAAAAGGAGGACAGGGCTCATGTAACTTTAACAGTTGTAGAGAAAAGGGAATTTCAGCCAGTGTCATTTGTATGCAATTAGTTCCTGGTGATATTCCTTCTTCATCACAACAGTTAAAGTTGCAGGCACTATACTAGAGTGACCATATACAAAAGAAGGAAGGGCCCCTGCAACTTTAACTGGTGTGATGAAGAGGGAATTTCACCAGGAACTAATTGCATACAAATGACACTGGCTGAAATTCCCTTTTCTCTACAACTGTTAAAGTTACATGAGCCCTGTCCTCCTTTTCATATGGTCAGCCTATTTAACTGAAAATGCTTAACCTCTGTGACTATACGTGCCATCTGAACAAGGTCAATGGGTTAGATCAAGGATCTGCTTTCTGCAAGAGCAAAAGACCTTCTGCAAGAAACAGAGCTCTGCTCAGGAAATTCCCTCCACCTGACCTTTGGGGATCCCCCCAAAAACAGTTCACCTTGTTCAGCAGCATCTCCTGGCTTTCTGTGTAGCATTTTCATGGTGAGGGAGGGGCTGTTGTGGAAAGGAGGGTCCTCTTCTGCCAGAAGAATTGGTCCAGCCATATGTGGAGCATGGCGTGACCACATTGTGCACAGTTCTGGTCAACACACTGTAAAAAAGATAGTGTAGAGCTGGAAAAAATGCAGAATAGGGCAACTAAAATGATCAAGGGATGGAGCAACTCTACTATGAGGAAAGGTTACAACAGCTGGGATTGTTTAGCCTGGATAAAATATTAGTAAAGGGAGACATGATGGAGGAGTGCAAAATTAAGCATAGTGCAGAGAAAACGGATAGGGAGACCTCTCTCTCTCTCTCTCTCTCTCTCTCTCTCTCTCTTAAAATGCTAGAACTCAGGGTCATCCCATGAAGCTGACTGGTGGGAGATTCTGGATGGATAAAAGGAAGGATGTCTTCACACAGCACATAGTTAAACTATGAAATTCACTACCACAAGATGTAGTGATGGCCACCAACTGGGATGGTTTTAAAAGGGAGTTAGACAAGTTCATGGGCTGAACTTACAGGAAGCCAGATTAGAGCAGTACGGCAATGGAACCAATTACTTAGGGAGGTCGTGGGCTCCCCCACACTACAGGCATTCAAGAGGCAGCTAGACAGTGACCTCTCAGGTGTGCTTTAAGGTGGATTCCTGCATTGAGCACGGAGTTGGACTAGATGGCCTTATAGGCCCCTTCCAACTCTACTGTCTATGATTCTATGAAGAAGGGTATCAGTGGCTACTCATCCTGATGGCTTTATGTTTCCTCCAATATCAGAGGCAGTTGCTGAGGAACATGAGCGGGAGGGTGTTGTTGCACTCTTCTCCTGCTTATGGGTCCCTGGTCAACAGCATGCTGGTCTAGATGGACCCTTGGTCTGATCCAGCAGGGCTCTTGTTATGTTCTTATGTGCACATGCATAGCCTTTCTCCACACCTCTGCACCCTGCACTTACTTTCTTTCTTTCTTTCTTTCTTTCTTTCTTTCTTTCTTATGTGTAGATTACACGTCTCTGCAGACTTTTGAATTGGTCTGTGGAGGATATGCGTACATGAAGCTGTCTGATAATATTCAATCAATCAATCAATCCATAGCCCACTTTTCCACAAAGAAAATGGCACTCAACCATCATAAAGACATAAAAAGTAGTTAAAAATAAGCCTAAATAATCAAAAGTACACATATAATACTGAGGTCCCACCCTGCATGGGATATCAACACCAGTTCCATGTTGTCCACTAAACTACTTCTGCTTTCCAAGTCAGCATTGATTCCTTCTATAGTGTATTTCTCACCGTCCTTATTGTGACACTATTTTCTTATCCCATTTGAAGTAGGTCCTCTTTTTGGTTCTTCAGATTTCTAATATAATTCCACAACTTTTTTTTTTTTTAAAGGCTTATGAAAATTATTTCCCTTCAGTGGTTTTCAAGGTGTTTGTTTGCCTCTTTTTATTATTAATATACATGTAACGGCAGGGGAGGAAAGAAAACAACAACCCAGCACTGATCCATAAAGTAGATATTCTGCTAGGAATCCCATACCACGGCCTGCATTTTCATAATTCTAAGTAGAGTGTTTATTTATTGAAATTTGTAACCCACAGAGGGCACATTAATCTCCGGGAAAGGATGCAGGGGGAAAAGAGTCTTAAGTTTGAAAAAGGACAACATGCGGTGGTCTGCAGATAAGGGAATACTGATTAAAAGCACACTCAACAGGACACTTGAGTGATAAAATTGAATTCCCCCATAGAATCAACTCCACCTAGGAGCATCATTCTCTGTATACATGTATTTACTTTAGGTCCACTCCCTGTCTTAGGGATGCTTCACACACACTACATTTCCTACCTAGGGATGTATGAGAAAATTGTTTCAGTTCATTTCTGAACAGGATTTACTCAATTCTAGGGTGACCATATGGAAAGGAGGACAAGGCTCCTGTATCTTTGTACTGAAAGGGGAATTTCAGCAGGTGCCATTTGTATGTATGTAGCAACTGGTGAAATTCCCTCTTCATTGCAACAGTTAAAGCTGCAGAGCTATAGTAGAGTGACCAGCTACAAAAGATGGCAGGGCTTCTGCAATTCTTGGCCCAACATCTGATATTTTAAATAGGAGTATCCAATTACTGATACCAACTACTGGTATTGAATCTGAATACCAGTAATAAATATCTATTATGTACCAAATTTTACATGATATTTTATATCAAGTCCTACAGATATTGACGTATGCTTTCAAATAGGGATGTGCACGGCTGAAATTATCGTATCGTATCGTTATTGGAAATTCCGATATAAAAAAAATCCGGTTCCATCATATCAGGGGGTACCCGGATTTGATCGGATCTGATATATGATAAATATCGGAAGTTCTGATACGATAACGGTGTTTTCCCCATAGGTTTGCAAAGTGTCGTAGCTCTACTGAGAACTAGGCTGCAAAACCTAGTTCTCAGTAGTCCGGAGCAGCGGACAGCAGCGGACGACAGCGGGGAAGACCCAGGTAAAGAGCGCGAGTGGGAGGGGGAGTGAGGGCTGGCTCTAAAATGGCTGTCCGAATATCCAATATGTCCGATAGTTATCAGACATATGGATTTCGGATCCAATCCGATAGGGCCTCCAGGAATATGTATCATTATCGTTAATTGGATGTCCGATAACGACCTTATCGGTTCGTTATTGGACATTGGAATGCTACGATACACATCCCTACTTTCAAATACTGAAAGTTATGTATTAAACGTCATGGAATATCATCATATATACTGCCAGATGTCAATATACCATAGCGTGTCAAGTATGCAACGCTATTGGACAATAAATTGTGGATGCCAAATATCAAGTACTGTAAAAAATATCAAGTACTGTTAAGTGCTAAATATCAAGTGTTAAATATGAAATACCATCAGATGTCAAATATTCCCATTAAATATGTGATATAGAAGATTTGGCAGATATTCAACATCATATGTCGCAGGAGATTATTTTAAGGATAATTTAGAGCGACAAATATGAGGCTGCTGTAGTATAAACTAGGGATGGGTGAATCTGTCAGTTTGGCTTTTTGTCCCAAATATGGGGAATGTTGCGAAATTTGGTAAATTCTTATCAAAACTGAACCGAAACAAAATTCTCGCTCAACCCTAGTGTAAACGCTACCCTATTGGCTGATTCTACTGGATTCTCAACCTACACCATCATAATAGCTCAGCCGACTGAGGCAGATGTTCACAAGCTGGAACCATTTCAATCAGGCTTTAGGCCTGGTTTTGGAATGGAAACATCCATGGTCATCCTGTGGGATTACTTTTGCCAAGAGAGGACAGGAGAAGTGTGACCCTCTTGATTCTCTTGGATTGTTCAACAGCCTTTGATGCCATTGACCGTATTATCTTTCTGGATAGACATTCTGGGCTGGGAGTTAGAGGTACCGCGTGCAGTGGTTCAACTCCTACTGGAATGGCCGATTCCAGAAGGTGGGGATTATTGCTCCAAATCTTGGCGCCCCAGGGCTCTATATTCCCCATGCTGTCCAACATCTACATGAAACTGCTGGAGGAAGTTATCCAGAGATATAAACTGAGGTATCAGCAATATGTGGATGACACCCAGGCCCAGCTCACTCTCTCCTTTCCATCAAATCCAGGTGAGACAGTGGGTGTTCCGAATAAGTGCCTACGTGTGGTAAAGGGTTGGATGAGGGCTAATAAACTGAGACACAATCCAAATAAGATGAAGGTACTATTATTGGGAGGTTTTGTGCCTGGATGAGTGATATTCAACCTGTTCTAGAGGTGCTGCATTCCCCCTAAATGATCAGGATTGTAGTTTTGGGGGTGCTCTTGGATCTAGCACTGCCATTGGAAGCACAGATGGCCTCAGTGGCATGGAGCATCTTTTATCAGCTTAGGCTGATAGACTAACTATGAACCTATCTGGACAGAGATAGCCTGGCTACAGTTATCTGAGCTCTGATAACCTCTGAGTACTGCAATGCAGTATAACTGCGGATGCCTTTGATAAGTCTAGAAACTTAGTTTGTCCAAAACTGGGCAGTGAGATTGTTAACAAGGAATGGCCAATATGATCATATCTCACCAGTGCTTCATGAACTTTCACTGCTGCAAGTCCATTTCTGGGACCAATTCAAAATCCTGGAATTAACTTCCAAAGCCTATTACCTGAGGGATCATCCTCTCTATACACCTGCCTGGACCCTAAACTCATATTCAGAGGCCCCTTTCCAATGCCCCCACCAAAAAGAGGTGAGGCAGGGGCTACAAATGAGAGGGCCTTCTCAGTGGTGGCACCCTGGTTGTGGACTGAACACCCTAGAGAAGCTCACCTGGTGTCACCTGGTGAAGACCTTTTTATTCCCCCAGCTTTTTAGCCCTTCTGTTTTAAAAAGTGGTGTTTGTGCATTTTTAGATTTGTGTACTGCTGCCAGCTTTGACGTGGGTTACTACTTTGGTTTTTATTCTGTTTTAACCCTATAGTGTTTATATAAGGTTGTACTATGTTATTATATTTTATGGTTTTAAGCATTGTCATGTAAGCTGCCCAGAGAGCTTCAGCTAATGGGAGGTACAGAAATGTAATAAACAAACAAACAAACAAAGAATCCTGCTGCCTCCTGGTGTGCTTCAATCTACCTTCCAGTTCTTGCAGTGGCAAATGCCCCAGTGGGACTTTTGTCACTGACATGAATGCAACCATGGCTTTTGTGTATCTAATATTTCTGAAACAAACAAACAAACAAACACCCATCCATTTAACTGTATCGAGGTTTCTATAGTTAGCACTGTGTGTCTCTATAGTAAACATAATGCTTCTAACTTTCCACAATGCCCCCGTCAATTCAGCGTTAAACGGCAGAGCCTAACATATGGACCAGTCTCGGGAGGTAAATCTGGCATGCATAATTAGCATGATTTGTCACCATGTTAAGTTTCAGACTGTACAGTTTAATTAAAACAGGTAACAGCGACGGGGCTATATATTCTAAGCGGTGAAATATGTCTGCTTTAAAAAGCAGAAGGATTGTATTCTGAATTTGGTTTATGTTGTATTAAAGATGTGTTCACACAAGAACTTTCCATGTTCTCAGTTCATTCCCTTAACCAACGCTTGAAATTGAATTGCAAAATGTGGTACCAGAGGAAGAGGGAGGGTAAGGTATAATGATGGGTTGTGTTTTGTGAACCTTTCCACCATGTTGAAGATGCGGAGCCTGTCAGAAAAAAAGAAGTCATTTCTGGAAACGGCCTTTTCCAGCCACCGTAGTTTGCAACAGTAAATCTATAGCAGGCCAGATCCACCTTCTTCCTTAAAGATCGCGGATTCCTGAAGGATGGGCGGCTTGTCAGGGCAAGCAGAAGGGTTAGGTAAGTCCTGTTGCGGGAAAAAAGCAGCAGCTCACCATTGGGCCAAAGCAGCCCAAAGCACTTTGTCTGCTTTGGCCAAGGCAGACCAATCTGGTCCTGACTAGGATTTGGGATGAGGCGAGCCAAATCGCCCTGCTTCGATTCTGATTCAGGGTTCAAGACTGAGGCAGTGCACACCCCAATTGAATGCACAGGGATTCCAACCAAAACTTTTAAGAGCTATAAGCCTGGGTGCACAAATACGTCAATGTTGCTTTCTCCCATATTCAATATTTTAGAAATCTCAAGTTCCTTCCATCCCGAATATGAAGAAATCAGTATTTTTGGTCATATTCTTATCGAAACTGAACTGAAACAACATTTTCAATCATCCCTAATCATGAGGGGAGGAAACAATTAGTTTTAGATGGAAATGTACTTAATATCTTGAATTTCACACATCTGATGTTCCATCAGCAGTATTGATATTTCCGGTAGTGCTGTGCACACACCCCTATTCGCCTCAGAGGCAGTTTTGGAGCCCCTGAAACAGCCCTGATTCAACTCGGGGTGCTTCAGGGGTTGCCCGCCTTGCCTCTGTGCTGAAGCCAAGGTGAGATTCAAGGCGCCTGAGGCGACTTGGCCTTGCAGGTCCCTGGGTGCCGGCAGTGCAGCCGGCACCCAGGAATGCCAGTACCAAGGCCGGCAGTGAGTCCATTGGACTCACCTCCCTCTCTTGGCTCTCCCCACTCACCTGCTGCTGCATCCCTGCTACTGTATCGCCAGCGCCTGCCACATTACCAGCGCCTGCCGCATTGCCAGCGCCTGCCGCATTGCCAGCGCCTGCCTCATCGCCGGCCTCCACCATCGGCATCTCCCGCCGCATTGCCCATGCCCATCACATTGCTAGCACCTGCCACTGCCATCGTCGCTGCTGCATCGCCCGCCGTGACCAGGTGTGGCAGCAGGTGAGTGGGGAGAGCCGGTAGAGGGAGATGAGTCCAATGGACCACTGCCAACTTTCCCGGGAGGGCCCAGTGCCGCTCCAAAGTGGCCCGAGATGCCCTGAAGCTTCAGTGCAATGTGTTTCGGCTTGCCTCACCTCAGTTTCGGGGATCTGGCCCAAGGCAGTGAACAGTCCTAATTTCTGGGAGTTAGTGATTGGGATGCCTGTCATTTGAAACTCCAGCCTTTGGGGGCCCAATGGATCCCCACTGCCTACCAAGCTTAGCTTGCATTTGTGCGTTGAGCTGTGGTCTTTCCCCCCCAAATCTGGGAGCTTTTTTAGTCCCCCCTTCATAAATAGAAAGTTGTTCAAACTGCTGCTGCAGTTTGCATAACTTGAATGAATTATGACAGGAATCTATGTAAATTAGGCAAATTACAGATGTAATTTGAGCAAATTGCAGTCTCAATTTACACAACTTTTTATTTACAAAGAATACCCACCCCCAGCTGGAAATCTGCAAGCTAGCCTGATTGAGCTGGGCCAGCTTGCAGGGAAGTGGGCCGGAGTGTCGTGAAGTCCCCACCCCCGGATAGATTCCTTTGACATCCCCAATTAATGACTCAGTTTCTCAGTGGGAACTGATGATCTCATAATATGCCAGGGGTATTGAGATCACCCTATTCACCAACTACAGGCACATTCATCCCTCGCCTCCAAAACACTGGAACTCACACAGATGGGAGTACCACACAACATTCACAGCAGACCGCACCTGGGGCAGCCTTGGACACATGCACAGGGCAGATGCACAGAACTCACCCACCCGCCTTTCCTGGATCTGATTGCTCTATGTGTACTTCTTCACTTTCTTTCCATCCAGCAGCACATTTTAGGCCCAAGGCATTTTCCTTTAGCTTCAGGAGTCACAACGGCTCTGATAGCTACCCGTGATGGGTGAAGTATAAATGCTTAGATAGTTACCACAGATAGGAGTTCTATTACGGAAGTTCAGTCTATCTATCTGCAGACTAAATTGCGCTTTGGCAGGGGGAGGATGGAGCAGTCGAGCTCACATTGTCGATCTTTCCTTCCACTCTCTAATGCCTTGGATGTGATATTTACCATTGTACAGTTTCTTCTCGTTCTTCTCTCTCGGCAAATAAAGCCTGGGAAATGGAATACTGGGTTGGTACCCCTGTATTATTGCACAATTCCTATATAGGAGGGATGGCCAAAGCTCCTAACATTATGAGTAGCATAATAATATATATATATTTTAGTTCTCATAGACCCTGTTCAGGAGACACCTTAAACCACGGCTTTAACCACGGCGAATAAGGCAAAAAGCCTTATTCACCGTGGTTAAAGCTGTAGTTTAAGATGTCTTCTGAACAGGGCCATTTAGTCTTCGTATCAAAATCTTATGGCAGGTTAGGTGAAGACCCTGCCACCCAAGAGCAGTTAATCCTTTTTGTTGTGGTTATTAAAACATTATTCATTTTCTTATTCACTTGTTAAAATCACAGCCAGCTCTGTTATTATTTCATTTGTTTTCATTATTCACATTCATTTTAATTTCTCATTGCTTTCCATGGGTGACCTTGCTGCTCTTCCGCTTTCGTCAGCCTCTGTGTCCTTCATCCAATTGGCATTCTGCTTGCTTTCCAAGGGAACAGATCTACCAGATTTCAGAGAGACAGGAAAAAGGGACTCCCGGGAATGCCTGAGAAATCCGAAATGGAATCATAGCAGTTCAGTTTTCTATGAATCTGACCTGTGGATTTTGCAGCGGACTGGCTTTTCCTAAATCATACAGATTCTGTGGACTTGTGGACAATGCAAATTTTAATGCAAATTAAGTCATAGAAAAAAAACCCATAAAATTAAAAAAGCCAAAAATGTGCATTTCCCCCATAGGCTAAAGCATGAAAATGGACATGTAGTGGGGACTTGTGTATTTCCTCAAGTGTGAATTAGCATAAGTGTGAATTTGTGCAAATTTGAGAAATTGGGGAAAAATCCAATTCTGTCAATGAGGAGACGGTGGAATGAAACACCTGACAATCCACGCATGCAGATGGAACAGATTTTACAAAATTCATACATCCCTACTTACAGGTAACTTAAAAGGAAATAGACCCATAGACATCAGAGTATTGACTAGATGTTTAAAACTACACCTCCCTTCAGCCCCAGCCAGCATGGTCAATGGTCAGGGATGATGGGAGGTGTAATCCAAAACATTTTGAGGGCATTGAGTTGGGGAAGGCCAGAGTAGACAATACTGGTTTGAATAGGTCTGGAGTAGCATGATCTGGTAGAAAGCAGCTTCTGATCTTCCTAACTTGGAACTTCTTCCTTTTTGAAAAAAAAAAGAGTAAATTACTTCTATATGAAAATAGTTCATTAACAAGAATTCATGGATCACTTTTCAGCAAAATCAGAGTTTTCAGAATCACAGATCTGCAGAGTGCAAATGTTGAACGTATTTCTCAGGTAATCCGGACCTTATGGAAAGCAGGCGATGCCTCTGTAGTGCTAGAGGGAATGATCATTAGCGCAACCGGAAGCTAACTGAAATGAGTGTTTCCAGAGTGGGACAAGCCAGGAAGCTCTGACCTTGGGAAGGGAGAAAATGGGCATGTCAAAGCAGGGAGGGGGGAAGCCATCGATCTACTGGGTCCAATGGCCTCTCAGTCCCTGTCCCCACCCCTTGCAGCGATAGCAATTTAGGTGGGCTTAGAGGCCTGACAAATGAAAATTGCTACAATGGCGGATAGCCTCTGTTGATCCTACTGCCCTTCCAGGAACAGTCTGGCAGGGTTTGGGATGAACAGATCACTCTGACATCAGAGCTCCCTCTCATTTGAGCATCTATCCCGTAGGACTGCTCTCTTAGAGTCCCAGAAAGCTCAGCAAGCTACATCCCAGCCTCAGGCTATGATGTTCCTTGTTCTTTTCCTGGAGTCCAGGGTGCACAGATTAAATTAAGTTTGATTACATTCCATTGGATTATTTTTTTTATCCTACTTTCCTGCTCCAAGGTTGTGTAATGCAGCTTGCAAAACTAATAGGACAACAAAACAACACAATACAAACAATGCACAGTAATTGTAAAACCGATAGCAGTGGATCAAACCAAATCCAGAAGAGCAGATTAAAAAGCAAGCACAGCAGAAAACTTCATATACTAAGAGCATGTTAAAACGAGCAAGAATTCTTCAATAAAGAGAGAGCAGTGGCAATCACAGAATTTCACAAAAAGGGTATTCTGAGATCTCAGTGCCATTACAAAAAAGGCCCTGTCATGGGAAACTGCCCATTGAAATTCAAATATTGTGAGGCTGCAAGCAGAGCCTCAGATGCCAATCTTCGGCTAATATGGGATCAAGCAGTCTCTCATGTAACTCAAACCTATTTAGTGATTTAAAGGCTAAAAACAACACTTTAAATTGAGCCCGAAAAAAATAGGCAGCCAGCGTAGATGACACAAGACTGAAATAATATGTTTGGATCTCTGAGCTACAAATAGTAATTTGTACTATTTTATACTTGCAGGGCTGCAGTATTTTGAACCACTTGAAGTTTCTGGACTGTCTTTAAAGAGAGCCCTACATTGAGAATATTATGGTAATCCAGTTTGCAAGTCTCTAGGACATAGATAACTGAGACCAAGCCTAGGAATGGACAGGTTTGTCAATTTCACTTTCACCTGCATTTGGATTTAACAACCTCAAGTTCTTTTCATCCCGAATATGAAGAAATTTGTGAACTTTTGTAAATCCTCATCCAAAACGAACTGATACAAAATTCTTACCCGTCTGCACTAACCAAATTCAATAGGGACATGGAGAGGCCAACGCTGTACCTCTCTGTCATGTAGTTGTCAAAAGATGAGGACTAGAAACGTACCAGCCTACACAGGAAGTGGGAGAGGTGATTCTCCCAGGTCTTCACCATCCAGGGATGAATCTTCACTGGACCTTATCAGTGAAAAAGTTAACAACTCAGAGTCGGTGGGAAGCCAGCAATCCTCAGAGGGGGAAGGGACTTCAGAGTTGACTGATCCCAGAGTCCACCACAGGTTCAAATGGGTGGAGCTAAAAGAAGGCGAGAAGCGATCAGCTTGGCTAGCTTCTCGCCAAAGGCTCCTTCAGAGGAATCCTCCATGAAGTTAAAGGGACTCAGGGAAAAGACCTTTCCTTATGTTGAAAGAACAATTGTCTCACTCAGTTAGCCAAGTTTTAGCCTAGAGGAAAGTTCCTAGTGTTTCAACTCTCTTCAGGTGCGAAGAGATGTTTATTTGCTGAATAAAGTTTTGTGGATAACTTGGCAGACTTCTTTATTGTCTCGCATTGCAGCGAGAGGGCTTGGAAAACATGACACTCTCACTCTGGGGTCTGTCTGCCCTTGGGCCTCCCCAGGATCAAATATGTTATTTGCCTTTCAGACATCTTTTTCCCACAATGCCTTGGAATATTGTGTCACTACAGTGTGTGCGTGCATTGGTCTGTGCGTGTGTATGTGTGTGAGAGAGATATAGAGAGGAAGAAAGTGATTGGTGCTGCAGTCACTATGTTTTTATGTCAGCCACCATTTTGTTTTTCCCACAATGCCCTGGACCAATGCAACATCTAGGGCATTGTGGAAAAACAAAATGGTGGATGTGGGGAAGCTGCCTTCCAAGGGAACTTCGTCACTCTTAACATTTGAAAAAAGGAAACCCACTGCTCTGCGATGCTGCAAGGTAAGACTTAGGGTGGCCAACCCCATAGGTTGGTCTCATACGAATGGATGCTTCCCCATATAAAAAACAAAATGAACCCCCCTGCTCTATATAGAAAACTAGGCTACAGAGGGTAGAATTCTGTTCTTGCTATCTTCACAACATTGGGTTTTTATATGCAGAGATCCCACCCCCACCCTGTCACCATTCCAAAGAAGGAATATTGGATTTTGTCTATCCCCCAGTCTGAAGTGGTACAGCCCACTCACAGTTTTATACCCTCAATGAGAACTAGGCCTTGCGCTCAAGTCTTAAGAATGAAGATCACATGCTAGGGCTCAGTGGTTTCTCTTACACATCCCTCTCTCTGACACAATTACTAATCTAGCAATTGAAACATTAGGTCCCATTTTGCCACAGCATTGCATGATGGGCCGTACCCACCCCCTTGAGAAGGTCACTTTTGATTTAGTTTTTAAAGAGTTGCCTTTCAAAGCCTAACAACATGTCGCTGTTAATGGCATGCTCTTGTCTTAACATCCTTTCTTGCTGTAATATGCAGAGAAATAGAGATAGAGAGAAACAGATTTGCTGAGATCAGATGGGACCGGCAATAATAGCAAATAAAAATCCAAATTAAGGGAAAAGAGCAAGTAAATAAATTTTTAATCGTATAAAATTTAATACTTATGTTAAGGAAAAGAATATTAAAAGTCATTTTATATAGAGTGAATTTATATCGGAGCTGATTTTTTAAAAAGTTGTGCTGCTTTGAGTGATATGATAATCGTATTCTTCTCTTCCCTGCTTCCTCCAGTAGTACATGGGGACTGAAATTTATATACGCAATAACCAGCAAAGAATCATAAAGGATCAGACCAGAGGAATCTGTCTCACTCCATTTTTTCCTGTCACTCCCCTAGCAATTTTAATATTTTTCCAAAGTCTCTCTGCATTTCCCAGATACTAACACTGTCTTCAAATGCAGTTGGCTCAGAAATAAAAGACAAATGCTGCATGCTTTTTTTGGGTGGGGGGACAAGGGACACAATGCTGTCTAGGTACTACCCTGAAAGAAGTACTTATAAAAACATTTCCCCCCGAGCCTCCTGTTATCTGTAAACTTCTTGGAACCAGTCTTTATTGATGTATTTATTGTTTGGATGTGTTCTAAAGTTTAACTGTTCCATGCAAGTGGCTTAGTTCATTTAGATGAGTGGGGAAATTAGGTTTCTTAAAAGATGTGCATTTCTCCATGTCAGGGCCTTCATGCCAAAGTTACATTGGTACCAGGGAATAAGTACTTGGGGCCCCTGTGGTATTTTGGAGCCATTTCACACGTTATGGGGCTCCAGAGCCAGTGGAGGCTGGTGGCTCCAATGTCAATGGGTTGGCAAATCCACTCCGGGTTTCAGTCAGAACCGGTCAGAGCTCTAAAGGAGCTATCCAAGGTGCAAATCTAAATAATAATAATAATAATAATAATAATAATAATAATAATAATAATTTATTTCTTACCCACCTCTCCCTCTGGATCGAAGCTGGGAATAACAATGAATATAAATACAAAGACCATAAAATAGATAGATAATTAAAAACAAATAAAACTAATACATTATTAAAAACATTTAAAAGTTCAACTAGGTAGGCCTGCCAGAAGAGATCAGTCTTCATGGCTCTCTTAAATTCAAGAAGACTGCTAAGTTGTTGAATCTCTCCCGGGAGGCGACTCCACAGTCTGGGAGCAGCAGATGAGAAGGTCCTCTGCGTAACACTTGTCAGCTTAGTTTTGGCTGATTGAAGTAAATTCTTCCCGGAGGACCTGAGTGTGTGGGGCAGATTATATGGGAGAAGGCGATCCTGCAGGTAACCTGGACCCAAACCATGTAGGGCTTTAAAGGTAATAACCAACACTTTATATTCCTCCCGGAAACTAATTGGCAGTCAGTGGAGTGATTTTAAGACTGGTGTAATGTGGTCAGCCCTAGGTGAACCGGTGACCAACCTGGCTGCCATATTTTGAACTAGTTGAAGTTTCCGGACAAGGCACAGAGGTAGCCCTATGTACAGTATATTGCAGAAGTCGAGCCTCGAAGTTACCATCTTTAGGTCTTCCAACTCTAGGAAGGGGCGCAGTTGGTATATCAGCCGAAGCTGATAGTAGGCACTAGGGGTGTGCACGGACCCCCCGGATCGGATCGGGACCCGGATCGGGACCTCCAATTTTGTCCCGGACCGGTTCGGACAAAATCGGAGGCCCCCCGGACCGGATCGAGTCCGATCCCGACCCAAAAATCGTACATTTTTGGATCGGCCGCCATTTTTTTCCCCATAGACTTGCATTGCAATGCAAGTCTATGAGGAAAAAATGGCGGCGGGTGGGTAAGGGGGGGCCTAACTCCCTCCCCCCCGGGGCCGTCCGCTGTGGACGGCCCCGGCAGGTAAACCCCCTCCCCCGTGCTCCCTACCCCCCCTGGGGCCGCCCGCTTCCATCCGCTGGCGCCCGCGGGCGCCAGCGGATAGAAGCGGACGGCTCCGGGGGGGGGGGTAAGCCCCCTTCCCCGCCACTGCTTACCTTCTCGGCCCGTCCGGCGCCGGCGGCTACTACCAGCGGGCTCCGCGGCCTACTCTCGAGTAGCGCGCCGGGTGATGACATCACCCGGCGCGCCATCCTAGAGCAGGCCGCGGAGCCTGCTGGGAGTAGTAGGCGCCGGCGCCGGACGGGAGCCGCCGGGCCGGGCAGGTAAGGGCCCCCCTCCCCCCTCCCCCCTCCGTGCGCCCCCTCCTCCCCTCCACGCACCCCCTCCTTACCTTTCCGGCCCGGCGGCTCCCGTCCGGCGCCGGCGCCTACTACTTCCAGCAGGCTCCGCGGCCTGCTCTAGAGTAGCGCGCCGGGTGATGACATCACCCGGCGCGCCATCCTAGAGCAGGCCGCGGAGCCTGCTGGGAGTAGTAGGCGCCGGCGCCGGACGGGAGCCGCCGGGCCGGAAAGGTAAGGGCCCCCCTCCCCCCTCCCCCCTCCGCGCGCCCCCTCCTCCCCTCCACGCACCCCCTCCTTACCTTTCCGGCCCGGCGGCTCCCGTCCGGCGCCGGCGCCTACTACTTCCAGCAGGCTCCGCGGCCTGCTCTAGAGTAGCGTGCCGGGTGATGACATCACCCGGCGCGCCATCCTAGAGCAGGCCGCGGAGCCTGCTGGGAGTAGTAGGCGCCGGCGCCGGACGGGAGCCGCCGGGCCGGAAAGGTAAGGGCCCCCCTCCCCCCTCCCCCCTCCGCGCGCCCCCTCCTCCCCTCCACGCACCCCCTCCTTACCTTTCCGGCCCGGCGGCTCCCGTCCGGCGCCGGCGCCTACTACTTCCAGCAGGCTCCGCGGCCTGCTCTAGAGTAGCGCGCCGGGTGATGACATCACCCGGCGCGCCATCCTAGAGCAGGCCGCGGAGCCTGCTGGGAGTAGTAGGCGCCGGCGCCGGACGGGAGCCGCCGGGCCGGAAAGGTAAGGGCCCCCCTCCCCCCTCCGCGCGCCCCCTCCTCCCCTCCACGCACCCCCTCCTTACCTTTCCGGCCCGGCGGCTCCCGTCCGGCGCCGGCGCCTACTACTTCCAGCAGGCTCCGCGGCCTGCTCTAGAGTAGTGCGCCGGGTGATGACATCACCCGGCGCGCCATCCTAGAGCAGGCCGCGGAGCCTGCTGGGAGTAGTAGGCGCCGGCGCCGGACGGGAGCCGCCGGGCCGGAAAGGTAAGGGCCCCCCTCCCCCCTCCGCGCGCCCCCTCCTCCCCTCCACGCACCCCCTCCTTACCTTTCTGGCCCGGCGGCTCCCGTCCGGCGCCGGCGCCTACTACTTCCAGCAGGCTCCGCGGCCTGCTCTAGAGTAGCGCGCCGGGTGATGACATCACCCGGCGCGCCACCCTAGAGCAGGCCGCGGAGCCTGCTAGTAGTAGTAGGCGCCGGCGCCGGACGGGAGCCACCGGGCCGAGAAGGTAAGTGCCCCTCTCCTCCCCCCCCCCCCCGCTGTCCACTTTCATCGGCGGGCGCCCGCTGGCGCCCGCCAATGGAAGCGGCGGTGGGCGCCAGTGGGCGCCCGCCGATCCGCCGATCCGCCGAACCGGTTCGGAGCTTTTTCGGACCGGTTCGGATTGGATCGGCCGATCCAGCTGCGGGATCGGAAATCGGATAATTTATCCGATTTCCCACTGGACCGGACTCGGATCGTGGATCGGGTCCGATCCAGTGCACATCCCTAGTAGGCACTCCTGGCCGTCGCATCTATCTGGGCTGTCATTTGGAGCGATGGATCCAGGAGCACCCCCAACCTGTGAACACAGTCTTTCAGGGTGAGTGTAGCCCCATCCAGAACTGGTTGACACACCTCCAAACCCAGGTCAGAGCCCTTGACAGGAAGCACCTCCATCTTGTCAAGATTCAGCTTCAGTTTGTTTTTCCTCATCCAGCCCATTACTGCCTCCAAGCATTCATTCAGAGGAGACACACTATCCTTACCTGACACTGTTGTCAAAGGCACAGAGAAATATATTTGGGTGTCATCGGCATACTGATAGCACCCTGCCCCATGCCTCTGGATGATCTCCCCTAGCGGTTTCATGTAGATGTTAAACAGCATTGGGGATAGGATGGCGCCTTGTGGTACGCCACACAACAGCTCCTTTTTTGAGGAACAACTATCCCCAAGCATCACCATCTGGAACCTACCTGAGAGGTAGGACCAGAACCACTGGAGCACAGTGCCCCCGATTCCCAAACTCCTCAGGTGTTCCAGAAGGATACCATGGTCGATGGTATCAAAACCCACTGAGAGATCTAAAAGTACCAGCAGGGACACACTCCCCCTGTCAATACTCATGCAGAGATCATCTACTAAGGTGACCATAGCTGTCTCAACTCCGTATTCCGCTCTGAAGCCGGTTTGAAATGGGTCTAAAAAATCTGTATCATCCAAGACTGCTTGGAGTTGGAAGGCAACTGCCCTCTCTATCACCTTGCCCAAAAATGGAAGATTTGATACTGGTCTGTAATTATTAAATGAGCAGAGCTGCCTTAGAGAGCTCCTTTAGATGTCTAACTTGTTCTGATTGAAACCCGAAGACGATTCACTGCCCCGCTGACATCGGAGCCACCAGCCTCCACTGCTCCAGAGCTATGACTGCAACACATTATATGTGAGAATGCCTTTGAAGATGGTTTGGGAACTCCACTTGGTACAGAATACAGTGGTCACAATTCCAACTGTCAACTCTTGTCTTGTTCAGATATACCAGTCCATGTCTGAGCTTAATTCAAGGTGCTAGTAGATACCTTCAAAGCCCTAAATCAGGGGTGCAGAACCTTAGTGCTGGGGACAACATGTGGCCCTCCAAGGCTTCCCAGTTGGCCACTCCCCCTTCCCTGGCCTTCGTGGAGGTCGTCCAGGTGCAAATTAATGAATTGGAAAGTAGCCAGCCAGGGTCCTCTTCACCCGTGGGCATGCCAGAGCTGAAGGAAGAGTAGTAGTAGTTAGAAACATGAGATTCCTGGGTGAGGTGACAGGCTAGATGAGAGGAGCAAATCAGGAAAAACTTCCTGACTGTTAGAGCAGTATGACAATGGAACGAATTACCTAGGGAGGTGGTGGGCTCTCTCCCAAAGAGGCAGCTGGACAACCATCCGTCAGGGATGCCTCAAGGTGGATGCCTGCTGAGCAGGGGGTTGGACTCAGAGGCCTTATAGGCCCCTTCCAACTCTACTATCCTATAATTCTATGAACTCATAAGGAGTTCCAAAAACATAGCCATACAGATAAGGCCCCTCTGGAAAGACCCCCCACCCAGGAAGGGGCTTAACCAGTCACTCAGATTGTTGAAGAAATGGCCAGGGCCAATGTTCATTGCACCTATCTAACATGGTGCATTAACCAAAGGGAGTTGGGCCTGTATTATGCCATGCTGTGCTTTAAGATTGCCTTCTCCATATATATCCCCCATCTGAAGTGAGACAGAAATCATCGCAGCCATTTTTTTTTTTTTGCCTGAGGTGCCTCAGTTGTGGGATGCCCTCCCAAAAGGAGTTCACTTGGCACCAACACCGCTCTCCTTTAGGCGCCAGACAATTTGTTTTTTTTATTCAACCAGTCATTTTATTATAATGAGAGTGTTTGTGGTTTTTATCTGGTGGTTTTTCCTTTGATCTGAACATGAGATGAAGAGGAAGGGAGCTGAATAATTAAAGGGAGGGATAAACCACACAACAGGAGCCACAAGAGAGAAAGCGTGGAGGCAGAAGGCAGCACAAGATGGTGGAGGTTTAATAAGAAGGTTCATGTTTGATGAATGGAGGAACCAGGGAGGACGATCAGGGGCAAACAATGAAGATAGATAAGAAGGGGCAAGATCATGAAAAGACTTAAAAGTTAAGAGAAGGAGATTGAACTTAATACGATACAATGGAGGGAGCCAGTGGAGGGAAACGTACAGAGGTGATTAAAATGTGAGCTAATAGGTTTAGGAGATAATAGGTTTAGGAGGATTCTAACAGAGATAATAGGTTTAGGAGGATTCTGAATTTTTAACGTTTTGTTTGGTTTTGTGTGCACTGTCCTGGAATCTGTTTGGATGAAGGGCAGTTGAGAAGTTTAAAAAATAAATAAATAAAACAAATGGAGATCACAGGCAGGAAAGCGGACGAATAGATGTTACAGTAGTCAATGGAAGAAGACAATTCACATTAGATCAGCTTGGTTGGGCGGACAGAGATGGGTTCCCTGTACGGTAGAGGTGGGCAACCTTTTTCTTATTTTCTCTTGGGGGCCGCATGATGGCAGTGGGTGGGGCCAGGACGACCCAAGGCAGGTTGCCTCCTGAAGCGGGGAGTCCCTCGCCACTGCCACATTCCTCTCTCCCTCCTCATCAACATGCCTGAATGCCAGCTAGCTTACTTTTCCTGGCCTGGATACACATGCACTGCACGGCCAGTCAGGGCCTTCCAGAGGGGGGCCCAATGGGGCCAGTTAGCCCAGGACCCACGATTTTGAGGGGGCACTCCGACGAGGAGGTCCCCCCAGCTCACCCTACTGTTTCCATAATGTAAGTGGCCCATCGAGAAGAGAGGAGCCCGCCTTGCGGAAACAGCGCAGAAGCCGTCTGTCATGAATACCACGCTCAGACTACAAGCTCCAGAGGGCCGTGCCGCATGCGGGGCGGGGATATATGTGCCTTGAGGTGTCGTAGAACAGGTTTAATATGAAGGTGTTATGTAGAACGGACATGTTGGTGGGCACGCCCCCTTGGGGCGGCCATGTTGTCCTTTTTTGAAATGGGGGGCACACACTTCCCATCTGGCCTGGGCCTATGACCAGCTCTGCACGGCCCTTCGGCCAGCGAGCTGCTCTTAAGGTGTTTCTGCCTTCAGGAGCAGCCACGGAGCCTGTGCGTCCGGCAAAGTAGCACAAGAGATCCAGGACTTCTTTCAATACTTTGCCTGACCTCACGCAGGCACCAAATGGCTCCTGAAGGTGGAAACACCCTATGGGAAGCACGCTGGTGAGGCGGGCACATGCATCCGAGCCAGGAAAAGTAAGCCAGATGGCTGGCTTGCAGCCAGTTGAGTGGGGCCTGGTGTGCATGCGGGAGACGAGGCAGGAGGCAGGTGGACGAGCGACTGGTTGCGTCTTTGTCCTGCTGGCTGCCCGCATGGTCAGCCGTGCAGGCGGTCAGCAGGACCAAGAAGTGGCAGACTCCTTGGAGGGAAAGAGCATCACTCTTTTCATGCTATGCCGCCTGCTGAACCCACTTTCTCATGCTTCATGGCAGGGCCAGCCTGGGTGGGGCCAATGACGGAGGTGGGCAGGGCCAGAGCTAAAACTGGGTTGGTCAGCATTGTTCTCTTTCTGCTGCCTCCTTTTCTCTCTCTTTTTGCCACACTGTTTGCCTTTCTCTCCTTCTTCAGCTCCATGCAGCAGGATCGCAGGGAAGGGACAGGTTACTTTTGCCAGAGGGCTGAACACATCACATGCTTCTGAAATTAGGCTCAGGGTTACAGGTTGCCCACCGTGCCCAGGGTACAGCATTTGAACACGGCTATGTAGGGCAGCCCAGGAGGCATTCAGTAAGCTTCGTCTTTTTGCTTCCTCCGTGGAACCGCAACGATGGAGGATGTCAGTCATCCGAAAGGCTACAATTTATGGCTGCTGAGCTGCACTTGGGTTGGTGGGTCACCGCGTTGTCCAGCCCCTACAGAGAACAACTGATTTATTTGGCTGATGTTTTATGGAACCTATTCCTTGCTCAGCATCTCATCATTTATAATGACTGTGCTGGCTTCTGGGCCGCTTCATTTAAAAGAATACAAAACAGAACAACTGGCATGCTTTTATTTGATAAAAAGCCAATGGCAGATTATCCAACAATTTAAAGCAATACATTTCTTAAAAACAACAACAACAAACAGCAACCAAAACAATAAGCAAACAGACAAAGAGTTAAGGAGCAGTGAACTTATTGACAGCCTGGCAAAGATTCTGAGGTGAGTTATGTAGCAGGTCAGAGAGTTTAGATTGAAGGCATCAGGGATGGGCTCCACCAGCAGGGGGAGCTCTGCCAACCCTCAGAGGCTCTTGGTCCCCCCCCACCTCCTCCTCCTCTTCCTCCTGCCTACCTGCCATTGGCTGTTCACATCTGAATTATTACCAAACAGGGATTCTAACAGTCTGGCTGGTTGGGGTATTCTGGGAGTTGTAGGATTTTTTCCGCTGTCAAAACATGCATAGGATTGATCCTAACAGTCTAATTTAGATAAAGAAATCGCCGTACTGTTTAAAAGAACCCACTGGAGTCAGAAACCCTTGCTGATCTATCACTAATGATCCAGTAGATGTCAGTCTATGTTCTGCCCGCTCACCTAGGTTTATGACATGTATATCATAAAAAGGTGCCTTATACCAGGTCAAACCAGGGGAGGAAGGTGCCTGTGATTTCATTCTGGCTTTCTGTCGGGAGTAGCCATAAGTCTACAGGAGCTATCCAAGATGCTGAATCCTATCCCCCAAATAGATTCAGCACCTTGGACAGCTTCTTTAAAGTTCTGGCTGCTTCTGACTTAAACCCAGAATGGATTCACAGCCCCACCAAAACTGGAGCCACCAGGTTCAAACTATTTGTCAATTTTGGCAGGTATGCTCTATTCAGATTAGGGATGTGCACAGCTGAAATTATCTTATTGTATCATTATCAGAAATTCCGATATAATTTTTGTTTGGATCCGATAGCCGATAAATATCAGAAGTTCTGAGCCGATTATGGTGTTTTCCCCAATGGTCCTTACGTGCCATCACCGCCGTCGCCATCGCCACCACCATCCAGCACTGCTGCCCGCTTGGTACTGCGAAATATGCTTTTCGGCCTGTTCCTCAGTACATCACTTGGTGTGTAGCTGTACTGAGGAACAGGCCAAAAAGCCTGCTTAGCAGTACGAAGTGGGCGGCAGTGCTGGATGGCGGGAGCGGCGGTGGCGGCAGAGGTAACGGCGGGTAAGGAGCGCAAGTGTGGGGAGGTAGTGCCGGCCCAGTGTTTTTCCTCATAGACTTGCATTGGGGGAAAGCTTTCTTTCTCTCAATGCAAAACTATGGGGAAAATACCTGAAATGGTGGTCTGAATATCTGATATGTCGATAGTTATCGGACATATGGATATTGGATCCGATCAGATAGGGCCACCTGAGGAAATTATCGTTATCGGTAACCGGATGTCCGAAAATTACCTTTTCGGTTCGTTATCAGACATTGGACCGATATGATACACATTCCTAATTCAGATTGCCAGCAGTTCTTCAGGTTCTCAGGTGATGGGAGGTTCTTTCCCATCACCTGCTACTTAATCCTTTTGACTGGAGATGCCAGGGATTGACTCTGGGATTTTTTGGCATGAAATGCATGTACTCTACCCATAAGCTCTGGTCCCTTCCCAAAGGAGCGCTGAGATTGGCTGTGTACACCAGTCTTCCCCAGCCTGGTGCCTGCCAGTCATAGGGATGTGTAAGAAATTTGTTTCAGTTAAGTTTTTGATCATGATTTTACCCAGTTTGTACCTTCTGGATTAAGCATGGACCCAGATGTGTTTGGCAGATGCATGCAGTTGAAAAAGACGTGCGAAAAATGCATATTTTGGAAATGTGTGCACAAATACACTGTAATGAATGGAAGAAGAATGTGCCCATTTCAAAGATGTGCACAATTGATGCATACATTGGGGGGGGGGGAGAGCATGAAAATATGGATGGATTTTCATGCAAAAAAGAAAGAAAACCCCGTCACAATCTGATATGGACTCGAGGTGGAATTTGGTTTCAGATGGATTTGGAGAAATTTGGTGAGCTCAAGTGCAGCTGATTTGCACATCCCTACCATCAGATGTGTCTAATTACAATTCCCAACATCCCTTAGCCAGCATCCTTGTGTGTGCTTGTGTGTGTGTATGCATGTGATCATTTCTGCTTGGCTTGAATGGGTTGTGTTCAGCTTGGCTGGTCACAAGTTGTGGAATCCTGGCTTAAGACAGTGAACAGGGTGTTGGATTGTGACCAATCATTTTCTGCCTTTGCTGATCGTATATGTAATGCCGTGGAAAAAGAGGAAGTAGATATTTCACAAAACCAGCAAAGCACCTTTGTTGGAACAGAAGATCCATTGTAAGAAGATCCTTTTCCTATGAAAAACAACAGCAGCGAGATTCATTAAAAGAATAACATTGGTGTTTCTAGCTCCGATAGGAACACTAGATACTTCTTTCTCATTTCCAAACATCCTTGTTGATTAAAGACACCAGACCGCCATTCATTTCAATGACAGAAGCTTTCTTTGACCAATACAAAGTGTGCATTTATGCGCACATCACACTGCTTTCTGATACGGTTTCCACAGACGATAGTGTATGGTCTCATATATTTATCTTTTGGGTGTGTTTATAGTGAAGGAAGCAGCTCCATTTCTTGAGAACTAAGAAAAATGGCAGCAATTCTTGTCCAAAGATCCACAGAAAATGATGATGACAGAAGTGAGTTGGTGGGATTTTTTTTGGCATTGTTAAGTAAGCAAACAGAAATTTCGGAACCAGTGGAGGCTGGTGGCTCCCATATCAGTGGGCAATAAATCTGCTCTGGGTTTCAGTCAGAACCAGTCAGAACTTTAAAGGGGCTATCCAAGGTTTGGTGTGGAAGGTGTGAACTGGGTAAAATCCTGATTAAAAACAACAACAAACGAAATTTCTCATACATCTTTACCTTCCACCCATTGTTTTCAAGAATATCTATTGGTGTTGGTGGGAGGCCCTGGACACTGATCTGTGTTATGAGTAAAGGACTGTTAGAAGAATGTCCTTGTTTTCATCTGTTAAATGTTGAAGGGTATGAATGCAAAGGGATTTGAGTCTTTCAGGTGCATAGCTAGTAGGGATGTGCATTGAATTGGATCTGATGCCCAATTCCAATACGATTCAAGGGAAATTGGACATCAGATTCCTAATTCCAATGCTGGTCCAAGGAGCTCCAATCCTTTCCAATCCATTTTTTAAAATCCAGTTCACATTGGATTGCATTGGAGAATCAGACCTCCATTTTAGGTGTTTTCCCCTAAGGGTTGCCTTGGAGAAATAAATGTAACTTTTTTACTTGAAAAGATAGAAACATGAAACTTGGCCACATTGCAGATGCCATGTAATTAGTTATGTATGAGAAATTTAAGAAACATTGATGCAGGCCTTTGGTGGCAATGAATTTTTGAAAAATGGGTTGCATTGCGCCTATATCTTCTTTTTTTAAAAAAATGTGAAACTTGGGCATGGTGGGGGAAGAAGGGAGGAGGGGGTGGAATTGATAGCTTCATCATCCAATCCTGCTGACCACTCCAACTTTAATGTGTGTCTGTTTAAAAATGAGAAATTAATAGCACTTTGCATGGACTGGATTTCCTGGAAAATCTGAATTTTTAGAAGTACCTTGAAAGTAAACGTCTGCACCGCTGCCTCTGAAATTGGCCACAGATGACTACCAACAGCCCATCTGTAAGGTCTCCAACTTCCATGTACGTATCTTGAGAATGAGAAAGTTATAGCAGCCTGAAAACGTGCACTTTAACACTTCTTTGAAAGTAAACGTCAGCAACAATGTTTCTGAAATTTCTCAGACATGATTACTTACATGGCATCTGCACTGTGGCCAAGTTTCATGTTCCTATCTTTTAAAATAACAAAGTTATAGGCGTATGTTTCCCAAAACTCAAGTCTATAGGGGAAAATAGGCATCCAATGCTTGAATCGGAGGTCCGATTCTCGCATCAGAATTGGATCCAAAGCGATTTGAGGTAAGTCCAATTCGATCCGCATTGAAAGTTGCGATTCTGATTCCGATCTGATTCTGGAGGGCCGTGCACATCCCTAACAGCTAGGTACACGGGCCACTCAGTATATCAAAGCAGTGAACTGAGTGATATAAACACTCCTGAATAATACTCACACATTGCGTGAATAGGGACGCATGAATCAGTCAATTTCAGTTTGACAATTTCTCATTTTTACAATCTTAAATTCAGTTCATTCTGAACTTTGAGTTTTGTGTACATTTTGGTGTGCATTTCTTCCCAATATGTTTTTGTTCACAGGCTTGCCAAATATATACATTTCTTGCAACAATTTTTCTAATATAATGCCGTTTTGAAGGTTATTTTCATGAATATATGCATTTGTGTGCGTCCTTTCCCCTAACGTCTACATTTTTTAAAACATTTTTTTGATTGGATAACTGAGTTTCAGATCATCTGGTGGTTCAACAGTGTGAAATCAGGTAAGTTGGCATTAAAATGCAAACTGAACAAATTTCTCGTCTATCCCTAGGTTTGGAACACGTGGTAACACAATGCATGATTGACTCCCTGTCCTTCCTTAACGGTGCTTTTGCTGAAAGGCCAGGCATCAGGTGAGAACTTAACCATGATGGTTCAGGCACTGATAACCTCAAGAATGTACTATTGTACTGGGCTCTAGGTGGGGCTGTGCTTGGGGTTAGGTCCAGAAGCTGCAGCCGGTGCAGAATGCTGTGGCAAGGCAGCAAGCTGGATAGTGCTGGGCCAAAAAATCCGACCATTCATGGAAGGTGGGTGTGGGTGGGGGAAATGAAAACTCAGGTGAAAGAAGCTGGGAGAGGTAAGAATTTCAGAGATTCTTTTCCTTGGGGAGGGGACAGGGTTTCCACATACCTTTTTAATTGTAGCCAATTGTTGAGGGGGTCTTCCTAATTTCTTTTTATGTTTTTAAAAACACCCCCAGCATTTTCAGGAGCCCAGGAGTTCTTCCTGAATGCTTATTGGAGAAGGAGAGGTCACATGGTCTCCAATAGGCATTCACTAAGAACTGGTAGGCCCCTCCAAATGCCTAGGGAAAGGGGTGATATATTTTTTTTGAAAAACTAAAAAATAGGAAGAAGCCCCCTCAGCAACCGGCTGCACTTAAAAAAAAGGTATGTGGAACCCCTGGCCCTCTCTCCAAGGAGTAAATTCTCCACATTTCTCCCCCTCCCTGCGAAAGAGGCAGAAAAAAAATGCCTCTTTTGCAGGGAGAGAGAAAGTTCCTGAGAATAAGGGGCAGGGTTCAGCCCAGCACTAAAACCAGAGCCTCTTTCCAACAGTAAGTCACAACCTTGCTGAAAGAAGTACAGTGGCTGCCATTACACAGTAACCATTACATTACTGTGTTAAAATGGTTAGAGTATTAGATTGGGACTCGGGAGATCTGGGTTCAAGCCCTCACTCTGCCATGAGTGACTAATCTACCTCATAGGGTGATGATGAGGATAAAATGGAGAAGAAGAGGATTATGTAAGATGCCTTGAGTTCCTTGCAAGAAGCAAAAAAGCAAGATACAAATGTAATAATAAATAAATAGCCCTAAACCACTTGGGACCAGGTCACCTTCAGGATCATCTCACCCCCTTTTTTCCCTGCCTGATCTCTATATTCATCTGATGGAGCCATCTGAGGTGGCTTCAGGTGAGAACTCACAGCATTCACGGTAGCACTTGCCCACTGGAATGCTTTACCACCTATCATAAGACAGGTCTCCACAGTAGGGGTGTGCACGGACCCCTCGGATCAGATCGGGACCTGGATCGGGACCTCTGAGATTGTCCTGGATTGTTCAGGACAAAATTGGAGGACCCTCGGATCAGATCGGATCCGATCCTGATCCAAAAATCGGACATCCGATTTTTGGATTGGCCACCATTTTTGTTTTCCCCATAGACTTGCATTGGGGGAAAGAAAGCTTTCCCCCAATGCAAGTCTATGGGGAAAAAATGGCGGCGGGTGGGTGAGGGGGGCCTAACTCCCCCCTCCCCCCTCATGGTTCTTTCCTCCCGGGGCCGTCCGTTGTGGACGGCCCCGGCAGGTAAGCCCCCTCCCCTGCGCTCCTTACCACCGGGGCCATCCGCTTCCATCCGCTGGTGCCCGAGGGCACCAGCGGATGGAAGCGGACGGCCCTGGGGGGGTAAGCCTCCTCCCCCTCTCCCTGCTTACCTGCCAGGGCCATCCACTCCCCTCTGCTGCTGGCCGCTACTGCGAACAGGCTTCGCTGCCTGCCCCTAGGTAGCGCGCCAGGTGATGTCATCACCTGGCGTGCTACTCAGGGGCAGGCTGCGAAACCTGCTCGCAGTAGCGGCCAGCAGCGGAGGGGAGTGGACGGCCCCGGCAGGTAAGCGGGCCATGGGACCCCCTCCCCCCTGCTTACCTTTCGGGGACGTCCGCTCCCCTCTGCCGCTGGCTGCTACTGAGAGCAGGCTTCACAGCCTGCTCCTGAGTAGCACACCAGGTGATGACATCACCTGGCGCGCTACCTAGGGGCAGGTCGTGAAGCCTGCTATCAGTAGCGGCCAGCGGCAGAGGGAAGCGGATGGCCCCGGCAGGTAAGTGGGCCGTGGGTCCCCCTCCCCCTCCCCCCGCTTACCTTCCGGGGACATCCGCTCCCCTCCACCTCTGGCCGCTACTGCGAACAGGCTTCGCGGCCTGCTCCTGAGTAGTGCGCCAGGTGATGACATCACCTGGCGCGCTACCTACGGGCAGGCCGTGAAGCCTGCTCACAGTAGCGGCCAGCAGCGGATGGGAGCGGACGTCCCCAGAAGGTAAGTGGGCCTCCCTCCCTCCCTCCTCCCCCCTGCAATCCTCACCTGGCCGGGCTGTCTGCTTCCATCAGCGGGTGCCCGCTGTCACCCACCGATGAAGCAGACAGCCCCGCCAGGGAAGCCCCCCCCTGCTGTCTGCTTCCATCGGCAGGCACCCACTGGCGCCCACCAATGGAAGCGGCGGTGGGCGCCAGTGGGCGCCCGCCGATCCTCCGATCCATTCTGATCTGGATCGGGTCCTTTCCGGATCAGATCGGATTGGATCGAATTATCCAGCGGGGGGATCGGAAATCAGATAATTGTATCCGATTTCCCCTGGATCAGATCCAGATCGTGGATCGGACCCGATCCAGTGCACACCCCTACTCCACAGTACTGAAGGTTTAAACATCTTCTTATGACCCATCTCTTTATGCAGCCTTTTCCTGAAGTGTGACCCAGCCAGCTATGGTCTGTACAGCACACAGTTGTCATTTTTCTCAAAACTTCTCGCTTTATTGGTAGACAATAAAGAGGTCTGCCACATAATCCAGAAAGCTTTATTCAGGCAATAAACAACTCTTCACACCTGAAGGGACTCTAACTTCTAGGAACTTCTCTCTAGACAAAATTATGTAAACTAAGCGAGACAATTGTCTTTTCAAGAAAAAGGGAAAGCCTTTTCCCAGTACGTTTTAACTTCAGGGAGACTGGTTTTGAAGAAGCTTTTGGCAAGAAACTAGGTGGGCCGACCTCTCACCTTCCTTTAGGTCTGCTTGTTTTAGTCTGTGCTATACATCACGATCAGCTAGCTTTTCAGTGCTCTCTTCTGCTTCAGAATCTGATTTCAATTGATTATCTGAAACTCCTTTTTCCTCCAGTCAAAGAGAAACAAGCCTGGTCCTGACAACAGTAGAGTGCGCAGTTTGACTGTTGAGTTACATGTTTTATTATTGTTTCATTGTCACACGTTATTGTGGTTTTTGATGACCTATTTTGTGTTCACCACTTCGACACCTCTGTGGAAAGCGGTATATTAATGCAAATAATAAAAACAATAATAAATTAATTAATTAATTAATTGGCTCCTCTAATTTTGTAAAGGACAGAGGGAAGGCTTTACAAGATAAGTTTGTCCAAAATCTCAATAGGCTTTATGACTCCTAACTAATTAGCTCCATGGCACATTTGTCAGGTTATCTGGCCTCTTGCTAAGAGGAAATAATTCCTTCAAGGTCACACAAGGCTTTTCTGAGACAGGAAGAAAAAGGCATTTTTTCATTGCCCCTTGGTCGACTTGCTAGACCATACCCGAAACTGCTATAAGTTGACATCTCCGTGTGTCTGGCCATCATAATAAAACCATGATGAATATAAACCCAGATGCCAAACATTGAAGCATACTATGGATTCAAAGTAAACAACATTGCTAGTGTGAGTTTCATTCCCCCCTTCTTCCCCCCACTGGGGAATTTTCACTTGTTCTAACACATTTCTCAATAAATCTTCATTATTGCTCGCTCTCTCTCCCCCCCCACACCTCTCCCCCCTTTTAAGGCTACTCAATGTGCCAATGACAAATTTCTCTTATATGTTCCCACAGTCATACATTCCATTGACACAGGGACCCGTCTGCATTATCTGAAGAGCAGGAACATGCTGACTAGATGATTCAGCCAATCAGAGATGTTGATATTGTATTACCAGCTTCATAATGTAAATGAAAAAGATGGCCTTCTTTTGATGAAAGCTGTAAAGTAGCTATTGTGCTTGCTTGGTATTGCGAAGCCCAAATGTATTATTTATGCAATTTTCCTTTTTGAAAAGGGGGGGTGATGTGAAGAAAAGAGTACAACAACAACAACAACAACAACAACAACCCTGGGAGAGATACTTTCATTTTATAGCCTTCAGTCGAAGCTCTTGTCTAAAGGCTATGAAGATATCCACATTTTATCAGCTTTCAATGGATAAGGCAAATTGTAAAGCCACAGATTCAAAAATGAGGGGGATGAGAATTTTGTTTTGTCGAGAAAACAGCTTTTAGGCAAGGGGGGGGAGTGAAACCCCTCAATGCCTTTGATGTTACTGCTACTGTTTGTGTAGAAGCCGAATTGACTCATAGCTTAACCAAAACACATTCCTTCTGTTATTTTCCCTCAAGGTCTTCAGTGAACTCAATTGGACCTTCTCAGCTATTAAATCAATAAATGAGTGCATCTTGTAACATGGGATTTCAGTGGCTACAGGTATTTGGTAATACCTCCCCCCACCACATGGATTCCTGGACTCCAGGCTGTGGACCACCGTGCTTACTGGACCATGTTCACAGCACCATGCAAGCTGCTGGACGATTTGTGAGTGCCCGGTTCATGGTGCGTGGCCGTCTGGTCCCTCAGTGAGCAGCCATTTTGAAAGAAAAAAGAAAAAAGAAAAAAGAAAAAAGAAAAAAGAAAAAAAAAGAAAAAAGGCATCTCATTGTTTTCTATAAATGCTCATTTTCACAAATGGCAGCTGTAAAGAGGCCATTTGTGCAAGATTGTAGGCTAGCTGGCTGGTCGTGGGCTTTGCTGTGGCTTGTCCAGGGAGCTGAACAGGGCTAGCCTGCCAGTGGAGTTTTGGTGAGCGATGTGTGGCACGTATGGAGTTGAGTCCATCTAACCCTATCTCAGTTCAATGGTTATATAGGTTTGAAAAGACACAGCATGGGCGTTAGCTCAGGGGCAGAGCACATGATGTCCTGGCTTCATGCCCAAGGGAAAAAGCACATGCACTCAGTGTCAGGTAGAGAGGTTTACATCCGTTAAACACGGTTACATTGGATAATCACAGTCAGGTCTAGGACAGCAGCATCACAGCAAAGTAAGGAACTTTCAGCACCTTGGACAGTGTATTGCAAAGAATTCTCACTGGAGTGATTCTCCCAAGGAGAGCTGTTGTCCTAGCAAGGAACTGCAGGTAACTGAGCCCTTAGGAGGCTGGCAATCCTGGACATTTAAGGCTCAACCTCCACTGGATGCTAGACGTAGCCCTTAATGGGCCCACAGTTATTTCTGTAGCCTCATGATTCTGTGTGGCTGCGGGATAGGAGAAGTTGTGGAAGAATCAGCCTCAGAGTCGGAGGCTGAGGGGAATGCTTTGTCCTCAGGTCTTGAAGGTATATGAGGGGGTGCTGAGGGTTCTCCCTGAAGTGGGGTGATTGGACTTTGAGTTCTCTTTGAGCTGTTTCTGAGCCTGGGGATATGATATATGCAGAAGGTCCCACCTTCATTCTCTGGTACAGCATACCTGGGAATAAACCCCACCTGCAATGCTGGAGACCTGTTGCTGGGCAGAGTAGACAACACATGGATGATGGTCTGACAGTCTAATCGACTGCACAAGTCTGATGGGAGTTGAGTAAGAGTACTGTTACGTTATATAACTTTCCTGTGCATTGTGTCCCAAACTATCAGGGAGCATATATAACAGACAACCAATTTGCCTTACATCTGTTGCTGAGTCCTCCTTGACACTAATTCAGATAATACCAATGACCAAGCTAGTCCATGAGATGGTAATTGGTCATCTGTATGGATACCATATTCCAAAGGCTCGGTCACCACTGTGAGGAAGTACACTGTATAGCAGTACAGCTATACTATAGGACATTTACGGATACAACTCCACAGAAGTTGCCCCATCACTATGTTAAGCTATAAGAAGATCTAGCTACACCAGCTATACTGGTTGGTGTGTTTTCAAGCCCAAATTAAAGTGCTGGTTTGGGATCCAATTTAAAGCCTTAAATGGTTTGGAATCCAATTGCTTAAAGTACCACTTTTACCCATACCAGCCTGCCCACACTTTATGGTCAGCACGAGAGGCCCTTCTCATTTGCCCACCTGTGAGGGCAATTTGATGGATGAACTATGTGAGACAGGGCTTTTTCTATAGTGGCCCCAGATCTCTGGAATAAATTGCCATCAGGGGTCTGTCAGGCCCCATCATTGCAGGCTTTTAAAGAGGGACCTGAAAATCCATTACTTTACCCTGATCTTCTCCTGATTGTGTTTTATATGCAGCTGCTCCTCCCGTTGCTGGCTGTAAACTACTGCAAACTAGGCCTTGTGGCCTAGTTTACAGGAGAGAGTCAGGTGATGATCACCTGGCGCTCTCCTGTAAACTAGGCCGTGAGACCTAGTTCGCAGTAGTTTACAGCCAGCAACAGATGGAGGAAGATGCCCCGCCAGGTAAGGAGCAGGGGGGCTTACCTGGTGGGGCTGTCCACTTCCATTGGCGGGTGGCAGCAGGCGCCCACCAATGGAAGCGGACAGCCCTGCCAGGTGAGGATCGCAGGGGGGCTTACCTGGGGGGGCTTACCTGGCAGGGCTGTCCGCTTCCATCGGTGGCTGCCAGCGGGCGCCCGACGATGGAAGCAGACAACCCTGCCAGCTAAGGATCGCGGGGGGTTGCTTACCCGGCAGGGCTGTCCGCTTCCATCGGTGGGTGCCAGCAGGCACCCGCCAATGGAAGCGAACAGCCCCGCCAGGTAAGGATCATGGGGGAGAGGCTTACCTGGCAGGGCGTCGTCCCCCTCCCGTTGCTGCCTGTAAACTACTGCAAACTAGGCCTCACGGCCTAGTTTATAGTAGTTTACAGCCGGCAACGGATGGAGGAGGATGCTCCGTCAGGTAAGGAGCGGGGGGTGGGGGGCTTACCTGGCGGGGCTGTTCGCTTCCATCGGCGGGCGGCAGCGGGCGCCCGCTGATGAAAGCGGACAACTCTGCCAGGTGAGGATCACGGGGGGCTTACCTGGGGGGCTTACCTGGCGGGGCTGTCCGCTTCCATCGGTGGGCGCCAGTGGGTGCCTGACGATGGAAGTGGACAGCCCGGCCAGGGAAGGATCGTGGGGGGTTGCTTACCTGGCGGGGCTGTCCACAAAGGATGGCCCCACCAGGTAAGAAGCATGAGGGGGAGGGGGGGAGTTAGGCCCCCACTCACCCACCTGCCGCCATGTTTTCCCCATAGACTTGCATTGGGGGAAGCTTTATTTCCCCCAATGCAAGTCTATGGGGAAAACAAAAATGGCGGCCGATCTGAAAACCGAAAACCCTGCACATCCCTAGTTTTTATGATGTTTGCTGGTGTGGCTGTTTTTAGTACAGTATCACTTTTTATTATATGAGTTTTATTGTTGTACACTGACTGGGAGGGCTCCTGCCCTGAAATGTGGCCAAAAATATTTTAAATAATAATTACATTTCTTTTAAAAAAGAATCATTGCATACACAGAGAAACTCCTGTTAAAAATGGACCTGCCTCTACATGTCAACTTTGCTAAAAATTTGCACCTTCAGTGCTGATACCAATTGATGCCCTTCTGCTGGGGGAAGGCAACCTGTGGTTCTCCAGATTCGTCACCATTTGTTATGCTGGCTTAGGGTGCTGGAGTTACCAGATGTCCAGCAACATCTGGAGAGCCACACATTGTTCACTTCTTGTTCTTCTGGGATAATGAGGATTGTCTCTTCTATGCAAGCTCAAGAAGTTTCCAAACCATCCACAGCCTACAAGCTGGTGTGTCAATAAAGTATCACTAGAATTCCCAGGCAGTTTGGGCACATCTCTCAGGTCATCACATGGAGTAATGCCACTTAGTTTTATTTCTATTGTTTGGGCTCTATATAGTTTAGAAACATTGGAAGTAGCCCTATACCAGATCAGACTATTGCTCCATATAGCCAGGTATGGTCTAAGTGGCTCTAAGGATCTCCAGCAGAGATGTTTAACATCACCTTCCACTTGGTCCTTCTCATCAGAAATGCCAGGGATTGAACCAGTGACCTCCTTCATGCAAAGCATGTGCTATGGCCCACCAACCTCTTTAAATGCCACCATGTGGCTGAACTGAGCACCTGGTAATTTGTTCATGTGTGATAGTTTTTTGGAAGTCTCAGTGAGGCTATGTTTTAGGGGTTGGCATGCAGACTGACAGACCAAGAACTGGGAACCACCATAGGAACATAGGAAGCTGCCTTATACTGAGTCATACCCTTTGTCCATCTAGTTCAATACTGTTGACACTGACTGGCAGCATCCCTCCAGGGTTTCAGGCAGACGTTTTTCCAGCCCTACCTGGAGAAGCCGGGGAATGAACCTGGACCTCCTGCGTGCAAAACATGTGTTCTGCCACTGAGCTATGGCCCCTCCCCATAGCTATGGCTTTGGCCCTTCCCCTTTAGATAATAGGTTTCTAAAGAAGACACTGTTTGCCAAGAATCTGGAGGGAGAGGAGGGTGATAAATAATAATAATAATAATAATAATAATAATAATAATAATAATAATAAATTTGGCTTTTGTTGCCCCATAACAATGTGGGAAGGACCCTGAGTTCTTTGCTAAAAATATGAACAAATAATAAACATGGCACCCTTCCACATTAAATTAAGTGTGGGTCAGACCACCTGAGCCAAGCGCATGGGAGAGATTCAGTATTACATAAAATGCGATGTAGTAAGCAACAATGGTAGTATAACTAAATCAGTCCTTTGAAATCTGTATTGAAATCTCAATACTAAATTATGTCTTATTTTGTGGGATACTCAAAAACCAATAATAAACCACGAGAGCATTGCAGGCCCAAATTTCGTTGGTTATTTCAGCTCAATATAAGAATTCTGTTCCTAACACCTGCTGCAGCTTTTAGCCATGTAGCAAGAGGTGCTGGAACTAGGACCTGGACCCATGCCTCTAAGTTGAGCTGCCCCGAGTAACAGGACACCAGGCTTACTGGGTAAAGCATTTATAAGTGACCACTTATGCATCACCAAAAAAAGAGGACAAACATTTGCATAAAATGTGTATGTGCCAATTTATAGGTAGAGACGTACATGTATAAATAATTGCTATAGGTTACAGAGAAACAAAATACACCTCTACATAGTTGAGGAAACTGTGACCAGGCCATTTGTATGCCTGCACAGTCTATTGTCCAGGTGAGAACTGTTGATGGGCAACTTCAAGGCTCCTGCTGCCCTCCCTTCTGATGATGCTTTATCCTTAAACTGGACTTGGACTGGATGGCCCTTCAAATAGATGCCTTCAAAGAGAAGACTGTCCTCTGGCAACCCTTCAAATAATAGGCTGTAATGTAGTACACACGGCCCCCAACTTTCTCTAGCAAGAAAGAAAACCATTTAGCAATCAAATAGATCTACAGATGCACAGAGTTAAACTATAGAATTTGCTACCACAAGATGTATTGATGGCCACCAGTAGAGATGGCCTTAAATAAGGGCTGGACAAATTTCTGGAGGAGAAGGCTATCAGTGGCTACTAGTCTTGATAGCTATATGCTCCAGTAGGCAGTAAGCCCTACATACAATAATTGCTGGAAGGACATGGATGGGAGTGTGCTCTTGCACTCATGTCTTGCTTGTGGGTTTTCCTCTGGGCAGCTGGTTGGGCACTGTGTAAACAGAATGCTGGACTGGGTGGATTGTTGGTCTGATCCAGCAGGGCTCTTTTTGTATTCAGTGACCTCCCATAGAAAATGGAAGTAGGGTTGGGCCATAGAATCAAAAAGGAAAACTGCCAAAGTCTCTCTCTATAAAAAGACCATTGGCCTATATGTTGTCACAGCATAGTGTGATCAAGAAACAGAATTCCAGAATGGAGCTATGCATAATAGGAACCGGTTGGGGGTGAGCAGAGGGAGGGTCCAGGTTTGGGCCTCCATCCCAAAGGTAGCCCTTTCTTTTCTCCCATATAAGTGAATACCTACCATGCATTTATATGGAGCAAAGTGAAGCAAAGCACCTCACGGATAATGTTGCAATTGGATAAAGCTTGTACACCACAGCTGACATTGGCTGGCCTGGCATTCACTCACAGTCATCTAGAAGGGAGAAAGATAATACTGTGCATACCATGAAGCAGCTGCCCTGGGTTCTAGGTATCGCTGCTGATGTATCTCAAAACATCTGGCCACCTGAGATTGGGAGAAGCTGATCTGGAGGATGATGAAGGAGCCATAACAGAATCTCATGAATCAGGGGGATAGCCAGGGGTGGGAACTGGAGGGTTATGGGTGGAGCTTGCTCAGATCTCGAAAGTATCTGCTTTTCAGACTCCAATGTTAGTTCAGGGAGACCCCATAGCTTAGTGATAGAGCACTTGCTTTGCATGCAGAAGGTCCCAGGTTCGATCATGGGCAGCTAGACATTAAAGACCAGAACAAAGCCCAACTAGCAGGGCCAGAGGATGTTCTCCCCTGTCCTGAGGCCCCGGAGAGTCCCTCGCAATTAGAATAGAAAACCCTAGGCTAGATGGACCAATGGTCTGACTCACAATAATGCAGCATCATGTGTTCATGGAGCACCAGTGTATCACTTAGCCCAGTAAAAGGGCAGTCCAGCCTGCTTGTCTCTGAGCTCAGTTCAGGCCCTAGGTGCGACAGCACCCATGGCACGAATTAATTCTGCTATCCTGAAAGCTCAGTGTTTGTTTGGTGTTTGGGGCAAACAACACTAGCGTTGTTCTCCCTGTGAGTTCTAATAAGGGGGGAACGGGTGGAGAGCACCCGGCTGAAGGGACTGCGGAATCCGCAGGATAAAAGCGTATGCTGTTGAGCGTCGCAGGTTTTGTCTTTGCATATAGAGCCCTCGCCGGGCTGCATCAGTCACATTCCTAAGTGATTCTTCTGCAATCAGAATTTCATTCATTACCCAATTTTCATGCGGCTCTCCTGGCATTTGAAATATGTTTTAAGGTAGGCTCCCCACTGGCACTCGCCCCCCTCCTGCAATAACTGATCTGCAGTGTCCAAAGACAGATCTAAATATCTTTGGTGCAAATTACTTTAGGCCGGCTGAGCAGGAGCCTCTGTCATCTTCATCACATTTCACACCTACACAACTGATAACAGATTAATATCTGGGCCTCAAATATTTCATCAGCATCTCCGGCGAAGGCACCTTGCATTATTTTATCCGAGGAAACCATCAAAGGGGCTGGGATGGCGAGGGGAGAATCCACAAAGGAGAAGGGGACACACGCACACACACACACACACGTATATTTCTTGAAAGTGGAAAGAAGGGGAAAGCAGAAGAAAAGGGGGGGGGGTACAGAGTGATTTTAAACACCAGCATTTCCTTTGGTATTACGGGAAAAGCAACAAGGCTGGTCGTGGCAAGTTCTCGCCTCCGATTATGTATCCACTTTTATTCAATCATTGTATCGCTCTATGGCTGACACTTGGTCAATAGTGCAATCTACCACTGATCAGAATAAAACAGGCATCCCAGAGCACCTTGGAATTTCATTAGTTTCTGTTCGGTGCAGTCTCTATACGTAGATGTTGATTTGCAAACACAGTTTTGAAGCTCAATTCTATGCCTTCTGGAACAAAGAGTCAAGGACCCTGAATGTTACTTTGCACAATCCTTTTTTCTCTCTCTTTTAAAACCCGGAATAAAATCTCTCTCTTCTGCTCCCACTTTATATTATAAAGGGATCCAAACCTTTTGGTCTTGACTCTTTCCAAGGGAACTTGGATGGATACATAAGACATATATAAAGATAATCTCCTCCCATAAATGCCTGCCCACACCCCAACATCATCTTCAGCGGTCCTTCTCTAGAAACCACTGCTACCAGAGGTGGGTGGCTACCAGGAAGAGGGCCTTTTCCACTGTGGCACCCCAGTTGCAGAATGAGCTTCTCAGAGAAGCTCTCCTGGAACATACCTTGTGCTCTTTTTGGGATCAGGTAAAGATCTTTTTATTTTTCTAGGCATTTTAGTCTTTAGGTTTCTGTTGTTTTAATTTTGTTACTGCATTTTAGATTTTTACAGTGCTGCTAGATTTTATTTGGTTATTTTAATTTTATACTGCAGTTTTCACCTTTTAATACAATCTCTTTATTGTATTTTATCATGCTGTATTTCACGGTTTCAATTGCTGTGAACCACTCATGGAGCTTCACCTGTTGGGTGGTACAGAAATGTAATAAATAAATGAATAAATAAAATATAAGCTCAAGTCAAGCTCATGACTTTGTGGTCAAGCAGGTCAGATGTTCTGTTGAAGTTCAGACACTATGTTGAAGTCACCTTGTTTATTCAGCATTAGGATGAACCGGGGCAATCAGTGAGCCTTGGATTTTAAGCTTAGGGAGCAATCCTATGGCCCTTAGGCAGTGTCTGACAGGCCATAGGATATTTTGGATTCACTGAACTGAGGTCAGTGACAGCACTCCAAACTCAAAAGGGGGAATTGGAACTCTAACCCCTCTCACCTTCCTCCTCACGGCTGCCCTGGCTGCTCTCTGACACTGGGCACTCAACCTCGATGAAGGGGAAAAGGGGGCATTTCAGTGGGTGTGGAGGGCAGGAGACTGGAGAGACTGGGATATGAGTTATCCTGAGACCTCTGCAGCTTCCCCCACCACTGAAGTTACCCAGCTAGATGGGCAAAAAAGCCCATCTACCACAAATGCAGGGTGAGAGGATTAGAAGGAGACAATTGCTTTACACACCCTCAAACCCCCCACTTTCCTTTAAACAGAAGGAAAAGCAACATATTGTGCAGCAGAGGGCAGGGAATGGAGTTACTACGGCTTGCAGTAACTACATTTTGGAGCTGTAGTATCTCCTCCCACCCACTGGTCCCTTGTAAAACCTTTTTGAATGCTTTGGAGAGAGCTTGTTCCATCACTCCAACTGGACATGAACTACCTGATCAAGGCCAGCTTCCTCTCTCCTGGAACTCCCATACAGATTGCACAATGTCGGCTAATCACACCCGTACTTGCAACCCAAGCAGCCTGCCTGTGCCTTTTATGGCACCAATGCAGTAGAAGGGATTGCTACCACTGTGCCTCCTGCCTTATACCTCCCTGGGTCCTGTGACCCACTCTCCGTTTTCATCTGCAGTGGGGCCGCTTTCAGTAGACTGGAAGAGTGATGGGATGGACCAGGGAAAGAACAGGGCAGAGGCACAATGGCAGTTAACCTCTCTTGCAGCGCCAGTACTGTTAAAGACACAGATAGGTTGCCAAGATTCAAAGTTGCAAGCCTACTTCTCGATGGTAGCACAGGGTGCAACCCCCCCACCCCCATTAACTCAGTTTAGCTTGATTCTGAAAAGGAGGCGCATGGGCTGTACATGAGCTGCGTCCCTGCATGGCATGACATTGTTCTTGCATGAGGCCTAATTCTTATGCTGCCTTTGCAGCACCATTGACGCCACAAAGCTGGTTTCCTCTAGCCGGCTCCTATTCTGTATCAGTACAATTTGCACGATTTCATCGCTTCATTTGTCAAGACCAGGCTACTGTTAGGATGCAATGGTGAAAGGGCGCACTTACCAAAGAAGCTTCATTTGTTTATTTTCAACAGTTACATCCTGCCTTTCTTTAGGATATTCAAAGTGGCTTACAATACAATTGGACACACACACAGCAATAATAATAATAATAATAATAATATCACAAATTACAATTGTGCAATAAAATGGGCTAAAACCAGCAGGAGGGCAACAGAAACATCAAAACAACTTAAGAGTAAAACTTGCTGACATCATTTATTTATTCGTTTAAAATATTTCAAGACCACATTTTCAGGCCAAGTCACCGCAAGGTGGCTTCCATCACATAAATAAAAATAGAACCACCACAAAGCATAGAAAAACATAAAAGCAGAAAAGACAGCAATAAGAATCAATAACAATAAAATGGCAGCAAAACAAGAGTAGCGCTAAATAGCAACGTCTGACTCAGCGCAATATCAGTAAAATGAATTAAAATTGAGTGTCAGATAAACAGCAGCAAAAGATACTCGTCAAGAATAAGCGATCAGGAACAAAGAGTTGTTGAAGTCTGTGTGAAGTTTTGTAACGATGGGTCCATCATTGGAATAGAGTTCTATAAGAACAGTGCTACTGTCAAAAAGGCCCTGTACTTCATACCCACACTGTTGGGCACATGAGCAGAGCTGTCTTCTCTGCCTGTCTAAAAAAGCTCACTGAATTGGTCGGACCAGATAGATTTCTGCGGGGGGGGGGAGGAGGGGAGATTGACTTCTGTGTGAACTTAGAGGGATTGACGTCTGTGTGAACAGGCTTAGCACTGAGCACTTCGTCCTGTTAATGGAGGGGACATGAAGCGTGCCTCAATTTCTCCGAATCATGCCCGTGGTTTTTAACAGAAATGAACCCGATACTGAATCATAATGTTTGCTTGTTTCATTTCCTTTTCCTACACGGGGCTCTGCTTACAACACTAAATCCTTCAGGCTTCGAGAAAACAATTAAGGGTCCGCCTTGCAGCACCCTCATGAGAAGTTTCACTTGCTGATATGCTCAGCTTCCAAATGCTGCTTTTGTAGTTACGCAGGATGCATTTCTGTATGAATGCTGCAGGGCATTCATACATTCATACCCTCCAACGGTAGCTTTGAAATACTTAAAACAATACCTCAAGTACAATACCTGTTCCCACCACAGTGTGTACCATTCGCTGACGTTTGCCACATTTCAGTTTCTCATATTGGGATTATTCCATCCAAATGTGCTCGTTTGACTAGCTGCCAATCTATTTCCTTGCTCTGTTGAACTGCTTTGCAAGCATATGGGGACATTTGGTGTCCTGAACTTTAATTGAGAGCTAGAGTAATATGTCCAGTTTATTTATTTTTAAAAAAGGGTGGGATTTTTTGGGGCATTCTT
Organism: Anniella stebbinsi; assembly: GCA_029215795.1. Classification (NCBI taxonomy): domain Eukaryota; kingdom Metazoa; phylum Chordata; class Lepidosauria; order Squamata; family Anniellidae; genus Anniella; species Anniella stebbinsi. The sequence continues at coordinate 16,107,533 of JARDYH010000003.1, read as the reverse complement.
TGGACAGTTTATGTAGTAGTAATAGTATTGCCTATGTTATGTTATGTTATTTATTTTAATACTGCCCAATAGCCGAAGCTCTCTGGGCAGTTTACAAAAATTAAAACCATAACAACCATTCAAAATATAAAACAACGGCAGTATAAAACCATAATTTAAAATACAGTATAAAAGCACAACCAGGATAAAAACAAAGCAGCCATGCAGAAATTGATAGGGATTTAAAATACAAATTTAAACAGCAAGGTTAAAAATCAAACTGAAGAACTGTTAAAACACTGTCTTCACCTGGCATTTAAAGGAGTATAATGTAGGCAAACCTCTCTGGGGAGCTCATTCCACAGCTGGGGTGCCACAGCAGAGAAAGCCCTCCTCCTAGTGGCCACCTGCCTCACTTCCTTTGGCAGGGACTCATGGAGGAGGAACCTGAGGATGATCTTAGGGTCCGGGCAGGTACATATGGGAGGAGGTGTTCCTTCAGATAACCTGGCCCCAAGCTGTTTAGGGCTTTGAATGTTAATACCAGCACTTTGAATCGAACCCAGATCTGGACTGGCAGCCAGTGAAGCTGGAAAAGGACTGGCGTAATGTGGTCTCATTGGCCAGTCCCCGTTAACAGTCTGGCTGTCCTGTTTTGTACCAGTTGAAGTTTCCAGACCATTTTCAAAGGCAGCCCCACATATAACGCATTACCATAATCCAGACGATAGGTCATCAGAGCATGGATAACTGTAGCAAGTCTATCTCTGTCCAGATAAGGGAGCAGTTGGAATGCCAGCCTAAGCTGATAAAAGGTGCTCCTTGCCACTGAGTTCACCTCTGCCTCAAGTGACAGTTCTGGATCCAAGTGCACCCCCAAACTATGGACCCAATCCTTTAGGGGGAGTGCAACCCCCTCCAGAACAGGGTGAACATCACCTAGCTGGACAGACGAACCACCCACAAACAGTACCTCCATCTTGTCTGTATTGAGGCACTGATTCAGAATGGCCACTGCCTCACCTGGGTTTGATGAAAAGGAGAGGTAGAGCTGGGTGTCATCCGCATATTGATGGCACCTCAGCCCACATCTCCGGATAACCTCTCCCAGCAGTTTCATGTAAATTTTGAACAGCATAGGGGATAAAATAGAACCCTGTGCAACCCCATGGCCAAGGTGCCATGGCACAGGGCAATAATCCCTCAGCACCACCTTCTGGAATCAGCCATCCAAATAGGAGAACTACTGCAACGCAGTGCCTTCAACTCCCAGCCCAGACAACCAATCCAGAAGGATACCATGGTCGATGGTATCGAAAGCCGCTGAGAGGTCCAAGAGAATCAACAGGGTCACACTCCCCCGTCCCTCTCCTGGCAAAGGTCATCCCACAGGGCAACCAAGGCATTTCATTTAAGAGTATCTGGAGTTGTCCTGCAACCACCCGCTCAAGCACCTTGCCCAGGAAGGGATGTTAGCCACCGGCCTATAATTGTTAATGTCCTCCAGGTCCAGGTTAGGCTTTTTTAGATGTGGTCTGATTACCATCTCTTTTAAAAAGGCCAGCACACTCCCTCCCTCAGGGAGGCATTTACAACCTCCTGGACCCAGCCGGCGATCCCCTCCTTTTTTGATGTAATGAGCCATGAAGGGCAAGGGTCAAGCACACAGGTGGTCGACTGGACTTGGCCCAGCACTTTCTCCACATCCTAGAGCCTCAGTAACTGAAACTCATCCAATAAGACTGGACCAGACAGTGCTCTGAATGCCTCTACTAGTGGAACTGCATTAAGTGTGGTGTCCAATTCATGACAAATCTGAGCAACTTTATCTTCAAAGTGCCGTGCAAACTCATCACAGTGTGCTACCAAGGGTTCCACCATCTCTCGCCCTGGCTCAGAATGTAGCAGGCCACGAACCACCCGGAAAAGCTCCGCTGGACGACACTGAGAAGATGCAATGCTGGTGGAAAAGAGCTGTCTCTTTGCCACCCTCACTGCCAAAGATGAGGCTCGATAGTGAGCTCTAACCTGTGTTCAATAAGACTCAGCACGAGTTTTCCTCCACCTGTGTTCTAGCCATCTCCCCTCTTGCTTCATTGCCCTCAGCTCAGGTGCTGGCTGGGCTCTGCTCAAAGGGAGAGGGCGCTTGGGCACGATCATGTCAACCGCCCGAGTCATCTCTGCATTCCACAGAGCAACCTGGGCTTCGACAGGAGCACCAGCCATACCAGCAGGAAACCCCCCCCAGAGCCCCCTGGAATCCATCAGAGTCCATTAGCTTCCAGGTGTGGACCATTTTAATAGGCCCCCCACCCTTGCAGAGGGGAAAGGCTGCCGAGAGTCTAAACCTCAAAAGAAAGTGATCTGACCATGACAAGGGGGTAGATGTTAATTCTCCCACTTTCAGATCACCATCTTCCTGCCCAGTCGAGAAAACCAAATCAAGTATATGTCCTTTTGCATGTGTTGGGCCGCTGACATGTTGAGACAGCCCCATGGATGTCATGGCGGCCATGAAGTCCTGAGCCACCCTGGATGCAGGAGCCTCGACATGGAAGTTGTGATCCCCCAGAACTGGGGGTCCTCAACACCAGATCCGAGAAAACCTCCATCATCTCAGGCAGGGAGACTGTTGGGCAGCAGGGTGCATGGTACACCAGCAGAATCCCTTATCTGTCTCGAGTATGCAACACAAAGTAGAGACACTCAAGACCAGCACTTGAATGAACAGGAAGCCTAGAGAGGGAGATCGTATTTCTATAGACCATGGCAACCCTCCTCCCCAGCCCTCAAGTCGGTGCTGGTGCTGCACCAAGTACCCGGGAAGCAAGCTGGTAAGGTCGCCAGGAACCAACCAGTTGGGGGAAGAACCAGAAGGGAAGAGGAGCTGGAGCTACTAAGGAAGAGGGCATGGAGGATACCATGCCCAAGGGCAAACCAAAACACTGTTCCATTAGTTTAAGACGTTTGAGGACCACAAGTATATAGGGAATGAGTAGTGGATGGTTTGAAACCATCCTTCTGTTGAATGCACAAGTTTGGAGGGAGGGGTAAAAGATCTACAGTGACACAGTTAGGCTGCAACATTGAATAGATTAATTGGCTAGATTAATCCATTAAAAACACTTTAATCAATTAAAAAGCTGCCCCTGATTAATTAGGCAGCATTTCTTAAATAATATAAAAACTGCAGAGGGCAAGCACCATTTGGAATGATGCATTCTTCTCTCTGAAATAGAAAGGAATGCCTCTTCTAAGACTTCATCTACATCTAAGGGCCTATCAGGAGGGAGGGAGAGGGTAGCGGACTTACCTGCTTCCGCGATCCTCCCCCAGCTTCTATACGGCCGTGCGACATCCAGGAAGGGAAGAGGGGCGTCACGGGTGCCAGTTTTTTTTAAGGAGTCGGTCACACGGCCCCGATCCGGTGAAAAAAATAAGTTAACCCCCCACCAAACTTCATGACCAAAGCCCCCTGCCATCTCAGGGATGGCGAAATTGCGGCCCCCACCCCCGGAGCCTCTCTAAACAGCTCCGTGCCCATTTTGAAAGGTGCTTTTACTTGCGAGGAGGCAAGAAGAAGCCAAGACGGGCGGCCACATATCACATGGAGCTCAAGATCTTTCCAAGACCTTAGGAAAAATTGGGATAACCGAGGTCTCGTAATCCCGGGGAAAGTCTCTGCCCGTCCCTGGACACATAGGGATACTCCTGAGCTGATCCCAGGATAAATGGCTGGTGTACTCATGGCCTAAGATTATGTTTCCTACTCATCATCTAAAAAAAAATCTATTGATTTATCCATATGCAGAAATTTGTACATTTCATCAACAGATCAATTGATTAATTGACTAAGAGTCATATGATTAGTTGAGCAAGATTTCTTCATTTGGATGACAACTTTAGATAAAATTAGGGATGGACATATTTGTCAATTTTGCTTTTTCTGTTTCTTCTTTGGAAACCTTAAATTTCCAAATCTTAAATTCAGCTCATCTCGAACTTTGGGATTTAGTTTTAAACGCACATTTGCATGAAAATTCATTAGCATTTTTGTGCACATTTCCCTTAATACATGCATTTTATATTCATTTTTGCCTTATGTACTCATTTTTTCTAGCAATTTTCTAAATACAATGCATTTATGAACATTATTTTCCATAATATACACATTTTGCACACTTTTTTGTTTAATTGGAGAACTCCATTGCAAAATTCGGAGAGGTACACATTTTGAAGGATAACTTTGACTACAGAATTAAACTCAAAGAGTGTTTATCAATGGTATCTCCTCAAACAGGGGAGAGGTAATGAGCAAGGTACTGCAGGGCTCAGTCCTGGGCCCAGTGGTCTTCAACATTTTTATTAATGATTTGGATGAGGAGGTGCAGGGAATGCTTATCAAAGTTGCAGACGACACAAAATTGGGTGGGATAGCTATTACTTTGGAAGACAGAAACAAATTTCAAAGTGATCTTGATAGGCTGGAGTGCTGGGCTGAAAACAACAGAATGAAATTTAATAGGGATAAATGCCAAGTTCTACGCCTAGGAAAAAGAAACCAAATGCACAGTTACAAGATGGGGGATACTTGGCTCAGCAATACTACAAGCGAGTAGGATCTTGGAATTGTTGTAGATCACAAGCTGAATATGAGCCAACAATGTGATGTGGCTGTAAAAGAAGTAAATGCTATTTTGGGATGCATTAACAGAAGTATAGCTTCCAAATTGTGCAAGATATTGGTTCCCCTCTATATGGCACTGGTTAGGCCTCATCTTGAGTATTGTGTCCAGTTCTGGGCTCTACACTTCAAGAAGGATGCAGACAAGGTGGAGCGTGTTCAGAGGAGGGCAACGAGGATGATCAGGGGTTTGGAAACAAAGCCCTATGAGGAGAGACTGAAAGGACTGGGCATGTTTAGCCTTGAGAAGAGAAGACTGAGGGGAAACATGATAGCATTCTTCAAATGCTTAAAAGGTTGTCACACAGAGGAGGGCCAGGACCTCTTCTCGATCATCCCAGAGTGCAGGACACGGAATAATGGGCTCAAGTTACAGGAAGCCAGATTCTGGCTGGACATCAGGAAAAACTTCCTGACTGTAAGAGCAGTATGACAATGGAACCAATTACCTAGGGAGGTGGTGGGCTCTCCTACCCTAGAGGTCTTCAAGAGGCAGCTGGATAGCCAACTTTCATGAATGCTTTAAGGTGGATTCCTGCATTGAACAGGGCGTTGGAGTCAATGGCCTTGTAGCCCTTTCCAACTCTACTATTCGATGATTCTATGAGTTTTGATTCACATAGGAGTTCAAAAGTTCAAATTAGGTAAATTTGCATTAAAATGTGAAATGAAGAAATTTCTCTCCCATCCATAGATCAAACTGTGGAGTCTTGACTGTTATCTTCAGGATCCACACGACGGTTTATATACAGCTCCTCTGGGAGGACTCCTAACATGGGCCTGCATATGGTTTCTTCTAGTCTAAGAGATGAGTGCAAGGGAGGAGTATGGTCTGTATTGAAGAGGGCAGTCCACAGTTAATTCTACACACCTGGATTCTACACCCCTGTAAGCTACTGAGTTCAACACACACATGGACAACACAGTTAATTCACTGAGCCTGAATTCAATAAATCTATGAGCTCCCGCATGGCGTTGGGTATGACATGGAATGGAAGCATGGGTGACTCATGCTTTCTTACTCTGTTACCACATTTCATCTGAAGTAGAGATGCAGACGTGTCCTACGGTGTTATCAGAATAATTCTGTGTCATGTCCAAAGCCACCCACTGAAATGTTCCTGCGTGAAGACAATGCAGGACACTTGTGAAAAACGGCACGACTGAATATGCCTCTTTGTTCAAGAGACTCATATACACATCATGCTTAGCAATCACGTCCCTAATTTATATGGTCGCTACCCACAATACATCTCTCCTGTATGAGAGAAGTGAAGAATGTTTTTGTGGGGAGGGAGGGATCTAACCTTTGTAGAACTTCTATAATTTGAATGACTTCTAGATTTTGTATAGCAGTTGTTCTGAACAAGATGGTAATTGAATTATGAAATATCTCTGCCTTTGTTAGGGAAAGACCTTTCCCCTCTCCTCTGCATACATCTTTCTTTTCAGCTCAAGGTCATGCTGTATTTGTTGCATTTCAGTCTTTTAACTGGGGGGAAAAATTCCTGCTTAACAGCTGTACCTCCTGGCATGGACAAAAGACGCAGAACCGTTTAATTTTGTAACAAACACAACATGATTGCCTGAGATTGCATGATGGCTGATTAATGACCAGTGGAGAGGAAGAAGAATCGGACAGTGTTGCAGCTCCTTCTGGGGGCCAATATACAGATTCCTTTCAGGGGACAAGGGAACAAATGATGGCTGTGGGTTTGATTTAAGTGATTGTTGTCAAGGAGAAGGGTTGCATATTATACCCAAGTGCTGGAAGGCAGGGTTGCAAGGTGGCTCTTTATTTTATTTTAAAGGAAATATATTGAAAGAATGTTGGAGACATCTTACTGGAAACTATAGGCAGATGTGGGAGACTTGAGGCTCTAGCAACTACAGTGGCCAAAGCTTAGATTACCCCAGAGATGGGACCATTTCAAGCTTGTGCTCCCGAACCTAATGCATTTCAGAAAGGTCATTTTGTCCTTCTTCACAGGCAACCTCAAAGATCTGACTTCTTGATCTAGGTCCAAAAAGCTTTAGAGGAGGGGTAGGCGAACAGGTGCCCTGCAGACGTGTTGGACTACAACTCCCATCAGGCCAAGGGTAAGGGCTGATGGGAGTTGTAGTCCAAAAGACCAAGATGGCACCAGGTTGCCTAACCCTGCAGGACCTGGAGCAAGAAGCCTACCCTCTGAAGAAGGAAACATGACATTTTCGAAAGATGTTAGGTTTGACTAAATTCAAGCACTTTGGAGAACCTCTCTGTCCCTTGTCTTCCCATGGCAAATAGTGGCCTCAAGCATTGCTTCTTGCTGAATCTTGTGCAGTCTATTCCCTGCCACGCCATCCCACCAGCCAGATTTACCCATGTGGAATCAGACCTAAAATGCAGCAGAGACTGGCAGGTCAGGAAGCGGCACCGACAGAAAACATAATCCTAGCGACAGCATAGCCGAAGATCATGGATGATGGTAGTTGTAGTCCAAAACATCTGAAGGTCACCAGGTTGCTGACTCCATACATACTATTCATCTCAGTGGGTATGGCTATTATGTGCACTTACATGTCCCTTGTCACCAAGCAAAACCATCTACATCTATCAGGATACCAGAGATCAATTTAACACAATATTGCTGGCTGGTAAGCATGAAGCAAGCTCTAGACGTTCAATCAGAGAAGAGGATTCTAGCCAAGGAGTCCAGCTATACAATCCACATTTATTCACAGGTAGAACACACCCATGCATTATTATGTATAACACATATTTGAAAGCAATCCTATGCATGGCTGGCTGGGGGAATGCCTGGCCTTGAAAGAGTTATTTCATTCTGAACCAGCATAGGATTGCACCCTTGGTAAGGAATTAAGTGCCAGAGGCATTCTAGGGAGAAATGTTCCCCATTTTACAGATGGGAAACATGGAGGTTGAGACTAGTCCCAAGGATAGTCAGCGAATTCATGGCAGAGAACTCAAAACTCATGGAGGGCAGAGAGACATTGAGACAAGGCAGGGCCAGCCCACCCATTCACCAGGGTGAGGCGCCTGCATCAGGTGGTGAAGCTGGAAGAATAGCAAATTGTGTCGCTCCTTTGCCCGCAGTCCAGCCTGAGCTTGAGCCTGGCGAGCCTACCACTAGTTCCAGTGGCATGTAAACAGTGACTTGTGCCACTACCCCCACCTCAGCCCCCCCCCCCAAGAACCCACAATGAGAAAGCGGCTGGTGGGGTTGTTCGCAGTCACCACCGCCAACCTTCTGTTGCTGCAGAGCTCCCGCAATAGCCCGACCATGTGCTGAACCCATGTGCTAAAGGCAAAATGGGCTGGGCCAACTTATTGTAGCTGAAATCTCTTACTGCCAGTAATGAAGCTTGAGGAGAAGCATTTCAGTCTTTCAGAATGAGTGGTGGTGGTGGTGGTGGAAGCTGTAGAATACCTGGAAAACCACCCAATGATTGGTGGGTTGGGTCAGAGGAAGGGGCATGGCCATCTGGAGAACTCGAGAGGACCTGATTGGAACCCCAGGAGGGTCCGGATCTGGCTCAGAGGCCTTATGCTCAACACCCCTTCCTTACACCTAAGAAAATGAAGCTTCTGCTCATGTGCACCCTCCTGGACATCAGGAAAAACATCCTGATTGTTAGAGCAGCACAACAGTGGAACCAATGACCTGGGGAGGTGGTAGGCTCTCCCACACTAGAGGCCTTCAAGAGGCAGCTGGACAACCATCTGTCAGGGATGCTTTAAGATGGATTCCTGCACGGAGCAGGGGGTTGGACTCAGTGGTCCTATAGGCCCCTTCCAACTCTACTGTTCTATGATTCTATGATGCTATGCAACTTGCAGCCCCTGCACTCACACTGATGTATGTGAACAAGCCCTCACAGAAGAGCAAGCGGGTAGAAGAATTCTGATCCACTATCTAGAGACAGGACCTCTCCAGTGCAAACTCTTTGGTTGGCTGTACTTTGGAAACGTTGAAGTAGATCCAGCAATGTTACTCTCTCACGCTATTTTATAAAGATTAATTTTTTTGTCCCGGCCACTCAAGTTTCCTGTCTTCAAGCCAGAGGCCTGCCTGTCACATCAAAGTGGATTGCTTGAAAATTTGTTGGAGGTAGAGAAAGCTTAATATTTCGCCGAGCGTAGAAGGTCTTTCAAACTATTATACCTGCGCAGAGCCAAGAGTCGAGAATTCTATGAAGAAATGAATTATTAATGTTCACTTTCAGAGCAATAGAATCTCTTTACTCCACGAGTAGCATTTCTTCCCTGATTCCCCGACTTTTCCTCTTAATATAAAATACTGACCCCTTGGTAAGGTGTCCTTTTTTGAATCACAGATTTGCTGACTCTCAGAACGTGGCTGCTTTTACTTTTAATCAGTGTACAGGTTCAGGATGGCGATGGTGGGGGCTTGGGGTGGTCAGATTAAAATCAGAAGTAAATCTCCTTGAATGTTGGCAGAAATAAATAAACCAAGCCCTGGGAATGTAGAGAATGTGGCTTCTAGGGGAATAGAGATGGAGCTACACACACACACACTTTCAACAACACTTTTTTCCTTTTCAGTTTGTTATAGATTCCCACCAGGACAGAACTGATTGTTGAAGGAAGAACTATCCCAATGCCAAAATGTAACTTTATAAATTTGGGAAGGGCCTGATATTAGAAGTCTCCTAATGTACTCTCAGGGTAAGAACACCTCAGCTTAGTCATCATAGATTCTGGCCAGAGGTTCGCTTGGCATCTACATTATACTCCTTTAGACGCCAGGTGAAGACCTTTTTTATTTTCACAGTGTTCAAACAGTTCTTCAGTTTGATTTTTAACCTTGCTGTTTAAATTTGTATTTTAAATTTCCTTATTGATTTCTGCATGGCTGCTCGGTTTTTATCCCGGTTGTGTTTTATACTGTATTGTAAATTATGTTTTTATACTGTTGTTGCTTTATATTTTGAATGGTGTTTATGGTTTTAATTTTTGTAAACTGCCCAGAGAGCTTTGGCTATTGGGCGGTATAAAAATGCAACAAATAAATAAATAAATTATGGTAGGATAGATTCATTTCTTTCTTCAATACCCAACCATGTACTGGCCACAAGGACTACAATGTTCCAAAAGACAAGAAGTGGAAAAGATGTGGCACTATGACTCTTGCATCCATGCAATGTCCTGAGTTATGGCATTGCATCTGCCCAGCACTCCTAGTAGTTGTAGCTGTATTTGTGGAGATGTACCATGGAAAGACTTTCCCACAGCTCAGTGGTAGAACACCTACTTTGCATGCAGAAGGTCCCAGGTTGGATACCTGGGTCTCCAGGTAGGGTTAGGAAAGGCTCCTGCCTGAAACCCTGGAGAACTGCTGCCAGTCAATGGCTGCCTCTACAAGAGAGGTTTAATGCGCTTTGAAGGTTCATTAAAAATTTTACCTCTACAAGAACGGAGCGCAAATCGGGCGTAGAGGCGCGTTATCTCTCCGATAATGCGCATTTTCGAATGTGTGTTAAATCGCGAGTTTTATTTTGCTCCGGCCGTTAAAGCGCATTTTTCCTGTGTGAACAAGCGCTTATGCGCATTAACTTCTTGTAAAGGGCTTTTTGGACATCTATTAATGCGTTTCGCCGCCTCTCGCCGCCTCCCGTGCAGAGGGATTAGGAGTAAATGCGCATCTGCGATAATGCGCATAATCGCCGAACCGGGCGCAAAAGCGAATCCTTGTAGAGGGAGCCATAGTTGACAATACTGGGCTTGATGGACCAAAGGTCTGACTTAGCATAATGCATCTTCCTAGGTTCCTAAATTGGTTGTAAGTGGGAAGGGGTGATGTGCTCCTTGAAAAGAGACGTATGAAGGGGATATATTCAAAATCTGGTTGCAGAAGAAGCCCACCATTCTCTTCTACACATACATTTCCAAATATTATATAAGCTCTGTGAGAAATGGAAGCAAGACTGATAGGAAGTTGCCCAGTCAGATCTCTAGCCCATTCAGTCTTGCCTGCACTGACTGGCAACAACTCTCCAGATCTTTGGAGTGTAGTCTTTCACAGCTCTGTGTGGAATTGCCAGGGATTGAACCTGGGATCTTCTGTGTGCGAATCACATGCGCTAACACTGAGCTTCCCCAAACTCACTGGTGTGCAAGTGCTAATTAGTGCTAAATGCAATGAGAATTTGCCCTTGTAGAATGAAATCCTGGTTAAAAAAGCCCCTCCCCCCAATTCCATCAATGACTGGATAAATCTGCGAAACGCAGATGGAATGGATTTACCAACATCCTTACATTCCTAGTTGGATAGTTAGCTTAGACGGTCGGCTCCAACTCTATGATTCTTCGACATTCACAACTAAACATCACCATGGGGAAATGACAGGGAAAAGTCACTATGTGGTAAAGAGAAGTAGAAACTCTTTCTAGAGTGAGGTCACAGCTATGGATTTCGATAGACCTCAATCTACTAAATGCCATGGGTGGTTCAGGCTTTCATGTGTGCAACTGATTCAAGGAAAAAAGATTGATGTGGGAACTGTATACAGGTAATGGTCCATTAACCCTCATAGAAGCATTAAAGGTAAGTGAAACAGAGGAAGCCCCAATCCGCAGGATGATTCAGAAACAGACTTGGCTGCCTCAATGGATGGTTGTATGTATTTTTTGAACTAGAACTGAGTGCTAACCCAATACTGTAGAACAGGGTGAGGAACATTTTCCCTATTGAAGGCTGCATTTGCTTGGGGGTTATCTATTGGGAGTCATATGCTGGGAGTAGGCTGTGCCAGAGCCAAAAGTGAGTGGGGTCACCAGTGCTCTAGTGGTTACAGGTACCTAAAAGCAGAGGAGGAAGGATGGAATAGAGTTTGGAGCTTGAACTTGAGGCCGAGCCAATGGTGGCTTGTAGATGACCCCAATGCTCATCCACCAAGCTTTATGCAGCCCTCACCTAAGAACTTGCTCCTCAGTCTGAGCAAGGTGTCTGTGAGGGCTCTGCCTAATCTCTTGGCCTGATAGCTTCCTTTAAGCTTGACCCCCTCCCCTGACTGGCTTTGACTATGCTCCTGCTTCTGGCTCATGAGGACTGACAGACAGAACTTGACCCATCCCTGGTCTCTGGAAGCTGCTATCTGTAGCCAGAATCTTGCCAAGGCCTGATACAATTCTACAACAGAGCAGGCCAGGAAATGATCCTTGTGAGAGGAAGGGAAACTGCATAACATCTTCCCTCAGCAAGGAGTTTAGACTGAGGGAGACCTGCAAAACTAGGAGCTATATAGCAGGGTGGTGACCGATTGGCTCTCTGGTGTTGCTGCTGTTTAGACAGTTGAGTGACTAGGTGGCGCTGGACTTAGTTGAATCAGGAGTTTCCTGTTGAAGTGTTGTTCTTGTTTGAGGTAGGCAATAAAAGCTCTTCTCTAGCATCCTGACTGCTCTGCCCTTTAAGCCTTCCCTGAAAACTAGAATGCCAGGATGTGGCAGGGATAGGCCCAGTCTATTTTGTATTGCCTTGAACTACCCTGCAGTTCCTCTTTCAACCAGAAGTCAGGCAGCACAGGCTGTACTTAAATGGAAGTTCTGCGGTGCCTGAAAAAATATATATTCTAGCAGCATCTTCTGTAGTCCCCCACGCTCACTATATTCTCCTTATATTTGGCGTTCGTATATACTTGAGTTTGGCAAACATATCTTATGGGCACCTGTTTGATGTGCAGATCTGTGACGATTGCCAACATTTGGTCTTGATATTTGAAAACAATGTGTTACTTGTCAAAAGAAGAGTAAACTGCTAACATCTTTATTTACCACATGGAGCAATGTTACACTACTGGAATCCAGTCAAGATGGACAGACTTTCTATTAGTCTCCCCTCCCTCACCATGTCCACCCCCAACCAGTTTGTTTTGTTTTAGTGTATATATATATATATATATATATACACACACACATATGAATCTGAGAAATAGTGTTCCGCTTCCCCTCCAACAAGTTTACAATACAAAATATTTGTTTACTTGGATAAATGCTGAAGTTTGTTCCATTAGAAATCTGTGATATGTATCATACTTCAGGTTTCTTTGAGCCGTTTGGTCCCCTCCTTCTGCCAGTTCTCAAATCAAATTTGAGTATTTATTGCTTTTGTTAAACCACTGAACATGGACAGGCACACTTCCTTGACCTATCACATACCTAAAGTTCACAGTGAATATTTAATGACTAAATGAGTCAAGCTCTGTTCAAAGCTGAAATTCAGAAACCCAAAATTTGCAACTACCTGGATTATAGCAGGATTACAATAGACCATAGGTGGCTAACCTGTTGCACATTTGCCATAAATATCACTTGCAGAGGGAACTTGCAGTGCTCTTATTGAAGTCCTGATGGTTTGCAGTACTCCTATGGGCCTAGCCATGTGTCAGGAGCTGTTGGCATAGTGTACAGCTGCTTCTTGTGGTAATCCACTGAACTGCAGGTTGGAGCCTTCTCAGTGAAGAACATTCTAGCCCCTGGATTGACTCCTCCCATCCAGAGTGGTTATTGGATCCTCCTGGACAGGAAGTAGAATAAGAAGGTTTCCTGTTCCAACAAACCACTGCTTGAAGCAACGTGGACTTCCTGAGCTCTGATGTGTCCCTGTATCCTTCAATTGCTCTTTGGTCCTGACTTAGGGAATGTTCTCCTCAACCCTGCCTCTTGGTTTGCCCTTCAGTCATGACTTTTGTACTACTAGCTTTTCCCACAGCTTCTGACTGTGACTCCAGGCTCACTTCTGACTGTTGCAGTTTGCCCAGCCCTGACACTGGCACAGATGTAAACCTGCCCTTCTGCCTGAGTTGTACTGCTGTGTATTGTCCAAGACAGTAGACAAGAGGCCAAACTGCACCAGAAGCACCATTCTATGCATGTTTCATCAGTAATAAGTGCCGCTGTAGCCAGCAGAGCTTACCCCCAGGAAACGGTGCATAGAATGGCTGCATGCAGTACCAAGGCAGGAAGTGGCACATTAATTGATGAAAGTAGTGACATCCTACTTGTATGTCTTGAAAAAGACCACCAAGGCATCTAACAATCTACTTTAAAAATCAAAATAAAACATTAATAACACATTAAGTGAAGAAAGCAACATGAAATGATGAGCACGATGATGGTGATGGTGGTGGAATGGCCAGAATTCAACATCACAATACAGTTACCATCAGCCAGGCCCTCCTGGTTCCAATGTTCTACCAAACAGCTATGTTTTTATTGTTCAGCAGAAGACCAACAATGATGGTGTGGCATCTCTTCAGAGGGTGTTCCATAGAGTCGTCTATGCAACATTAGAGGCGTACATGGACCATGTGATGTTGCGTAATGTTGCTTGTAATGTTGTGTAAATGGCCTTTTTACACCTGTTGTTTGCATAAATGGCCCTTTACAAAAAAAGGCTGAGCTGCCATTTTTATGCAAAACGATGGCTCAGCAAGAGAGCGGGCAGCCACGTGCTTCCGTGGCTTGGTGTGCACCAAGTCGGACAAGAGTGGGGATCCACAGACAGATCTCCAGGGGGCCAAGCCGGCAAAAAAAAATCACCAAGCTTCAAGCCCCAGTTGAATGCCTGCGCCATCCTTAACGTTCATGGCCATCATATATATCATTAGCACATCCTGCCATCTGTGAATTAGCTATAGTTACAGAAGTGGAGAAAATCCAGAATGGCAAAGAAGGGCTGAGAGTCTTCTGAAAGCAGGGCCGTGTCCACACCAGGCAATTATCATGGGGTCATCTCTAGGTCATCCGTGTGCATCCAAATGATGCACAGGGGATCCTGGGGTCAACCGGGGACTACCAGAGACTTTCCCAGGTATAACTGAAACCAGGGATGTTCCATTTTTTCCACAGTCCTGGGACAACCCCGAGGACTGTGGCTGGTGTGGTGCACAATCATGAGTCCTCCATTGGGCAGAGAGCTGCGTGGGGTGGCTCCGTGCCCATGGGGTAGGGGGGAGATGGGTACAGAGTTTGGTGGGGATTTTTCTTTTTCACCGCATGCAGCTGCTCTAAAAAAAAAAAAAAATGGTGCTCATGACATCCCTCTTCCCTTCCGAGACATCACAAGGCTGTACAGTCACTGGGGGAGGATCGTGGAAACAGGTAAGTCCACGATTCTCATCCCTCCCTTCTGCTACACCCTTAAGTGTCGATGAGCTCCTGGTTTCACACATGGATTTTGCATAACTTGATCTGCAAAATGCAAATAACTGGCACACACAAAGTGCCCAGCGAGTTGCCATGCCAAGCAACTGGCGTCAGGCAGCCAGCAAGGGTCTTGTGAGCAGTGCAGGGGTGAGCTATGGTGAGTTCACCCACCCCTAACGAACACCTAATTTGATGTTCTTTTTCTTGATCTTTGAAAAGTGCCATTCATTTTTGCTAATTTCTTTGGGGCACTTCTTGCAAACACATTTTCAGCCTTTGTTCGCTGTTCTTCCTGATGCCATTTTGCTTTTGCTTCTTCGCCTTCATGGTTCTTGGCCTCACTTGCCTTCTATTGGCTATGGCATGCCATGTGATTTTGTCAATGACAAAATGGCAGCTCCATTTTATTGACATCATGGATGCTCACAAACAAAGGCACATCAGGAAGAAGGGAAACAAGGAAACAACACAAATTTTTGAACCTCCTACCTTCAAAGTAATTATCGAATTGGGAGAACATTCCGATTGCCAGCAGTTCATTGACCTACCTTCTTTCTTCTTCACTTTGTCCTTCTAGTGAAGAAGGATCCAAATGCTGCTACACCCCTTATAGGTGTCTTGAGTGTTATGTTCTGAAAGTTTCCTTCTTTGACGTGGAGAAAAATATGGAAATACACTTGGTATTAGGATTATACTCCTTCTGCTTGGAAAGTATTTAAATGCTGAATGACAAAAATGGTTCTGCAATGTAGCAATCTGTCTTCGGCTCACTTTGATTCACTGGAATGTCAGAGAAATCATTCTAAAATGTTACAGTGGCCTTGATATAATCCAAGCTGTTTAACAAAAATGGCTGCAATTTTCAGCATGTATTGATTATTCCTGTTAATCTTGCTTTCCTGCAATAATCAGGATAAAACCAAATAAGATTTTATACAGGCAGGGCATTCTTTTTTCTTTGTTTCTTTTTCTTTTAAAAAGAAACATGGAAGCATGGTTTATAGAAAGCTAGTTTGAGCTAGCCGCTGATATCGAATTACCTACAGTTCAAGTGTAATTATTTGAGTAAAATCCTCCTTTATTGCTTTAAAATCTCTTTGGTTTCACCCAAGTTGTCAGCAATTTGGTGCCAGAGTCCCATTTTCTGTCAGAATGCTAAAAGAAATAGGGGCCCAGCATATGAGGCTTTTATAGTCCTTTCCATATGTTCAACTTTTACCTGTATGATGCATGCTTCTGCAAATAACAGAGCTCGACCCATGCTCTTGTAATTTTCATCAATATGTTTGGTAAACTCTGAGCAAAAATGAAACAAAATGAATTCCACACCCATATGCACCAGCCACATTCAACAAGTACAGCTATTCCCAGCATGGGTAGGACCATGTTGTACCTGCCAGTCACATAGCTAGTAAAGATGAGGAGCCTATGAGAAATAAAGTGGTGGCAACCCTAATCCATCACCACGAATATGGCTAAATAGGCAGGATTCAAAGCCAGACTTTAAAGAGCTATAAGCATTCAAAGCCCTGGGCCTGGATGGACGTATCCATCAGTTTCAGTTTCTCCCAAATCTGAATGCTCAAAATTCCAAATTCTTTCCATCCCCAATATGAAGAAATTTGTGGATTTTTGTAAATTCTTACAAAAAAATGAAAACAACCCCCCCCCAACTGAACTTATTGCTTTTAAAAAAGAATAAGAATAAGAGTAAGCGACAACATGACTTGGCAAAGCCTATCATGTTCATCTAGAAAAACTGTCGTGAGTGAGAAAAGAGAGATAATAATAATAATAAAAATTTGATGGCTTTCTGGTGCTCTACAGCTTCTTCTGGCTGATACATTTGGGGCATGGTATGGGAGGATGACACATGATGATGTCCTCCTATGGTCATTTCAGGAAGTGGGTTGGCTGGGGAGGTTGCATGCAAAGTTCTGGAACATCTCTTGAGGGTGATCCAGGAAAGTGGCAGGAGCAAACAACCAGGGGAAGTCATAGTGCTGAGGCGGCAGTGTTTTAAAAAGTGAATATTTACATTAGTACTAGGGATGTCGGAAGAATCCACCTGGGGGGTGGGAGTTCGCCAAGTTCAGCCCCTTGGAGTTCAAGTTGCTTACCTGCGAATTGGCCCAACTCATTGCAGATTGAGGCAGGCCAACTCACGGACTTTCATTTCTCCCCTCACCCCCTTAAATTGACATTTACACAAAAGGTCTTGTAATTTGCATAATTTGAACAAATTTCAACTCTAATTTGCTTAATTTTCATTTAAATTAAGCATATGACAGCTGCAAATTAAACAAATTACAGCCAAAATTTGCAGGATGTATGTAAATTGCGGTCAGAATTTGCGTAATTGTCGATTTAAAGAAAACAACTGGAATCTGAGAAGAGTTCCTGGATTTGGGGAAGAAGCCCGTGGCTCAGCTTGCAAATGCAAGTCAAGCTGGGGGCTCCTAAAAAAGGGCTAGATTTCCCTGTGATGGCCATCTCCAATTAGTGCTGGGTGAAAATCTCTCATTCACTTGGACAGAAAAGAACTTTAAAAAAAAATGGAGAAGAAAATATGAGACATTCTCATGGGTGAGTTTCAGTCTTCTTATGCTAACCTTACTGGGAAATGTCCTGCCTTTCATTATACAATAATCTCTTCAGCAGCCTGCAACATCTCTGGCTTCCCACATTTCAATTAGAGGCCCTTTCCACACCAGGCATTTTGCCTGAGATAGACCCTGGGTGCTCCCTGTGAGTCCAAATGATGCACAAGGAGTCCTGGAGGAGTGGGGGTTGGCCATGGGATTTCCCAGGGATAAGGCAACCCTGAAAAATCCTGAATTTGTCCGCCGTCCTGGGAAGATCCCAGGATCACGGACGATGTGGCCACTCGCCCCAGGTGCTACCATGCACCACTTGGCTCTGTGCCAAGTAGGGGGGTGTGTGGCACCAGTTTCAACACACCCGGGAGGGCAGGGAGTGGAGTAGAGACCCGGTCACATGGTTGTTTGTTACCGGGCGCGCACCAGCGCTTGTGTGCAAGGTTCGGGAGGAATCTTCCTCCATGAAGATTGATGCCGCCAATCCCGGAAGCATGCCCTGTGCCCTCTACACCCCTGTGGTGTAGAAAGGGCCAAAGTCTAGGGTGACATTTAGAGGTAGCAGCTCTCGCATGGTGCGTTTTCATATCAGGAAGTGGAGGCAGCCAGGAAAGCTGCAGAGCGATGGAGAGTGTAACAAAAAGGAAAAGAAAAGAACAAAACACCCTCAAAAATTTCACAACTATCGGGCAAGTTCAAAAACACACCAGCAAGGAATTCCAAAGTGTCCTGAGAATGAGCCAGAAAAATGGGAGAAAATGTGAGCGAAGGAAATGTTTGAAAAATTGGAGATCTTTGGCAACCTACATGCATTTCGAGCAAAAAAATTCTACTCCACGCAAATTACTAGTTTCAACCCCAAATGTGAATATTCGGTACAGATCAGGTTAAAAACTTCTACTTGAGATCCGTGTTATAGTTTGTAAGACTATCTATTGCCTCTTGTGAACTTAGGTCCTCAATGAATTGATATACTTTATAATTTGAGTTTATATTCCATCTGAGGCCAGAGGTTTATGGAATGTAACCATATTTTATTAAATTTTAAATGACCTGTTTGCTTGCTCTGAAAGCCTCATGTGATGTCAATGATATGCTCACGCTAGAGCCCTGGTGGACTTTCAGAGGGAAAGGGAAGACTGGGTTGATTTTTCTGCTGGCCCCAAAATATGAAATTAGTGCATAAATAATGTTGTGAAGAGCAGGACCTACAAAATAAATAAAAAATAAAAAATGGGGTACCTGAGATGGAACGTTCAAATGGCATCCCTTCCCAGTAATTAACAAGAAGGTTAGATATTCAGCTGAACTGTATTCCATAGGCCAGATCCATTTCCTGCCTGGCAAGTTTTACCGGCACCCCAAATGTGCTACCTAAGGTAGTGGCTTTGCCTTGCCTCATAATATTAATAGATTGATTAATTGATTTATATTTCTGTCCTGCCATTCCTCACCAAGAGCACAGGATGGCTAACAACTTATGCAAAAACAATACATGAACACTAGGGATGTGCACTGACCCCCCGGATCGGATCGGATAGCGGATCGGAATCGGACCTGGGGGGTCGGATCGGATCGGATCGGAGGCTGGTCGGATCGGATCGGACCAGATGTCCGATCCGGATCGGACGCCATTTTGAATGCTTTTTCCCATAGCCAAGTATTGTTTTACAAAAACGCCTATAACTTTTTCATTTTTAAAGATAGAAGGATGAAACTTGGGCACATTGTAGACTGGTTAGGGGTAGTTATCTGTGAGAAATTTCAGAAAGATTGGTGCATGCATTTTGTGGCAATTAATTTTTTAATAAATACCCAGGAATGCCTATAACTTTGTCATTTTTAAAGTTACACACATGAAACTTTGCCACATTGTAGGGGGTACCTTGGGACCTATGTGTGTGAAATTTCAGAAACGTAGGTGCTTGTCTTGTGTGGCAATTAATTTTTAGAAAAATGGGTAGTAGTGGGGTAAATACAGTTACGCCTCCCATTTTTTTATTTTTGAAGATACAAACAGGAAACTTGGGCACATTACAGGTACCACTTGCCTTGATATGTGTGTGAAATTTCAGAAACATTGGAGCTTTCCTTGTGTGGCAATTAATTTTTGAAACAATGAGGAAAGAAACACCTATAACTTTGTCATTTTTAAAGTTACACACATGAAACTTTGCCACATTGTAGGTGGTACCTTGGGACCTATGTGTGTGAAATTTCGGAAACGTAGGTGCTTGCTTTGTGTGGCAATTAATTTTTTAATAAATACCCAGGAATGCCTATAACTTTGTCATTTTTAAAGTTACACACATGAAACTTTGCCACATTGTAGGCGGTACCTTGGGACCTATGTGTGTGAAATTTCAGAAACGTAGGTGCTTGTCTTGTGTGGCAATTAATTTTAGAAAAATGGGTAGTGGTGGGGTAAATACAGTTACGCCTCCCACTTTTTTATTTTTGAAGATACAAACAGGAAACATGGGCACATTACAGGTACCACTTGGCTTGATATGTGTGTAAAATTTCAGACAGCTGGGTCCAGGCATGTGGTGGCAAGGTATTTTTGAAACAATGAGGAAAGAAACGCCTATAACTTTTTTATTTTAAAAGTTAGAAGTCTGAACATTGCTCACTTTGTAGATGGGTTAGGGGTAGATATGTGTCAGAAATTTCAGAATTATAGGTCCAGGCATTTGATGGCTATGGAATTTTTAAATTACATGTTTCAAAAAAATTTCTACAGAGGCCAGGTCTTCCCCTCCCGCTTCCCGCGAAGAAAAGGAAACACTCTCTCGTCTCGATCCCTTTGATCCTTGCTAGTAGTATCCATTACAGGGCTCGTGTTTCCTTTCCTACTTTCACTTTTCAAGCAGAACGGCTGAGCCTAGCTGAGTTTTGCAGCCATGCGTGCAAGGAAGGATCACTCTGGTCTCGATCCCTTTGATCCTTGGTAGTATCCATTACAGGGCTCGTGTCTGCTTTCACTTTGTACTCAAGCAGACACGAGCCCTGTAATGGATACTACCAAGGATCAAAGGGATCGAGACCAGAGTGATCCTTCCTTGCACGCATGGCTGCAAAACTCAGCTAGGCTCAGCCGTTCTGCTTGAAAAGTGAAAGTAGGAAAGGAAACACGAGCCCTGTAATGGATACTACTAGCAAGGATCAAAGGGATCGAGACGAGAGAGTGTTTCCTTTTCTTCGCGGGAAGCGGGAGGGGAAGACCTGGCCTCTGTAGAAATTTTTTTGAAACATGTAATTTAAAAATTCCATAGCCATCAAATGCCTGGACCTATAATTCTGAAATTTCTGACACATATCTACCCCTAACCCATCTACAAAGTGAGCAATGTTCAGACTTCTAACTTTTAAAATAAAAAAGTTATAGGCGTTTCTTTCCTCATTGTTTCAAAAATACCTTGCCACCACATGCCTGGACCCAGCTGTCTGAAATTTTACACACATATCAAGCCAAGTGGTACCTGTAATGTGCCCATGTTTCCTGTTTGTATCTTCAAAAATAAAAAAGTGGGAGGCGTAACTGTATTTACCCCACCACTACCCATTTTTCTAAAATTAATTGCCATACAAGGCAAGCACCTACGTTTCCGAAATTTCACACACATAGGTCCCAAGGTACCGCCTACAATGTGGCAAAGTTTCATGTGTGTAACTTTAAAAATGACAAAGTTATAGGCATTCCTGGGTATTTATTAAAAAATTAATTGCCACACAAGGCAAGCACCTACGTTTCCGAAATTTCACACACATGGGTCCCAAGGTACCACCTACAATGTGACAAAGTTTCATGTGTGTAACTTTAAAAATGACAAAGTTATAGGTGTTTCTTTCCTCATTGTTTCAAAAATTAATTGCCACACAAGGAAAGCTCCAATGTTTCTGAAATTTCACACACATATCAAGGCAAGTGGTACCTGTAACGTGCCCAAGTTTCCTGTTTGTATCTTCAAAAATAAAAAAATGGGAGGCGTAACTGTATTTACCCCACTACTACCCATTTTTCTAAAAATTAATTGCCACACAAGACAAGCACCTACGTTTCTGAAATTTCACACACATAGGTCCCAAGGTACCCCCTACAATGTGGCAAAGTTTCATGTGTGTAACTTTAAAAATGACAAAGTTATAGGCATTCCTGGGTATTTATTAAAAAATTAATTGCCACAAAACGCATGCACCAATCTTTCTGAAATTTCTCACAGATAACTACCCCTAACCAGTCTACAATGTGCCCAAGTTCCATCCTTCTATCTTTAAAAATGAAAAAGTTATAGGCGTTTTTGTAAAACAATACTTGGCTATGGGAAAAAGCATTCAAAATGGCGTCCGATCCGGATCGGACCTCATCGGATCGGATCGGATCGGATCGGAGGTTGTCCGGATCGGATCGGATCGGATCGGATTTTCCCGATTTTGGGTCGGATCGGATTCGGATCGTGGATCGGATCCGATCCGATGCACACCCCTAATGAACACCATTAATGTTAGAACTCAACAAACTACAAGAAAACCATCACTACAGCATCAGATGAAACGCTTACCTATACCCCCTCCCCAAAGCTTGTACAAATACATGTGTTTCAATTGGTGCCTGACTAACAACAGTGTGGTGGACTGGAAGGGAATTCCATAGTCAGGGTGCCACCATTGAGAAGGCTTTGCCATATGTGGCTGTTACACAGGCCACATTTTTTAGGAGCACTACAAGCAAAGCATCCTAGGCTGACCTTAAATCCTGGATTGGTCAGTACTGGAAAAAGCAGTCCTGAGAAAGGCATTTTTGACCATCTCTTGTGAAGAGGAAGCTGTTGGTTGACCTGAGAAATTGCAGCATGGATGTAGAGAAGGAAACCACCTCTAAATCTAAGCTGGTTTGGGTCCAGGTAACCTGTGGGATCGCCTTCCCCCGTACAATCCACCCTGCATACTCAGGTGCTCTGGGAAGAATTTACTTCAGTCAGCCAAAACTAGGCTGACAACCGTTACCCAGAGGACCTTCTCTTCTGCCATTCCCAGATTGTGGAATGGCCTGCCTGGAGAGATTCGTCAACTTAACAGTCTCTGACTTTAAGAAAGCCGTAAAGACTGATCTCTTCTGGTGGTCCTACTGAGATGTATTTTAAGAGTTTTATTGGTATTTTAATAATGTATTAGTTTTATGTGCTTTTAATCAGTTTTATGTATTTTATATTTGATGTTGTTCCCCGCCTCGATCCAGAGGGAGAGGCAGGTAAGAAATAAATTATTATTATTATTATTATTATTATTATTATTATATTATCTCTTTCTTGCTCATGGCGGTTTTTCTAGACTGACATGATGGGCTTTGCCAAGTCATGCAGTGTTTTATTGATTCAGGAATTTCCTGACGATTGAGCATGTTTTAATTATGACTGCTTTCTGGATGTTGGTGTGGATGTATTCTGGTAGGCCCAGTTTCTGGAGGTTTTCTGTATATATATTTTTATGTGATGCCAGTGACTGAAGTGACTAATGGAATAATTGTGACTTTTTCCTGTTGTCATAGTTCTTTGACTTCCATGGCCATTGGTGTATATTTGTCTCTCTTTTCTTTTTCCTTTTCAACAACATTTTTATCATTTGGTATTGCTATGTCGATGAGGTATGTGTGTTTTTATTTTTTGTCTATGAACATTATGACTAGGGATGTGCACTGACCCCCCGGATCGGATAGTGGATCAGAATCGGAATTGGACCTGGGGGGTCAGATTGGATCGGATTGGATCGGAGGTTGGGCGGATCAGATAGGATCAGATCCCGATCCATGGATCGGATGTCCGATCCGCAGATCGGACGCCATTTTGAATGCATTTCCCCATAGCCTAGTATTGTGTTACAAAAACACCTATAACTTTTTCATTTTTAAAGATAGAAGGATGAAACTTGGGCACTTTGTAGATGGGTTAGGGGTAGTTATCTGTGAGAAATTTCAGAAAGAGTGGTGCAGGCATTTTGTGGCAATTAATTTTTAAATAAAAAAACAGGAATGCCTATAACTTTTTCATTTTTAAGGTTCCACACATGAAACTTTTCTCCATGTTAGACATACCACTTTGGTTCACATGTGTGATGAATTTTAGAAGCATAGCTTCAAGCGTGTAGTGGCAAGGTATTTTTGAAACAATGAGGAAAGAAACACCTATAACTTTTTATTTTAAAAGTTAGAAGTCTGAAAGTTGCTCACTTTGTAGATGTGTTATGGGTAGTTGTCTGTCAGAAATTTCAGAATGATAGGTCCAGGCATTTGGTGGCTATGATTTTTTTAGATTAAAAGTTACAACAACATGGAGTTTTGACAGATAAAAGAGGGAGGGGGAGGCAGGGGGGGTGCAATTGACAGCCCAAGCCTCTGTGGAAAAACTTTTGTAACTTTTAATCTAAAAAATTCATAGCCACCAAATGCCTGGACCTAACTTTCTGAAATTTCTGACAGACAACTACCCCTAACCCATCTACAAAGTGAGCAACTTTCAGACTTCTAACTTTTAAAATAAAAAAGTTATAGATGTTTCTTTCCTCAGTGTTTCAAAAATACTTGCCACCACATGCCTGGACCTAGCTTTCTGAAATTTCACACACATATCAAGCAAAGTGTTACCTGTAATGTGCCCAAGTTTCCTGTTTGTATCTTTAAAAATAAAAAAGTTGGAGGCATAACTGTATTTACCCCACTACTACCCATTTTTCTAAAATTAATTGCCACACAAGGCAAGCACCTATGTTTCTGAAATTTCATACACATAGGTCCCAATGTATCACCTACAATGTGGCAAAGTTTCATGTGTGAAACTTTAAAAATGAAAAAAGTTACAGGCATTTCTGGTTTTTAATTAAAAAATTAATTGCCACAAAATGCATGCACCAATCTTTCTGAAATTTCTCACAGATAACTATCCCTAACCCATCTACAAAGTGACCAAGTTTCATCCTTCTATCTTTAAAAATGAAAAGGTTATAGGCGTTTTTGTAACACAATACTAGGCTATGGGAAAAAGCATTCAAAATGGCGTCCGATCCGCCGATTTTTTTCCGATCCAGATCGGACCTCAGCGGATCGTAGGGTTGGTCAGATCAGATCGGATCGGATCAGAATTTTCCGATTTTGGGGCGGATCGAATTCGGATCGTGGATCGGATCCGATCCGATGCACACCCCTAGTTATGACTGATCGGTTGCAAGGTATTGTCTTGTCCATATGAATTGTTCTGTCCCAGTATATTTTATGATCTGCATTTTCCAGGATTGTTTCAGGTGAATATGTATAGTATGGTTTAGGTTGTTTGATAAGGTTGAATTTAATGGCCAATTGTTGGTGAATTATTTTTGCAGCTGTATTGTGTCTGTCCGTATAGTCCATTCCTACCAAAATTTTACATCCTCCTGTTATATGGTCTATTGTTTCTTGGAACTGATGGCATTTCCTGCATAGGTCTGTTGTTACACTATTTTTTATGATGTATTTTTGGTAGTTCTTGGTTGCTATAACTTGATCCTGTATAGCTATTAGGAATCCTTCAGTTTCTGGAAATAGCTCACCCTTCCTGAGCCATTTGTACAATTGTTCTTTGTTTATTTGTGGGTTCTGTATTATGTTGTAGTGCTTCCCATGGAGTGCTTTTCGTGCCCATTTTTCTTTTTTCTCCGCGAGTGTAAGTGGTTGCGTTTGATCTTCGTTTTGTAGTGCTAGGTTGAGTGGGGTGTAGTTTTTACCTGCTTTTACTATGACTTTATGAATGGGGGTGTTTTTGGTGTGGAAGAATTCTCTGAGTGATTTTATCTGTTTAGCATGAATTCTGTTAACGTCCAGCAGACTTCTTCCTCCTTCTTTCCTGCTGATTGTTATTCTTTCAATGCATGAGTTGGGATGGAGCATGTGGTGTTTTGTGAGTTCGGTGCGATTGAGTCTATTTATTTCTTCAAGTTCAGTGTGTGATCAGTATATGATTCTGAACGAGTATGTGAGGATGGGTGTTGTTGCTGTTAGTGCTCTACTACCATGCACAGCCAGTCGGGGGAAGAAGATGTTCTAATTGCCAAGTCTTCAGTTAACCAGGATGACCTGAAAATGGGTTAGTGATGTTACAGGGATGGGTGCAGGATGAAGGAAGCAAGACAACCAAAGGGGACATATGGACCAAAGAGGGCCCAGGACTCTCACCTCTTTCCCCTGAAGCAGGGTATTGGGAACCCAAAGAAATCCACTGAGATCCTTTCCTCTCCGGGTCATGGTGCTGGGGAGTAGGTCAACCTGGAAGCCCTTTACAGGGCTGGGCTGTTTCTAAGTAGGGAGGCTGTAGCATCTGGCTGAGGGACAAGGTGAAATTGAGGCAGGTGCAAGAACAGAGGCAGATAATGACATGGGGGACCAGAGGAAGGCTTGCAGCAGGACAAGAGAACAAAGACAGAACTTGTGAGGGAAAGCAAGGGATGGGATCCATGAGCTCTATGCAACAGGTGCTTTGCTAAATGGACAAAATCTGATTACAGGAAGGGGAAGGTTACACTGGGACAGAAAAGGGTGGTGAGCAATCATAGTGTATAGGATTTGAGTAAGGTCAAGAACCAATCAAACCACTTGGGGCCCAAAAGAAGTCAGTGTTACAGAGAGCTGCAGTATCTCAAGGAGCAGAGCTTTGTCCCAGCTTCTGGAAGACCTCCAAGTAATAGCTCAGAAATCCAAAGGTAATGCATTTTGATATATGTGGGAATAAACTTTCATTCCTGCTGCCCCTCTTTACAAGTTAAAATATTAATTGTTGTAATAAGGGGGCATTTAAGTGGTCAGGGCATGTATTGCTGTTTGTGGAGGAACCTTTGTGTTGAGGAAATTTGAGGTGTGGGAGAATAATATTAATATGTGATGCATCCAACCAATAATAACGTTATGTAGTAAAATATACTAGAAGACAAGAGAAGTGGGAAACCCCTGGTATGTAGAGATCTGATCTTATTTCCACAAAGAATCCGGAAGCACAAGTAGCGGTTAGAAAAGCCTCATTTAAAAAAGCTCATGGCTTCTTGAAAAAAGAAATCACTTATTTATTGATTTACCACATTTAAATGCTGCTCAGTAGCAACATTCCATGGGTGACTTACAGAATCAAGGAAATAGTAAAATCCAACAATATGCCATAAAAAAAAATATTTATTTATTTATTTATTGCATTTTTATACCACCCTATAGCTGAAGCTCTCTGGGCGGTTGACAAAAATTAAAACCATAAAATCATTTTAAAAAAAAATCTAAAACAATCCACAATCTAAAAACACAAAATAACATACAATATAAAAACACAACCAGAATAAAACCAAGCAGCAGGAATTAATATAGATTAAAATACAAATTTAAAACAGCAAGAATTAAAATTGAGTTAATTTAACTGTTAAAATACTGGGAGAATAAAAAGGTCTTCACCTGGCGACGAAAAGAGTGCAAAGTAGGCGCCAGGCAAACTTCTCTGGGGAGCTCATTCCACAGCCGGGGTGCCACAGCAGAGAAAGCCCTCCTCCTAGTGGCCACCTGCCTCACTTCCTTTGGCAGGGGCTCACGGAGAAGGACCCCTGTAGATGATCTTAGGGTCCGGGTAGGTACATATGGGAGGAGGCGTTCCTTTAGATAACCTGGCCCCAAGCCGTTTAGGGCTTTAAATGTTAGTACCAGCACTTTGAATTGGGCCCGGACCTGGATCGGCGGCCAGTGAAGTTAGAAAAGGACTGGCGTAATATGGTCTCATTGGCCAGTCCCCGTTAACAGTCTGGCTATCCTGAATTGTACCAGCTGAAGTTTCCGGACCGTTTTCAAAGGCAGCCCCACGTATAACGCATTGCAGTAATCCAAACGAGAGGTTATGAGAGCATGGATAACTGTAGCCAGGCTATCTCTGTCCAGATAAGGGCGCAGATTGTAACAGAATTTAAAGGTTGTAAGCAATCTTAAGAAGTCTTCAAAGTCCAGGGGAAATAAAAAGGTTTTGATGCCAAAATGACCCCAAAGCAGGTGCTAGCCAAGTTTCCCTGGAGAGAGAATTCCACAGCCAGGGTGCCACCACTGAAAAGGTCCTTT
>JARDYH010000003.1:15785000-16075000 GCA_029215795.1 Anniella stebbinsi | reverse complement strand
AAGAATAGAATTGAAGCCGCTGAACAGAATGCACACTGATGGCAGGGACAGCTCCATTTTCCATTTTTGGGGTTCATGGTAACATGTAGTGATCATGTGGTGAGGAGTAGTGACTAGGTAGTGAGGAGTACTGAGCAAGAGGTGCCAGTAAAATGGAAGGCTTCCAGGAGATGGAGAACTTGAGCTGTTTCTAGGAATCATCTCCAAGGATTGTGATTCAATCTAAAGCCACACACAAAGGCTACCTTTAGGAAGAGTATGATGGCCACTTCATGGTCTGGGGCTCATGAAAGGGCAGCAATTTGTTAGTTGTTTCATTTATTGTTATTTTAGACTTACTCCCAGGGATTTTCATTGTCAGGTGCCAAAACAATGTGGCCAGCCTTGGGTACTATGCACTTCGACTGGAGTGTGTATGCCATTTGCTGTACTTTCTTAGGGAGGCAAATGTTTTGGGCTGGCTCTGCTAGCAGTTAATCACATATGTGGCTGTGATCCAGTGCTTAGTGAGTGTTTGATGTCTCTGGTTAGCCCCGAATATGTCTCTTGACAGGTCTGCTCTTACCAACACTAGCCAATCCAATGAAATTACCACGTGCACTGATTTCCCCCAGCATTTGCTTGCTGAGCAAAGTGAATTAACTCAATTCAGTAAAGGAATTGTTGAGAGCAATCTCATACTGATAGAATGAGAGTAATCACAAGCAAACGTGAGAGCCCCATAGACCTTTCTCCTTTACAGACCACCTGAAAAGGTACCAAACCACCTTATTCACTGCCGCTTGAGTCAAGAAAGCCTTTGTGGTCCCTGAATAAGTAACTCAGTGGGCTTGTTCAGGCAACACGCTAAGCCATGGTTAGGCTGTTAACCTCTTTGCAGCAAATGGTTACTGAGTGTGTTTAAACCATGGTTATGTAGCCACCATGGTTCAGAATGGTTCACACAACATGCTAAGTCATGGTTTACACAACACACTAAGCCATAATGTTTAGCTCAAACTGATTAACCACTGTGGCTTAGAGTATCATCTGAACAGGGTCAGAATCCCAGAAGCAGAAACCCAAGGAATGGCTGTCTCCAGTGGAGGCTGGTGGCTCCAATTTCAGGGGGCTGTGAATCTATTCTGGGTTTCAGTCAACATCAGTCAGAGCTCTAAAGGATCTATCTGAGGGGATAAGGGTATTGGGGATAGGGTTCAGCACCTTGGATAGCCCTTTTACATTTCAGGCTGATTCGGACTGAAACCCAGAATGAAGTCACACAACCTCACTGAAATCAGAGCCCCCAGCCTCCACTAGCTGTCTCCTTTAATGAGCCACCAAGGTTACAACTTGGAGTGATCCTTGGGCACTAAAGTGTTCCTAGGGCTTCAACTCATGTGGGTCATTAAGTCCCTTCCCCAAGAACTACTATAAACACTTTCTTCAGGCCACAACTTTGCCAATGGCCGATAAAGGGTCTAGCACCTGGCTACCCTTCTTTGGCCTGTGATATCCTACTCTGGTTCCTGTTCAACACATGTTGGCTGTTCAGCTCTGATGGATGCTTATTGTCTAGAATGGGGTACCTTAGACCCAGTTTCAAAGTAAACCAATTTCCATGGCACCTCCACTGTCCAAAATGCACCTACTTTTACTAGAGACATGAGCACTGCTCATGGAGGTCCATATATGTGGATATCTAATTCATATATTTCTTCTGCCCACCAAATTAGTGCTAATGTAAATTACATTCTGCTAGCGTAAGCCACCTCTAGTGCAATGCCAATAGTGTTTACTGGTGCAATGGGTTTTTAAACAAACCACAGTTTTCTGGGTTCAGATGTAATGGGAAACAGCAATTTGTTTAAAAGTGGAAGCAAAAGCTTCCAATCTCTTGCTCAATACTGGGGAAGCATGTCAGCCTAAGGTTTGTCCAATCTAGTTCATGTAGGAATCACCATTTCCCATTATGTCCGAACCAATCTGATGTGTATGTGAGATATGGAGAAATCCAAACACTTGAAATGGACTATATTGTTAATACCAGGAGACTCTCCACTCGCCCCACCTGGAGGGCAGCAGGATGGGGAATGCTGTTCCATACCCTTACCAAATACAGGGTCTGCCCAATACTTTTCTCTCACACACATCTCGCATATAGCAGCACTCTTGATAACAAAAGGGGCACTATTCATTACAGATCTAGAACCAGAGCATGTGCCAGACACTTCCAACTTTTGGTCAATATCCTGCCTTTCAAAGAACCAATGTTTTTTTCTTAAAATGTATTTATAAAAAATATACTGTTCACTCCCCACAATCCGTGCATCATCTCATCAAAGCAACAATGGAGCAGAAGAGGTTTAGTTTGGCTGTCTTGAACACCTTTCAGATGAGATTAGTTTGCAATCCTATACCTCTTGGGAGAAAGCTCTAGTGAATTCAGTGGCACTGGCTTCTGAGAAGACATGTATAGGAGTCAACCTTCTCCAGCCTGGTGCTCTCCAGATGCGTTGCACTTTAACTCCCATGTTATTTGTTATGGGGAAGACAAAATCAATTCATACTTAATTTTAAAATAATACTTATGCATGAAAGTATTAAGTGGTAGCTCTGTCTTTGATCTCACACTGCTGAACAAGTAAGAGAAATCCTTTATCTGATATTCAAGAAACAGACATCCTATGCCATGTGTTGAAAACTAATGTTGATGTCTGAAGGGCTATCTGGATTAGGTATTCAAGATTCATTCATTGTTGTTTCATCTGGTTTTGACAGTTTATTTAAAGTGATGCAGCTCTTTTGTAGTTCCTTGATTGATCACATATCTTAATGCTGGAAAACATCATACTTTAGTACAGATGTGGGCACAAAATAGATCTATCCTGATGATTTGGACATCAACTCGCGGCATTCCTGATAACTGCCCATACTGATAGGGGCTTTTACAAGTTGAATTCCAAAACATCTGGAGATCTACATTCTGCTTTCCCTTCTTCTTGAACAACATTCCCCAACCTGGTGCCTGTCAGATGTTTTGGGTTGCAACTCTCAACATAAGGAGATGCTCTAAGAAATGAGAAGTAGCTGGTCCTAAGTTGTTCATCATCATTTCCCACAACCCCACAGTCACCTCTGCTGATCAAATTGCATATCTAGATTTTTGAGATGACAAGTCCCAGCATTCCTGACCATGGGACATACTGACTTGCAATGATGGGAGTTGTAGTCCAACACCTTTGGAGGGCACCAGGTTGGGGAAGGGCTGCTCTAAACAAAAAAAGAGAAGTAGGTGGCCCTAAGTTGTTCGTGATCAGTTTTCTACAACCCCACAGTCACCTCTGCATATCATATTCTCCACCCTGTCCTCATGGTTTATCTGCTTTGGGAGAAGGAGAATTTCACTTGCACTTTCTGCCTCCTTAGGGAGGATGTGGCATTAAGGCTTGTGAGCCTTAACTCCCGATTTCCCTGCTTTTTAGTGCTTGGTTGGAATCTGTAGAGCCTTAATATTGTTTTTGTAAACCATAGGTGTTTTGTTTAATGAATATTATAATTGTTCCCTGCACGTAATGAGATCCAGGTCAAGATATCAACCCCTTAAGGAGGCGACATCTCTTATGTTGTGCACAATTATTTTATTCCAACATTTCTATCCCAATGAGCTGAGAATGATTCTCATGTTGGCTAACGATAAATTAAAACATATGCAAAATAAAAGACAACAACTACAATAAGGTCAATAACTACAGAAACTGAACAGTGAATGGAACAAAATGGTCCAGCAGCATAATGTTAGCAACAGCCCAATCAAACAAGTGCTTTTATGAACAGGAAACATTTTGCTGTCTTTCTGGATGAACTTGGCAGATGGGCGTCTCTAGGCAGAGACATCCACATTTGCACCTGCTTTTGGAACACTTGGATTAATAAGACAAATCTGATTGGCTAGGTGGCTTCGTGACATCATCTCATTGACTGCTTGATCCCTGACTGGGTGGGTATGATTAATTCAGCTTTTCCTTTTCTTTTTTTCTAAGTTAAGTTTCCATGTCTTGCCTTAGAACACTTTGCTTTGTTACAACTATCACTTGTTCTGTTTAATTATGTCCTCTAGAATGGTATTCAGGGGTAGATGATTATATCCTCTCTGCTGCAGAGGTTGAGGAATATTTTTTCCCAAGGCAATTTTAACTTCCTTCCTTTTTGTTGTTGTAATCCTAGTGTTTTAAATTACTCCTTTAATCACCACCTCAAAGTAATCACTAGGCAACAATGTATCCTGGCACTGTGGTTCAAGGGTCCAAAAATCTCAGTCCTATTCTCTAGGCAGGGTGATGCTTGGCAGAGAAATGGTATTATATCTGCCGCCTCCATAACACAAGTGAGAAACCTTTGCCACATTTATAGACAGTGTTTGATTTGTAAAACATGATTCAAAAATGAAGAAATAATATTTTCTGGATAGCTTACACAGTTTTATAGTGATTTCTCCCCATTCCCTTACAAGAATTTTGTGATTAACACCTCTGCTTTTAATGATTATTGTCCTCTGATGAATTCACTTCCATTAAAAACCACCTTTACCAGCCCTGATTAAATTCTCCTGCTTTAGCTCTCACTGAGACCTTTGTGTGATGTCGGCTCCAGCAGGGCTGCAATTAACCATGCCAACTTCCTTCCCCAGAGCAATTTGAAATCACCTTTTAAACATTTCTGGAGGGATGCTCTAATGTGTGGTCAATGGAGATATGCAGTGGCATGCCTTTTGATTCCCAGAAATACTTCAACAGTCGTGTCATCCCGAGGGGTGGAGCAGGAAGACCTTTCATGCGGTTCCTTCAGATATACAAGGCCAGGGACGCCAGGGCTTTCTGTAAAAAAGCACCTTCACTGGCTGTGATGCAGAAGAGAGCTGCATTTCATATGTCAGTGGGGCAGTCAGTCTGCTCTGGGTTTCAGTCAGAAATAGTCCAATCCACAAACTGGCCTGACTCGCTGCAGATCGAGTTGGGCACTACAGAGGGAACTGAAATGAAGTCGGGTGGGGGGGAAGCTTAGGAAAACTCATGGAATTCTACCCCTCAAATGGATTTCTTCAACTATGATCCACCAGGGAATCCTGCAAGTTGGGATGTTATGGGTGCCTGACTGGGTCCAGGAGTCTGACGAACTCCCCCATGTCCACCCCCCGGACTCCGTTGGGCACCCACGGTGCATTCGCAGGCCCATGATTCAAATGTCTACATGGCCTGATGAGCGCCTGGAAGCTGTCTGCCTTTGTCCAGATCCTCCATTGTGCGCAGCAATGGATGCTCCAGAAATTTCCCCATTGCATAAATGGCAGCCATAAAGGCCCCATTTCCGCAAGTGTAAAGGCGCGAATGGAGAAGTTTCTGGAGCCCACATTGTGCACAACAATGGAAGTTCCAGCAATTGTGCATTTCCCTCCTTGCGGAAATGGCGGCCAGGAAGGCCCCATTTACGCAAGAGTAAAAGGCATGAATGTTTTACGCCTGCCATTTACACAAATGAGAAAATATGTAATTGACAGGGCTGGAAGGGGTTCTGCACATCCTGTTCTCTGGACTCAACAGGA
Organism: Anniella stebbinsi; assembly: GCA_029215795.1. Taxonomy (NCBI): domain Eukaryota; kingdom Metazoa; phylum Chordata; class Lepidosauria; order Squamata; family Anniellidae; genus Anniella; species Anniella stebbinsi. Next base: position 16,069,419 of record JARDYH010000003.1, on the reverse strand, counting down.
TGGTGGACCATGGCAGCTGCAGGTGGTTTTTTTTAGCGCCTCCTTGCTGCTGCCACCACCAGCTGCCATAGTGCTGGATACAGATGGAAAAAGAAAGTGACAGTGGCTGCCCTCTTGCCCATTTGCCAGACCACCCACTCCCTCCCCCATTGAAAAGGCAGTGCAACAAAGGCCGTAGCAGCTGCTTTTGGGCCTCCTTGTCTCTCTCCAACACTATCCCATAAACTTGGTACAGAAGAGATAAAGAAGCCTGTAGAAGTGTTAAGTAGGGCTGTGCATGGATCCCCCAACCTGCCTCCGATGCCGATTCGAACGTTCCGAATCGGCCTTGATCCATCTCGGCCCTATTTGGACCCAGTCCGACCCATTTCTGATCTGGCTCTGAATCGTGTTTTGAACATCTGAATCATTCAGATTTGCATTTTCCCAGGCACCCAGGAAAGCTGGGCACAAGGCCAGCCACGCTGACCGGGAGTATATCCCTCCCTCCCCCACCTGCCCGCTCCCGGATCTGGCTTGCCAAGCTGCTGCCCCCGCCTGCAACATTTCCACGACATTAGGGGCAGAAAGGAAATGGCCCTTTACAGCCACCATTGTACAAAATATGAAACCTATGAAAATACAGAGCCCCTATCTTTTGTAGAAATGGCAGCTCACATGGAGGAGCGGGCGGCTGCTGGGTGCGAGAGGATGGGTCTGGTAAGTCCTGGCCGCTCGCACGACTGACAGGACTTTTGAATTGTCTGGATCAGTCCGACGAGGGACAGTGAAATAGCTGGCAGTAGATTTGCTACACGAAGAGCTCTGAAATAAGGATCACATAGTTGAGAATGCCAGGACATGATGCATGACATGTGTCAGAACATTAGCCATTCTTAACTAGAATATACAGTCATTGCAACGTATTACATCAAAGCTGCTTTTGCAATTATGGCGTTTCTCTTCTTTTCCATGGCAGATGCTATGACAGTATGCATCTAAAGGGTGGGTGGGGGGAGAGAAAGTTGTTCAGAATGAGCCACACCTACATAGATCTGGCTCCTCAACCCTGGTCAGCATCTCTCCTTCTCCCCCTGCAGGAGCCAGGTGGCACTTTTGGCTCAAAAACAAGCATTATGGGAGTTTTAGTCCTCATCATGGCGCTCTGTCCTGGCCCATGGGCTGAGCGTTTTTCTCTAGAGGCTTGCAACCTGAAGTCAGCCTCCTGTCCCCCCGGTGTGCAGTGAGCAGCCAAAGCAGAAGGAAGAAAGGTGGGGAAGGGAAACAACTATCACATGGGTATCCCCAAAAGTGCTGGTAATCAGTTCCATTTATTGGTTATTGTGACAACTTATCCTGGGCAGGATCTACACTGCTGTTTTAAAGCCCTTTAAAGCGCTTTATAAGAGTAGTGACAACTGTTGGGGCCCAGGACTAGGCTGACCATATGAAAAGGAGGACAGGGCTCATGTAACTTTAACAGTCATAGAGCAAAGGGAATTTCAGCCAGTGTCATTTGTATGCAATTAGTTCCTGGTGAAATCCCCTCTTCATCACCACAGTTAAAGTTGCAGGGGCCCTGCCTTCTTTTGTATATGGTCACTCTAGTATAGTGCCTGCACCTTTAACTGTTGTGATGAAGAGGGAATTTCACCAGGAACTAATTGCATACAAATGACACTGGCTGAAATTCCCTTTTCTCTACAACTGTTAACGTTACATGAGTCCTGTCCTCCTTTTCATATGGTCAGCCTACCCAGGACACACTCCAAAACAGTTGTCACTACTGTTATAAAGTGCTTTAAAGCACTTTAAAACAGCAGTGTAGATCCGCCCTAGCCCCTAGCTGCTGCTGCCCCTGTCCAGCCTTTACTATCCGGCCCCACAGCTCCACAGCCCAGCAACCTGGCCTCAGACAAGCCTCTATGTTCCCACTGCCACCAGTACCTTCCTCAGGTACACTTCAATGACCACACCAATTGGATGAAATTAACAAGTTTTATTAACATCAGTGTATTGTGTGCACAGTAAGCTTATTGGTTTCCTCAGTTCATTTGCGTAGCGGTTTCAAGTACAATGCTTATATATTTATTTATTTATTTATTTATTTATTTATTTTATTCCATTTATATACCGCCCCATAGCCGAAGCTAAACTGTTTCTTCTCACAATATCAATCAATCAAACATCTCATCAGATACTCTTTCTCTCTCTATCTACCCCCTCCTCAAATCAACCCAAAACAACCCTGTCAGCTCTCCCTCTGTCTGACATATATATATTCCATTCGCTCCCCAGCTCCTCCCACTCTCACACACTCCACCAATCCAGGCACTCCAAACAACTAAGTAATCAATCAGCACTCACTTACCACTCATTCCATACTCACCCAGACCTGCAACTCCAAACAATAATAACTTTTGCAACACATTCACATCCCTAAACAGTAGAACATCACAGTAATCACTGGAATTTTTGTATATGGGAAACAGCAATACACACCAGATATTTTCAAACTCAACAGCTATTTACTAGCATTTACAGAAATGCAGAACAACCATGTTACTGGTACTGTCATATAGGGTCAGCTTTGTTCTGGCCTACCCAAGTCAACCTGCTCCTAGTGCCATCTGCCCCAAAGTGAAAGCCTCCTCCCTCTTCTATGGCCTAGGCTAGATCTACACTTCTGCTTTATAGCGGCATTGAAGTGCACTGATAACTGTTCCACATTCCGTATACTGCTTTCATAGTGTTATTTCCTGCTTTTTATGCCACATTCGTAATGATTTGACACAGGGTGTAGAGCTGGCCCTGGTAATACTGAGACCTTCTGGGTTTGCCTCTCAAAGTGGCAGTACACAACAAGACAATTCTTTTTTTTTTAAAAAAGAATGATTTTGAATGTAGTTTTGGCTAAAGACTCACTGTTGTTATTTATGCAGTCTCAACAAAGCATGTGGCACTTTATAAAGTTTCACATATACCCCCTCTTCCTGCCAAAATGGCTCTCACATTCAAGGACCTCATAACTGAAATGTTAATAATGGGGAAAGTAATTGAGAAAAGAGATGAGTAGAAAGTGGTGATGTATTTAAAGTTAGTTACAGGTAGACATGAGTGTTTAGAGGAGCCGTCCCTAGCCTGGTGCCCTGCAGACATTTTGGATATCAACTCCTATCAACCCCAGCCAGCGTGGCTAATGGTCAGGTATGCTGCAAGTTGTACTCCAAAATGTCTGCAGGACACAGACGGAAGGTTAGAGGAGTCTGGTTTAGAGAAAAGGCTTTATAGAAAAGGTGAGTCTCTTCCCCCGCCTTTTTAAAGAAGGACAGGGAGCATTGCATACATTTAGGGAGAAAATGCTATATATAAAGGGCAGCAAGAGACAATAAGTAAGATTTTTTAACAGAACAAGAAACCTCCAGTTATTCAAGGGTGCTGGACATACAGGAGCAAATATCATGGGCAGGGATGAATTGGGAGGCAAGAATGGAGCAAGAGGGTGGAGTTAGCCTATGCAGAGCTTTGGAAGGGAATGATGAGGATGCAGGAGGGATAGGAAGCCAGTGTAGAGATTGGAGGTGGGGCATCACATCGTCTGAGGACAAGGGAGGTGAACAATTTATTTTGGCAGCAGAGTTCTGAACAAAGATCCAAAGACTGAGGTGTGACAATGGAAGACCAAAGAGAAGATGGTTGTGGTGGTCAAGGAGGGAAATGATCAGAGCATGAATTTGGTTGTGGAAGCAGAGATTCTGGTTTCCCTTGATGTTCATGATATCAATGTTAAAGCCCTTTTCATCAACTGGTGTTTTTTTAAAAAAGCATACCAATAATGGTAGAAAGTGCCTGCCCACCAAAAGCAAACAACTAAGCATTGTGAGTTAACAGGGGTCAAGTTTTACGGAGAGTTCATATTACAGCAGTGGCTCAAGAGGACAGCATATCAGTAAATGAGTTTCTGCCATATGGAAGGACTGATCCTTTTTCTTTTGGGTATCAGCTAAAAGGTCAAGATGTAATGAAGCTTTGGTACACACCAGGCCCATGCTGCCATGTGTAGCTACAAACATTTGAGCTTAAAAACCACCAGCAGTTACACGATGCTAGACATAATTAGCTTAGCATCCTGTGGGATTTAGATTAATAGGCTAAAGGGTATTATGTGTCAAAAAAGAAAGAAAGAAAGAAGACAAAGAAAAGACAGAGACATCATATGGAAATGAGCAAATGGTAAAATGTTCCAGATCTCAGAAGCAGAAAGTTGAGAACAACCAAAGGAACATGTAGTTCAAACCCTCAACCACAGGTAGCATAGAAAATTGTCTTGCACCCTTGTCCTTGCAGCTCAATTAGGGAGAACCAAGAAATCCACAATGGAGTTCAGATTTCTATGGATTCTGCAGAGGACTTGCTTTTCCCAAGTCACATGGATTCTGTAGACTTGAAGAGCATTTTTTTAAAAAAACTTTCTGGAATTTTACCCAAACGTAGTTGTAGAAAATACTACTACTACTACTACTAAGTATTATTGAAAGTGCATATTTTCCCATAGGCTAAAGCATGAAAATGCACTGTGTGTATGTGTGTGCGCACATTTTTGCAAATGCAAAATTCAGGAAATAGGAAAGAAATCCAATTCCACCAGTGAGCAGACCATGGAATGAAAGGCACCTGACTGAGATGAGTAACTGCATTTTGCTCCATCCGATTAGCTTGTTTCTCAAACTTGAATGGGTGTATCTGAGATTCACCAGATCAAGAGAGAATACAATGGATTTAACAGGCAGACCCCACTCAGTGATAGATTTACAAATCTTTGCCAAGTGTTCTAGACTTCAAGAATTAACGTATATGAGAAACTTTTCTTAAGCCAGACAACACAATTACAGTATCAAAGAATACATTTTCATTGCTCAAACAGTCTAAGAGAATAACAAGCTGTAGCTAAGATGATGCAGATCGCAAACATTCCTAAATACACAAAAGTGAAGATAGTGGCAAAGCTTATGGTTAACCTAGTAAAACCTAGGTTCCACTCATTCTAACAGTCAATATCAAAGGTCCATATTTACAGTGACCATATTTTGGAAACCAAAAAGGAGGACAACATAGTCAGCCCCCAATGGGGTGTCCCCACCAATATGTCTGCCCCCAGGGGGCGTGTCCAGCACCAAGGGGGTGCCCACCTGAACATAGCGTTGGTCACATGTCAGATTTTACAGCACTCAATTAAGACAAATCTGTTCTACATAACATCCATCTTAATGTTAAAATCACTGAAATAACAAGTGAAACATCCAATGTATCTGAAATTAACTTAACTCACTCCTACTTCTGCAGCTTTTGCTGTACTTTGTTGCTGTACTCTGTGTGATACATTCTCCCCTTCCCTCAAATATCTTATCTTTAAAAAGATAGGATTTTTTTAAAAATAATAATTTTAAAACTTTAAATATTTTTTAAAATCCTAAAAATCAATGGATGAACGGATCTGCTTCAATCTTGGCATGGCTAAAGGCCTACGTAGGAGCTATTAAAGTGCCATGTGTCATCTCTTTATCTTTAAAAATTATGTGTTTTTTTAAAAATATTTTTTTAAAACCTCAAACTTTAAAGAATTCCTAAAAATCAACGGATGAACAGATCCGCTTCAAAATTGTCATGGCTAAAGCTCTACCTAAGAGCTATTATGGTGCCACGTTTCATCTCTTTAGCTTTAACAATGACAGAGCTGTAAGCATTTTTGTCAGTTCCCATTGACTATAAAGTAGAGCTGCCCTTTGGGTGGGGGAAGGATGGGAAAAATCTGGATTTTTCTTCAAATTTCATAATTTCCCCCCTTCCCAGATTTGTTACCAAAATTCCTGACATGTCCTGGTTTTTCCTGATATGTGGTCACCTAAATGGAAGGCATGGTGGGTGAAACCAGCCTAAGCATGTTTGGCAGGTTTCTCGTTCTCCCAAGATCTCTCTCCCAAGCTGATGAAGCCCTGGTCTTTTATTACCCTCATGATGTCGATGACCTCATCCTTAGTATCAGTCCTGGTCATACCACCATTCCCATTTTTCTCAGCGTAACCAGGTCTGCCACTGATACCAGTAGCATCCAGATGGAGGAATCCCTGCTAAGTGAAGCTATGTTCTGCTTCCAGCATGTGACTGACCAATTTGTGGCAGCTTCCCTCCATTTCTAAGAATATATTCCATTACTTATAATTAGTGAGATGTGGCTGCAGCACATCTATTGAAACTTTTAAAAAGCACAGAAGATCGTATTCATAGATCTGCCATGTCAGACAAGCTGGAGGGGGTTCAAAGGAGGGTAATGAGGAGAAACTTCCTGACTGTTAGAGCAATACGACAATGGTGATGATCTCATAACAGAACTAGTCACACCTACAAGATACAATGAATTCTTATCAATTCTGCACACTACGATGCATATTCTGCTACATGACAATTCATAAACATGGATGGAATGGATTTTACAAAATTGGTACATCCCTAAGGTCAGCATTGTCTGTTCCAGCCTTACTCAACCTGGTTCCCTCTGGATGTATGGGCTGCAATTCCCATCATTCCCTGCCTGGGAATGATGGGAATTGAGGTCTAACACATTTGGATGGCACCTGGTTGGGAAAGGCTGGTCTATGCGAACAGTTGCTTTTCAGTGTCTCAGGAGGAAAAGTGGAGATGAGAACACTAGCTCAGTCAGTTCCCTTGCTGTTCTCATCTACGCATGGATGGTGACTGCCTGCAGAGGAAATGCCCCTATATTCTAGCCAACTCATTGGTTCTACACATTATGTACAGTTAAAAATGAACCGGAGTATTATGTATGCAGCCAATGCCACAGCAAAACAGTGGTTGGCAAGGCTTTCTGGAGCACCCTCTCTGGTGTCATGGCCAGGGGCTCTCCTGGTGGAGATATGGAAGGACACAATTTGCTGCTGCTTCCACTTTGCTGCCTGAGATGGGGGAGTCACCTTGCCTCATGGGAGGGCCAGCCCTGGTTTGACCATTTCATGGCAAAAGTCCCATCAAACCTCAAAGTAGCATCAGTATCTCAGGGATAGTTCAGGTATGTAAATAAATAATAAATCTTACTTAGTAAGCCAGGCTTAAGTTTTAGTAGCAGCATAAAAGTTTTCATTAGGTTAGGCTGATTTCCGTCTCGGAAACCATTTGTATGTATTGCATTCTGTCTACGCACCATGAAATGCGTTAGCTGCCTTTGGTGTAGCTGGAAGAGCCCAACTTCATTAAGATTATCTATATGCAATAGGGTATACGATCGATGGTAATTAACAACCATGACCACAGAGAGAGAGATGGAGGCAGGGAGGGATAGAGGGAGGGAGGGAAAGGGAGGAATTAAAAAATCTTAAAAGGTAAGGATGAGAGAGGACTTCTCAGATTATAGGATTTGCTTCTGCACACAATTCCCAATAGAAACCTCTTTGACCCCATTCTGACCTCTTTGAATGACAGAGCACCAAGGTGTAAGGAAGCCTGACATATTGGAAAAGGTGCATTCGGATGACTCACAAGAGTTCAAATGAATTAAAAGATCAGGATTTAAAAATAAAATAATCTGTTACTCAAGAGTAATGCACATAATGGGCATCAAACTGCTTAGTTGTGTGCGAGAGCTTTTTGCAACAGGTGAGCCTTTATGCAAGAACATAGAATTTTGTAGAATTGGCAGCATCAAGTATGAACACAATGATTACTAATTCTTTCATGTTGTGATGCTCCAGTAGTACAGATGCCACAACTACTTGAATTATTACCTAGGCAGGATCTACACTACTGCTTTATAACAGTTTATAACAGCATTAACAACTGTTGGGGCCCAGGACACACTCTAGGTACTGTTTTCAAACCGTTTTCAAACCATTTTCAAAGTGTTATATACTGCTAGGTGTAGCTCTGTCCAAGATGTCCTCATTCACATGTGTACACAAACGTGCATGTGTTACTGATGAATATGGAAATATTGCAGAGGCAGATTATAGCCAGTACTTATATGGAAGAGGGGAAATTGACTCCAGGATTGAAAGATTTCTGGGCCAGAGTGAGAAGCAGGTAAATGAGCAGGCTGAAATATGGAGGAGGAGGAGGAGGAGCAAGGCCAGGGGGCTCTTGTCAGCTGGCACCTGCTGGCTTCGGGGTCCTCAGCAGGTGCCCAACCATGCCTACCCTCGATGCTGGTCCTACACAGAGATATAGTAAGAAGAAATGGAGGTGGTGGGTTATGTTTCACCAATGGGACCTTTTCACACTGTGGGGAGGTAACGAGCGGGGTACCGCAGGGCTCAGTCCTGGGCCCAGTGCTCTTCAACATTTTTATTAATGATTTGGAGGTGGAGGTGCAGGGAATGCTTATCAAAGTTGCAGACGACACAAAATTGGGTGGGATCACTAATACCCTGGAAGGCAGAAACAAACTCCAAAGTGATCTTGATAGACTGGAGCGCTGGGCTGAAAACAACAGAATGAAATTTAATAGGGATAAATGCCAAGTTCTACACCTAGGAAAAAGAAACCAAATGCACAGTTACAAGATGGGGGATACTTGGCTCAGCAATACTACAAGCGAGTAGGATCTTGGAATTGTTGTAGATCACAAGCTGAATATGAGCCAACAGTGTGATGTGGCTGCAAAAAAAAGCAAATGCTATTTTGGGCTGCATTAATAGAAGTATAGCTTCCAAATTGCACGAGGTACTGGTTCTCCTCTATTCAGCACTGGTTAGGCCCCATCTTGTGTATTGCATCCAGTTCTGGGCACCACACTTCAAGAAGGATGCAGACAATCTGAGTATGTTCAGAGGAGGGCAACAAGGATGATCATGGGTCTGGAAACAAAGCCCTATGAGGAGAGATTGAAAGAATTGAGCATGTTTAGCCTGGAGAAGAGAAGATTGAGGGGAGACATGATAGCACTCTGCAAATACTTGAAAGGTTGTCACACAGAGGAGTGCCAGGATCTCTTCCCGATCAACCCAGAATGCAGAACACGGAATAATGGGCTCAAGTTACAGGAAGCCAGATTCCGGCTGGACATCAGGAAAAGCTTCCTGACAGAGCAATACGACAATGGAACTAATTACCTATAGAGGTGGTGAGCTCTCCCACATTAGAGGCATTCAAGAGGCATTGGACAGCCATATTTCAGGTATGCTTTAAGGTAGATTCCTGCATCGAGCAGGAGGTTGGACTTGATGGCCTTATAGGCCCCTTCCAACTCTACTATTCTATTATTCTATACTATGATTCTATGAAATAAGGAGCAGGCTAGGGCCATATGACATCAGATCTTCAAATGTTTCCAACCACTGGCAATTGCCCAATATAACTGTGGTCAAGTGGAAGAAGAAATGTGAGCAACTGCATTTGGATGCACAAGATTCCATCAGCTCATCGATGGAAAATCAATGACTATGAAAAGCAGGCCACAAACTATTGAAAACAATTTTCAGAGAACAGTAGTGTAGATAGGCTCTTTGTGCAATGTTCTAGGAGCCAGAGATGTTGACTAAGCTACAGAGTGATAGACTTCAAGTGATATACAGACAATGACACAGCTTTGCAAACCAAGCTGGGTTTTCTTAGGGCAGTCCATCAGTTGACTCTAAGGACCAATCCAGCGCCATCAAGCAGTGTAAACACAAAGTCTGAGACTTGGGCTTCCAGTGTGAGCAACTTGTCTAGTTTTGAGACAATCTGACTGAGCACCCTTTCTCCATGCTTCTGCTTGCTTTGGATTATGTTACCTGCTTCTAGCTTTTCCGAGCATTGATTGTTCTTGCTTGTCTGCCTTGGACCATGTCACTCTGGCCCCCATCAGATTGAAAACCATCTCCTCCTATACCCAGAAACCTGACTGTTTGGGGCCCTGCTCCTACAAGGCTCAACAATTGTAAAAGATCTGCAAAAACCTAAATAGTGCTATTTTGCAAGAATGGCCAGAGAGGTGAAAGGAGTTCCAGAATATGTGCATCCTTATTGAAATCATACAGAGGAATTAATAGTGCAATTGCATATTTATTTATATGTAAGTTTTACTTTGTTTAACATGTCTCACTCTCAAATAAATATGCATGATTTTGGTGACCTTTGGGTGGAGCATCCTCAAATGCTCCCCACCCCAACCTAGAAGAGGTGGGACATACAAATGGAGAATTTTCTTAGGCTGCCTCTGAACTTCTTGGATACTCTGAACAAAGGGGTACTGGCAGCGTTGTTTGGGCATGGGTCCTCAGCTGATTTTGTGCCCCTGGCAAACACCCAACCTTCTCCCTCTTCAGAGGCAGGTTGACAGGACTTCAGCTGCCTAAGTGAATGGAATGGACTAATTAAAAAGAAGAAGTAATGACTGAATCAGGAACCACAAGAAATAAGGAAATACATATTGAATACCATATGGGTGAGTCATCTGGTCTATGTAAAACAACGGCCTGAGAAGCTGTTTATTGGCCAGGCAGATATGATCAAACTAAAGACTTGGTGCAGTCATGAACCAGATGTCAAACTCTCAGAAATAAAAACCAAAAAGGACCAGTTACCATCTGTCAAAATGGAATGTGGAAACCTGCAAATGTGGGTAGATCATATTTGGTTCAGACTAATGATGCAGCTATCTACAGGAGGCGCAGAAGAGGTCAGACTCAACAGCATGCCAAAAGTCTAGTAATGTGTTCTATATTCCCCCATTTATACCAGCTTGGCCATCACCTGCATATTCAACTTAGTATTTTTGAACCCAGAATCCTGTGTTTCTAGCTTGGATTTTATATTTTTCCTGAACCCAATTTCCGCCCTAGACCTAATCCTATCGAACCTCTTCCCTTCCTCTGATCACTCCCCCACCCCCATTTCAGTTGTCCTATTTCAGAAAAAAAGATATCATAGAGCTGGACATATAGAGATTAAAATGATCTGTGGGTTGACACACAGGTAGATGATAGAGTTGATTAAAATTATAAATGGCATGGAGGGAGAATATTTAAGCTCCTTTCATATATTAACCCATGAGTTCATCCAGTTAACTGCTGGCAGGTTCAGGACCAACAAAATAAGTACTTCTTCTCTTATGGGATTCACATGAAAATATGGTGATGGACAGAGCCAGCTTCTCATTTCATAGAATCATCAAATCATAGAATTGTGGAGTTGGAAGGGACCGCAAGCATCATCTAGTTCAACCCTCTGCAATGCACAGGAAAGCCAATCAAACCATTCATGAGAGGTGGCTGTCCAGCCTCTTCTGAAAAACCTCCAGCGATGGAAAACGCACAACCTCTATAGGTAGACTATTCCACTGTTGCCCAGTTCTTACCATCAGGAAGTTTTTCCTTATACTTAATCGAAAGCTAGGTAGCTGTAACTTATACCCATTATTTCAGGTCCTAATTTTTGTGGCCATGGAAAATAGTTCTTGACTATTTCCCTGTGGCACTCTTTTATGTACCTGAACACTCCTAACATGTCTCCCCTCAGTCTTCTTTTCTCCAGACTGAACACCCCAAGCTCCTTCACCCGGTCCTCACAGGGCATGTCCTCAAGTCCCTGTATCTTCTTTGTTACCCTCCTCTGAACCTGCTTTAACTTGTCAATGAAGGGTCTCTTGATGAAGTGCCTGCTGTTGGATCTGCTCTTATATCAGTGCCCCTTCCCCTGACAAATCCATTTGATGGTGGCTGCCGTACTCCATTTAGCATTTACCAGTCCCTGTTGGGGATCTGTGAGCTGCCATTTTAATTTTCTGCAATGCCTTTCACATAGTGTCATTCCAGGCCACTGTGGGAGACTTAAATGGTGCACCTCCCCACTATTTTAATGCCCTGCAGTGACCCAGAATAATGGTACATCAAAGGCATTGTGGGAAAGTTTATTTTATACTGCAGCTTTACACTTTTAAACTTTTATATTGTATCTCAAGTTGTATTTCATGGTTTTAATTGTTGTGAACCACTCTGAGAACTTCAGCTATTGGGCAGTATAGAAATGTAATAAACAAACAACAAACAAACAAATAAAATTAAAATGGCAGCTTCTAGGTGCCTTCCGAGGGTTGACCAGCACTCAGCATGGAGAGGAAGGGAAGAGTCAGGACAGGTAGTGGGTGGCATGCAATGGTGCTAGGACCCTGGCAGCAGGCTCTGGGTGCCACCGGCTGATAGCCATTAGTTGGGATTTCTTTAAATGAGTTTTGGATGAATTCAGAGAAGGCAGGTCCATCAATAGTGATTAACAATGATAGCTAAATGGAAACTCCATTTTCAGAGGCAGTATATCCCCAAATACTATATATCGGGGCAAATATGAGGATGGCGATCACTTTCATGCCATTTGTGGACTTCTCAAAAGATCTGGTTGTTGGAAAGATGATGCTGGACTAAATGGACTTTTGGTATGATACAGCAAGGCAGTTCTTGTGTTCTTATGATCCTAAAAGATCATAAAGATAGCTGTGATCAGCTAGGGATGGGAGAGAATTCTACTTCAGTTTGGTTTTTTGATAAGGATTTACCAAAATTCACAAAGTTCTCCATGTTTAAGATGGAAATAACAATTTCTAAATCATCATCATCAAATTTGGAAGAAACCAAAACTGAAACATTCTCCATCCACACCCATGGTTTTGAGTGCTTAGCTCTCAAAAGTCTCTGTGTGGATCCCTGCATATTTAACCATGTTAGTGCTGAATTCGGGTTGCCACCTCTTCTTCTGACAGATTCCTTGTTTTTAACAACTTTATGACAGGCAGGTATATCATGGTCCTTTCCTCACTGGGCATACTAGTACCTTTTGTACTTGTACAGATGGTTGAGAATTTCGTTGCAGTTCATTTACCAAAATTGGTGAAAGGACAAGATATCTAAAATATTAGAATTTGGGAGAAAGCAAAACTAACAGATTTGCCCATCCCTTACCAGATCTACACCAAGCAGGATATAACACGTTGAAAGCGGTTTGAAAACAGTATATGGAATGTATCCTGGGCCTCAACAGTTGTTAATGCCATTATAAACCGTTATAAAGCAGTAGTGTAGATCCTGCCCCTATGGTCAGCTCTCAATGGCCTATCCATGGCTTTCGTTTGCAGGTTTGGCCTCTGATTCATTCAGGACATCTTACCAAGTTCACACATCTGCTCCCGCTCAACCAAAACAGAACACAAGGCTGGGTAGACACAGGTGAGAAGGGGCAATTCCTAATGCACCCTTGAACCACCCCATGCACACCCTTTTCTCAGTAACACAGCCCTAATCACCAGCATAATAACTGGAAGGTGACATACAGCAAGGGATGAATCATGGCATCAGGCTGTTCTGCATGTTGCTTTTGTAATTTCCTTGTGATTTATCGAGAAGACGATGAAGCCCAAAGTTGCCTCATTTTGCAACAATGCTTTCCACTTTGAAAAGCCCTGTCAGTCAACGGTCCGTCCTCTATTTATGATTCGATCCTCCAGATGCCTTTACCTGTATTGTCAGGCTTCCATTGAATACCATTCTCTTGTTGAACATAGACGCTTACTAATAAATACAGTTGCCTTGAAAGTGAAGGGTTGTTTCAAAATTAACCTTGACTCTAGTGCGGAAGAGTCTTTTTATGAAATGAAAAGAGGTGCTGTTTACAAGCAGGAAACCATTTACTCAACCATTCTGGCATAGGAGTCAACTGTTTCTCTTGAATAATCCTGGGATGGACTAAAATGCATTTTGATATAAAGCACGTTCTTGTTAACTTTTATTCACGTTTCAGAGATTTCTTTTTAAAGACAACATGTTCACAGGAATGGGGGGAGAGAGGGTAAAATTGAAGCAGTCTCAGTTTTGTGCTAGACATCGACACTGAAAAAATAAAATAAAAAAATCAAATGGCACATTAATAAACTAAATATTACCTCCCACTGATCTTTGGCTACTAGGCAGACACATTGCTTTCTTGATAGCCTCCTAAGAGGGTCTTCAATAAAGTAAAACTCTGAGTTTGACGGGTTTCTCTTGCCAGCTGCCAGGAAAGTCTAAATTGAGTCCCTAGTTGTTTTTCAGATTAATCCATTGGAGAGTCCAGAAATCTGGCAAGAGTATTTTAGAAGTTTTTGAAAATTCATTTAGGTTTGTGCATGTATGTGTGTGAGTGTGTTAGACCGCCATACAGAGACTGTATCCTTTCCTAATTATAAACTGTTCCTCTTGATTATGAAATATAGGGAATTTCAGTTTGACCAGCACTGTGAGTTTTTGCTTTGCTGCAAAGTGTAGGAGGCAGCCTTGAAAGAGAGGGACGGAGGGAGGGAAAGAGATGAGGCTGTTAGTGTTCTAGATCCTGTAATAGTCTGGCCCCTTCCTTCTTTCCCATGAATAGGGGTTAGCATGTTCAGGGGAACTGCATACGCTAACCCCTAACCACCATTAGCGCGCACAGGGAATTGCATACTTTCTGGAGGCTCTGGAAAGCATGCTTTACCAGGACAGACTATGCTACCTGATCACTCGCAGGTGCTTGCAAGCACTTGGATACAAGTCCACCCTCAGGCTGGGCACATCCAGTTGGGTCCATGAGGGCCAAATGCGAAGGGGTCTGCTGCCCTCGCAGACCCAACCAGACCCTCGTGGCATCCCTAGTCATGCGCAGTTCTTAATAGAGAGATGGCGGCACTCAGGCCTTCCTAGATATTTGACTTTGGAATCCTTTGCTTAGGAAGAACATGAGAACACAAGAAGAGCCCTGCTGGATCAGAATTAGGGTTCATCTAGTCCAGCATTCTGTTCACACAGTGGCTGATCAGCTCCCCTGGAAAACCCACAGGCAAGACATGAGTGCAACAGGATCCTCCCACCCATGTTCTCCAGCAACTGGTGCACATAGGCTGGTTGGTTGAGATTAGGAACTATGGAAATAAGACAAAGGAGTGAGAAGGTCATGCTTGTAGTGCCACTCATGGGAAGAGAGAAAGGTCGTTCTCCAGTCACCAATTGGGACTGGCCAATTCAGAGAGTTCATATCATCTTCATATCTCTAGTGCTGGCTCTAGGATTTGAGGAGTCTTTAGGCATGATACTCTCAGTGGGACCCCCAAGAGAGGCAGGACGTGACAAATGAGATTTCTCTTAGGTTGCTTCTGATCTTCTCAGATACTTTATGCAAGGTGGACATGGTAGCAATGCTAGGATGGTGGGTCCTGTGCTGGTTTAGGGGCCATGGCAAATGCCCAACTTTGCCACCTTCTGGAGCCAGCCCTAACAAAGGCCAATGTTGCCCATCTCCATTCCCTTCTATGCAGACGTCTCTGAAGAGGGCTCTCAGGCCTGAGTGCACACAGTATGTGGTAGCTCACTAGTCCTCAGTCTCAGACCTTGAGGTGCCAGGTTCAAGCCCTGGAATGCCTGTCTCCTGCTTCAGACTCTGGGTCTATTTAGATATTATGCCAAACCATGATGAAAGAAGCATTGTGCCAAATCAGGAACCAAGATTCAAAGTGGATTAGCAAGATATGATTTGATAGGGTTGCTGTATCTTGGAGATGACATTGAACCAGTGAAGCAGCTAGGGCTGGAGCTCAGGGCCAAAGCCTAGGGCCCTGCAGTCTGCCTCCCCAAGTGATCTCCAGGCAGTGGTCATAGTGGCAAACAGGCCCAGTGTCAGCACCTGGCCTGGCAGGGGTATGTGGGGCCTGCTGCTGTGAAGGTTTGAGGCCTACAGAGGCAAGGTAATAAAGTCAGGCCTAGAGGCCTGGGGTTTTTCTGTTCAGAGAGGTATCCTTGAGAGGAGTAGTTTCACTTTTCCAGTTAAGATTCGTCCCCTGGATTAAGTTTCATTTCTCCAGTTACATTTAATTTCTTCAAGACTGTAACAGTACTTTTGGAAAAAGATATAAAAGAGTGTGAGAGCCAACCTGAAAGGAGCCAGGAAAAGACCCAGAGCATAAGGAAAGAGCAGAAAGATGGAGCTTGAAGAAGTCTAGATGCAGCTTAGAGTAAAAGAGTTTGCGTTTGGGTAGGCTGACCGTATGAAAAGGAGGACAGGGCTCATGTAACTTTAACAGTTGAAGAGAAAAGGGAATTTCAGCTGGCTTCATCTGTATGCAATTAGTACCTGGTGAAATCACCTCTTCATCAAAGCAATTAAAGTTGCAGGCACTATACTAGAGTGACCAGATACAAAAGAGGGCAGGGCTCCTGCAGCTTTAAGTGTTGTAATGAAGAGGGAATCTCACCAGGTACAAATTGCATACAAATGACACCAGCTGAATTTCCCTCTTCTCTACAACTGTTAAAGTTACAGGAGCCCTGTCCTCCTTTTCATATGGTCAGCCTACGTTTGGGCAACTTTTATTTTCTTTTAATGCCTTTTGTATCACTCAGCTCTATTGACTAAATACTTTTAGTTGTAAGTTGCTTGTTTTATTTTACCATACAAACTATATAGTATTGCAGTTTACTATACTTTACAAACGATTGTGTTAAAACCTAAAGGGTCTGGAGTGTCACTCACCCCACGTCTATAGCCTAAACCATACGTTACTGGGCAGGGAAAAGTAAAAGAAGGAAGGTGAGACTCCTAAGAAGGCAGAGATCCTTACGGAGTTGCTCAAGGGGTCCAGGTTATAGAAGAAGCCCTGACATATGCATCCCCCCCCAAAAGGTGGATGTGTGTGAAAGATGTGCACAAAAAGGAGGCAGTGGTTGTAACACTATACCATATTGCATGAAAATTGCATATGATAATGTATAGGAATAATTGCAAATTTAGAAATAATTATAATTTAAATAGAAATGCACACAGATGTCCCAATACATCTCAGCATAGTGGGGAAGGTGGTGGCATAGGAACAGCAAACACCTATTGAATTTAGCTTGAAAACAAGCTAATTTTGTCCCTTTGAAGGCTCTGTAGCTGTTTGCTGCCAAAATTTGGCATTATGGTAGGGGCTGCACAAGTAAATGGGGGAGGGGGGAAATATGGCCCATGGACCATGTGTATCCTACCCCAGGGTTAAGCCCATGAAGCACTTTAAAGGTAAGGGAAAGGCATTCCTCCTAGGAATTTCAGAGGAATCTGGTTGGGGGGGTGGAGCTCAATAAGCTTTCATCAGCTTGGTCCCCCAAACTCCATTCCATCTTCCATCAGCTGACCCAACTCAGCAAGCCCACAGCAAGTTGGTCCAGCTGGCGGATTTTACTTTTTACTTTTTTTTTGCAGCAATAGCAACATTTTATATAATTTGTTGAAAATTTGTTGAAATAGCCACAATTTATATAATTTGTGTGCAAACTGTGGCCAAAAGTTCAACAAATTATATAAATTGCAACTGCAATTTGCTCAAATGATGATTTGCATTAATAATAATAATAATAATAATAAACCATAAAAAGTCCCCAGAATTCACGAGCCGAGTCGGGCGCACTGCGGAATTTGGCGAGACCAAAAATTTGCCGGATTTCCCTGCGATGGACATCCCCAGTTAGTGCTGGATGCAAAAGGGGAAGGGGCCAGAGCGGTAACAATCTTTTCCCCACCCGAAGCTGCTTTGAAAAGAAGACGCAATGGTTCCAGCTAGAAAGGCTACCTGCCAAGAAATGGCAAAGGCCAGCCATACCAATGAGCCCTTACCAGCATGGAAAGGTCTTCCAAAGTTCCCAACGAGTCGTCCCTGTGGTAATAAAAAGAGGCCGTTATACAGCACGGCAGCGTGTAAGACAGCATTGTCAGCTATAGTTTATTTAAAGCACAAGGCCTGGAACAGGAAAATAATGACTTTAATAAAATTTACTATTGACTTTGTAGGCTAAAATCTTTCCGTCATCAGGAAACAGGGGCTGAGGGGAGTGGGGGAGGGAGAGGAACCTCCCCGAAAGGCCTTCACTTAAATGTATTCCTTTAATATTTCAAAGCAACTTGTGGTGTTCCATTTTCCTCCCCTCTTTAATATACTTGCTTCTTCAAAAAGATACTGTAGTGGGGTGGAAATTAGTATTTTTAATAGAAAGCTGGAATTGCTTACATAAGGGAAAAGCTGGTAATGACCTATGACACTGTCTGTAGAAAAGCAACATTTGAGAA
The DNA here is from genome assembly GCA_029215795.1 of Anniella stebbinsi. Taxonomy (NCBI): domain Eukaryota; kingdom Metazoa; phylum Chordata; class Lepidosauria; order Squamata; family Anniellidae; genus Anniella; species Anniella stebbinsi. Next base: position 16,051,356 of record JARDYH010000003.1, on the reverse strand, counting down.
AACGGCAAAAGCAGTTAATCCAATTCCTTGAAAAGCAGCAGAAAGCAATGTCACCAATGAATGATTTATAAATTACTGAATGTCCTTCTCATCTGGAGGATATCTTTTAATCTTAGACTGTAGTTTTTCTTCGAGAGAACTGCAAAGAGCTTGCTGTGGAGATACACAGAACGCTCAGGCATGTTAACAAGGTTAGGGTCGTTCCCGAGATTTCGGAGGGAAACCGGGCCACTTCAGGCAGCGGGGGGCTGGGGGTGGGGAAGTGGAGGCAGACCACATAGAGCATAATTTTATTTTCCAACCCATTTGATTAAATGCTCTCTAGATTGCTGACCGTGCACAAGAGAGGTCGAGCCTGTTATGAAGGGGGGGGGGGGGGAAACGGCAGAAATTTCTTTCCTTTCATTTCGTTGGGCCTTCTTTTTTTTTTTTAAATGTACACATAGTTAAAATAAACTGTGGTTTTTTTTAAAAAAAGTTTTCTAACAGTGTACGACAGTTCAATTTAGAGGTGAAACCTTTTAATAAAACCTCGTGAAATGGATGCTTCGGTTTATGAATTCTGTTTGTGTTTCCCAGCGGAGTGCTTAGCATCATGAAGTCAACGGTTTCATTCTTTACCGCAGCTGAGGAACATCAAGGAGGTTTCAGGGCTTTGTACTTGAAAATATCTAGTTTTATCTAGTTTACCCTTTTTCTCTCTGATGTTGTGTGTGTGTGTGTGTGTGTGTGTGTGTGTATATATATATATATATATATATTGTGTGTGTGTGTGTGTAGATCTTAATACATAACTAATATGTTTTCCTCTTAATGTAAAAATGTTATTGTGCACTAATTTATACTGCACATAATTAATTAAAAATGAACAAGGGTATTCTGTGGGGGATTTTAATGCAGATGCTGGAGTCCAGAAATAGTATTCAGAGGGCAATCAATTAAAGACTTGCCCCCAAAGCAGTGATTTTTTTTTTCCTGGGAGGTTGGCAACACTTCTAGTAAAAGTCAGATATATTTGGTGGGTTGCAGTTTGCAGACTTACATGAGGAGATTTATTTTTGATTAGGGTGAGATTCAAACCGAAGAATGTAGGCCTTCCAGGAGCATTTCTCTCCTCTGTGACACATAGGCTCAATTCGGACGACACGATAGTCAATGGTGGGTTGACTAACCCTAACCCTAACCCTAACCCTAGGGGGCACTCCCCACACAACATGGTAATAAATAATCAACTGTGGTGTGGATGAGGATCAGCGCTGAGTTGACTATGGCAGCATTCGGATGACACAATAGTCAAAACAACTGACGATTGTTTCCCCCACACCAGTTGTTTATTGTGTCGTCCGAATTGAGCCATAGTTTCTGCACATAATGTGAGAGTTGCAGTTTGCAACATTTAATAATATAGGCCTACCTGGATCCCTCACTGTGTGGAAGTCCTCTACGCAGTAGGCATGTAGGGCCACTTCACATGGTGGTTGACCTCTCAGCCATTGGTTGGGGATTGCCAGCAGGCACAATCCAACTCTGTGCATTAATGCATGAGGGGGTATTCAGTACGCTCTGGAAAAGAGAGCCCTGGAGATATGTTGTGGTTTATTTAAACTAGGACGCTGCAAATGTCTCTCCATGTGGAAAGAAACAGGAAGCAGGCTCAATAGTTTGAGGAAAACATAGCAGTGGGATCTATACACCAATGTGAAATTAATATAAGCCAGTCACATGTACAATGTACACAACAGTGATTAAGATCTGCATTATGTCTACTTTGAAATGGAGAACATGATGCATAATTAAGCCAATTCACATTTTATTCCACATCTTGATTTGCGGATTACTTTCCCAAGCATTTGATGCCAGTGTGTGCTAAAAGGAGAAATGCCTGTGGAATTAAGGTGTCCGTGCATCCCTAATGTAAAGATCCATTTTGTTTTACAGATATACATGTTGAAAAACAAACAACAACCCAGAAGTTAAGAACTAGCATAGGCAATGCTCCTCCTGGTTAACTGAAGGCTTGGTGGTTAGAACATCTTCCCAGTCTGAAGGTAGCATCAATGCAGGCCTCAGAATGTCAAGATCTCTGAGCAGTCTAGGATACTTCTGTTATTATAAAGGTGATAGATAGATAGATAGATAGATAGATAGATAGATAGATAGATAGAAGCCCTATGCAGGTGTTGTGAAATTATAAGTAGGGATGGGCCATGGGAATGTGTGTTCCAATCCCACCCCTCAACCGCTGACCTTCCCAGGTTGAACCAGAAGATATAAAGAGATGCTATAACCATGTTCAGTTGAATGTGATTACAGTCCTCCATAGGTGCAAGCCTGCCACAGAAAACAGCATCCCTCTATTGAATTTCTCTCCCCCCACCAGTCACACACACACATAGAGGTCCGGCCCTAGGCAAGTCACTGTCTGAAGCGGGGACCAGCTATCTCTGCTGCCCCTTCCATCTGATCTGCATGCCTGCCTCGCCAGCATGGCACTCGTCAAGGGTTTCTACTTTCAGGAACTGCACAGTGCCTGCACGAGGTCAGCCAAAGTATCGCAAAGTTCCCGGAAGTTCCCGGACTTTTCATGATCCTTTGGATGACCTTGCAGGTGCCTGATGGGGCGGTGTGCTTGGGAGGCGGTCCCCTGTGCATATGCATGACAACAAAAGCAAAGTAGGCAGGTGGGGCCAGCTGAGTTGGCTGGCCAAGCAGGTTGGGTGGGTGGGAGGTGCACGAGCAGGAGGGGGACGCACTAAGTGGGGCAGGCAGGTGAGCAGGGGAGTGAGCAGCCACTTCTTGGTCCTGCTGGCCACCTGCATGGCCGTCTGGCAGACCAAGAAGCGGTGGGCCCTTTGGAGGGGGAGAGTTTTAGGGCCAGCCCTGCTACATCACACATACTAATGCTCACCTTAATGTGCACCACCACACTGTGTGTTTCCCTTCTGCTACTTCACATCTCTATGTATGTAGACATGCAAAATCAGCATATGGGGCAAGTTACAATTGGGGTAGGGGGGAGGAAACTGATAGTAGATCGGTGGCAAACCGCTATCTTTAGCAGTGGTTCATTCCACCATGTAGAGTTGTTGCATGCACATTTTGATACATAGAGTTACATTTCCATCGGCAAAAATGCTTCAACTTTGTTTAAAAAGAAAAAAGAAAATTGGATGTCAGATTCACAACTCAAGGTTATTTCTGGGTTCAGATTTATTTTCAAGGCAAACAGGGGAAAATAACATTCTCAAATTTGCAACTCATCAACCCTAACAAAATCCTCTTTAAACTTTTTAAAAAAACTAGAGAGAGAGAGAGAGAGAGAGAGAGAGAGAGAGAGAGCAGGATTTATATTAGGCAAGCAAGGAACACTGATTCATTAAATTCTTCCCTGGGGTCCTGGAAACTTCAGTCATCCTGTTATACACTCAAGGGATGCATAACGGGGAGAGGGAAGGGGAAGCAAACATTTTTTAGAGAGCTGTATTCTTTAAACATTTCAGGGCTGTGCCCATTACCTGGTTATTAGTCTGTGCTTAAGGTTTTGATTTAAAAGAAATAACATGTAGAGTTACCACACAAACACATATCACCTCTGTTACCTTTATAATACCAAAGAATCACTGTGTAGTACCATTTAAATAGCATTAGCTAGAGATGTTGGAGGAATCCATTTGCGGGGGTGACGTTCTCCAAGCCTTTATCAGCTTGCCCAGCTACTGGACTTCGTCTCGCTTACCCATGAGCTGGCCCAACTTGTTGCAGATCGGGTTGGGTGACTCACAAATTTTCGGTTCCCCCCCTTCTAAAAGCAAAATTTACACCAATTGTGTCTTCTCCAAGTGACTTCTGTTCCCTTCTTGTTTCCAAGTACTGTCCGATACTACCAGCTTCATCCATGAGCATCAAGAAACTAAAGAATGGGTTGTTTACTAGTTCTGCGGTTCCTAATTAGTTCTAATCTCATTCATCCCAGTCTTCAGTGTACTGTGTCCTTATTTTCATGGTTTCTTAACTAAACACTTGTGTCTTGTTAACCCTGGGTAATCGTCAGCGAAACCCACACTTAAAGGGTTTGAACACTCACCTGAGATCTACACCCATGCAGTGCTATTACCACAGTCAGAGTTAGGGCTCATCTACACCTGCAACCCTTCCAAGAGGGAGGAGGGGTTCCCACTTCTGCGGTCGTCGCTCACTGGGCACACGCGAGGGAAGTTTCCCTCAAGTAAAGGAGAGCGGTTGCGGGAGGACATGCGGCGTGTGACGGCAGTTCCAAATGTGCATTGGACTGGACAGATGGGTACGGGGCACAGATTTTTTTTTTTAATAACTCCTGCAAGATGTGCACTAGTGCAAACACACAGCAATGCAGGGGGGAGAGGTACTGTGTCAAAGATGCACTCCTACACATCGGTACGTTGGTGTTAAAAAAAATACACATGGTTGGCACCAAAACACAATGATAACCAATAATTTTTTTTGCTGAAAATGGTGGACTCCCTCTCCCGCACACGTCCAAAACCACTGGACACGCCCCTGACAGCGGGTTGGCTAGGGTGACCATATTTGGCAAACCAAAAAAGAGGACACCCTGTGGGGGTGGTGTGGGAAAGCAGCTTTCCAGGGCCTCTGGGAAGTGCATCATCCCCCCCCCCTTGCCACCTTAAAGGCCCTGGAGTGGAGGAGGGGAAAGTGTGTCATTCCTGCCCCCCACTGCTCCAATTGGGACCTTTTCTATAATGTCCAGGAAAGACACACTTTCCCCTTTAAGGCCCTGATTGGAGCAGCGGGAGGGAAATGACCCACCTCCAGAAAGCACATCATTCCCTCCCACCATGCTAATGGCGGCCTTCAAAGGGAAAGTGTGTCTTTCCAGGACATTGTAGAAAATGACAGAAAATCCCCCTTGACACCCAGGATGTAACAAAAACCAGGACAAATCTGGGGAAATCCTGACAGTTGGTCACCCTAGGGTTGGCTGTTCGCCAAGCCGGGAGCTTGTGCTGAACAGCAACAGCTTTGGGAAGGGGGGGGGCACACCAGCTGTGGATGTCAGGATTGTAGTGAGAGAGACAGAGAAGCCATGACAACTCCAGTCAGTGATATTTCCGAATAACTGAGGGGTCGACCCGAGATCACCTCAGGAGTAGGTGAATATCATGTGGCCTGGTAGGGATGACCTCGATACTATTCTGGTATAAACGGCTGATGTGGATAAGGCCTTAGTAAGTGCTACGTGCAGGATCCTTGTTTAGTAATAGAAAAATCCCCATTGGGTTTACTTATTATTCAGGCTCTCATCTGTTTAAAGAAATCTTAGTCAATTAATCACAAGAGTCGCATCTGAGGAAAAACAACAATGGTTCTACAGAAAAAAAACAAGGCTTCCTTTGTTCTTAGATGAGGAATGGATATGGTTAAGTAGACAGCCTCTTAGAAGAGGCATCCCCTTTTCTCACTCAGATAGGAAGGAATCATTGTAATCCAATAGTAAAGTCTGTGCTGACAGCAATGGAGCCAAAGTGGAGCTACTGAGAAACAAGAGGGTGGCATCAGCTTGCTTGGAGAACCCTGAGGTTTGCAGAAGTACAGCAGTTTATTTATTTATTTATTTATTTATTTTTTAAAAAACACCTCTCTCCAACAGCCCATCAAGGACTGAGCATGCTCAGTGATCATCAGGAGCACACAACATTGAGTGACAGTTGGAGAAGAAGAATGGAAAACCTGGAAGAAGCCATGGCTGTCTGTAAACCAAGATAGAAGCAGTCTATTAGGGGGTGCAGCCTACAATCCTGCTGGCTCCATGTAGCCTCTGCCCCCTGACTGCCCCCTCCATAAGTTAATGTTTTTAAGCAAAAGAAATGGGATCCGGAGCACTACAGAGTGCCAAAAAGGTCAAATCTAGCTTGTTTGCAATCGACAAGAGACCCTTAGGCTCAATAGCTGCTGCAGAGTCCCAAAAGGGTTAAATTTAGCTTGTGAACAAGCCATATTTGTCATTTGTTGGGAAACTGTGGACCATGGGGAGGGGCAAAATGGCCCCCAGAGCTCCCGAAGTTGCCCATCCCTGATCTTCAATATTTTGTTGCAGGTCCTACTTGTTCTATTCCAAGGTGAAGCTTGCTATTTATATTTTAAATAAATAGTTGTAGCTCTATCACTAGATCGATCGATCGATCGATATAAATATACCTATATCCTGATAACTTGTGGCATTTGTCAAGTTGATAACTACCTTTTTTGACTGATTGATTGACTACAGTTTGCAACCAAGTCATTTTTAGAAAATTTATAGTATTTCAATCCACTTGTCTGTTTGAAAATATAAAGCAGCACTCATCACTAACAATAAAAATAATGTGTTAAAATGGCACATAGTTTGCTCCTGTTTGGATTGGTGCAAAACAAGAAGGTTACATCCTTACTCATGCATTTGTCACACTGAAGTCAATAACACGTCTCTTTATTGAATTGACGTACCCAATCCTAACCAGGAAAGTCTGTCATGTTTAAGACCACTGAAATTGCTTGGGCCCACTTGTTGTAGCGAATTAACACAAGTCCCTCTGATGTTAGCTTGGTTAAGCATGACTGACATTCTCTGTATTGGGGTCCTAAAGTCTTTATTAGGTGCCTGGAATCAGGAAAAACTAAGCTAAGAAAACCTGTCTTGGAAAAGTACTACGAAGTCATGGTGCCACAATCCAGCAGGCCCTGTTTCACCTGCCTTTAGCCTGAACTAATTTTTGGGTGCAGGAATCCCATCGGGACCTCTGTCTAGGTATCAACTAGAGATGTGTATCATATCGTTAAACTGTACGATAATGATACTATAAGGTCATTACTGTGCATGTGTTTAATGATGACGATACGATAGAAAAACCTACGATAATCATCGGAGACTATAATTTTCGGGCGATTTTATCGTTTTATCGTACTGCCATATAAATATACCTATAACTTCTATATTTTAAAAGTTAGAGGCTTGAAACTTTGTCACAGTGCTTATGGGGTATGCCTAAGTATGTGTATGAAATTTGAGATTGATCCCTCCAACCCTCGATTTTATATGAATTTATTAAAGATCGTTTCCGTTCTGACAGGTCTGAATGAACGCACATGTGAGCTGTCAGTTTGGGAAGCAGAAAAAGTGGTATGTTTCAAATGCTTCCTGAAAATACACTTGTTCACCCTGGCTTTCTCTGGCTTGTAATGAAGTGTCATATGTTGCCCATCTTACTGTTCAGTGTTTTGCTTTGTACTGCTACTAGAGTTTTTGCTAGTGCATTTTCAATGTGATTTCTCATTTTTATATTTGAACTGCTTAGAGATTTTACTATATGAAGTGGTATAGACGTATTGCTGCTGCTGCTGCTGAAGAAGAAATTACTGACCTAGGATGGGCATATGGCTGATTTCAGTAAAGCATTAAACCTCAGTGCTGGTACATAGATCAATAATGCCGCACATACTTCATGGGGAAGATCTTTGGCCCAATAGCTGACATCACCAGGTAGCAGAGCTAAAGAAAACGCTGTGTGAGACTAACGAGGGGTGAGAATTTCAGTTCAGTTCATTTCCACTAAGAATTTACCCAAATTTGCAAAGTCCGTCATGTTCAGGATGGAAAGAACTTGAGATTTAAGCAATTTGAATGCAGGAGAAACTGAAACTGACAGATTTGTCGATCCAGGCCCAGAGCCTTGTGTGCTTTGCTTTAAAAAGCCCTGTGCATTCAACCAGGTTAGTGCTCAATTAGGGTTGCCCTCTCTTTCCTTTCTGACAGACTGAACTTCAACAGCTACATGGCAGCGAAGTATAACCTGATCCTGTCTGTGCCAGGAATAACAGTACATATTTGATTTGGCTGGTGTAGATGGATGTGAATTTCATTTCATTTTTGATAAGAATGAACCAAAATCTGCAAATAGAGGTATACAAAATTATGCGTGGTGTGGAGAATGTGGATAGGGAGACGTTTTTCTCCCTCTCTCAAAATACTAGAGCTCAATGGGGTCATCCCATGGAGCTGATTGGTGGGAGATTCAGGACAGGTAAAAGGAAGTACTTGTTCACACAGCGCATCGTTAAACTATGGAATTCACTACCACAAGATGTAGTGATGGCCACCAATTTGGATGGCTTTAAAAGGGGGTTGGATCAATTCCTGGAGGAGAAAACTATCAATGGCGACTAGCCCTGATGGTTATGTGCTACTTCCAGTATCTGAGGCAGTAAGCCTGTGTGCACCAGTTGCTGGGGAACATGGGTGGGAGGGTGCTGTTGCACCATGTCCTGTTTTGTTAGTCCCTGGTCGACAGCTGGTTGGCCACCGTGTGAACAAAGTGCTGTACTAGATGGTCCCTTGGTCTGATCCAGCATGGCACTTCGTATGTTCTTATGCAAGCCAGAAAGAATAAGAGATTTTAAAAATGAAATTGCAACGTGGGAGAAAGTGAAACTGGTGGATTCTTCCCTCCTTGCCTGACAGCATGGAGTGTCAATACTAGTCAGATTAGACCAGAATTCTCTAAACTGGTGGCTCCATGGGTTGAACTACAACTCCCATAATCCCCAGCCAGCATAGCCAATGGCCATGCTTCTGGTTGACTGGGGTGATTGGAGTTGTAGTCCAGCACATGGAAGGCATGAAGTCGGGAAAGGCTGGATTATTACTGACCTACATGAACTAATAGACTGATTTGGCCTATGGTAGTTTCATACGTTTATCACTCCTTTCTCTGCTCGTTGTTCACTGTTGGTGCAGAGAGATCCTATTTCTTCCTGTACCAGCCAGTTTTATGGATGAGGCTGCACTGTCTCCTGTGTAATCGGCTAGTAAATATAAAATAAGCCATTCCACTCATGTTTTACTCTCATTGTTCAAGCCGTACTGCTTACCTTTATTTTGCCTGCTGCTTAGGAAGAGAGTGAGAGAGAGAGAGAAGAAAAGAAAGAAAAACAGGTAATTTCAACAATTTTGGGTTCTGATTTCTCTTTATATTCATCCGTCAGAAAATAAAAATTATGCCCCGGGTTCCATCAAAGCTATGCTGCGGCACACAAAAGTGTGTAACTCAGAAATAGAACAAGCCATTTTAAGGAGTTATTGACACCAACGTTAAATTTACAATTATTCATAAAAAGAAAGCCATTTGAAGAATTCCCCATGCTGCGCATATACAAAATACTTTGCCACGCATAAGAAGTTTCGTTTATTAATAGCGCTCTCTCCTTCTTCTGCCAGTATCTCATTCCAACAAAGTAAACTTTCTCCTCCAAGGGGACCAAGCATCAAAAGGATGTTGCATCTCCTCGAAGTTTATTCACCATTGCAAAAAATAATAATTTAAAAAAGAATGGCAGAGACCCATCTCAAGATAGCAATGTCTAGGCATTGAAAGCTTTCCAAATATATATATGTCCTAAGAAACCTGAAGACACAGAAAAGGGTTGCGGGAATCTATGTGCATTGTTAACTGTAATGTTTGTCCTAACTGCTCGGTGTGAGCTAGTCCAGCAGCTAAGGGCTAAAGTAGTGAATATAGTAAATAGGAAGATGCTGCTGAAAATGTCTCCTTTTGTGTTGTGATGTCATGACAGTCTGCTCGACCACCCACTCCAGCCACAAGCCTGGCTTTACCCAATTCTTCCTCTGCCTCCTTCTCAACAACTTGAGAACAATTCCATCAGCCCTGTTGCCACCTTCTTAATCTCTCTCTCTCTCTCTCTCTCTTCCCTCTTCCCTCCCCAACTCCTTTTCCTTGTGTGTCATGTCTTTTGTAGAATGTAAGCCCGAGGGCAGGGACTGTCTTCTTGCTAATTGATTATAAGCCACTCCGAGAACCTTATTTGGCTGAGGAGGGGGGTAAAAATATGATAAATAAATAAAAACTTGCCTCGCACATTTACATTTTGCTCGAATTGTCCTCTGCTAATCTCACAGACCTTGGCTTCGGTGCCTCTCCTAGGATACAACATCTACACCTGCTTGGCTCTTCTCAATGGAGGCAGGTGGCTCCAAATTTGGCAGAGCTTTGGATCCATTCTGGGTCTCAGTCAGAACTATAAAGGAGCTATCTGAGATGCTGAACCCATTTTGGATAGATCCTTAAGAGTTCTGGCTGGTTCTGACTGAAACCCGGAATGGAATTCACAGCTCCACCAAAATCAGAGCCATCCGTCTTCACTGGCTCTTCTGCTCGCAACTCCTGAAGCCTTCCTGGGTGCTAAAACCCAATTTTGCCAGGGCTCGTATAGTGAGGACATAAGAAATAGGGACCTCCTTCAACAGGGGTGGGGAACCTCAGGCCTGTGCGCCAAATCTGTCCTTCCAGGGTTCCTCATATGGCCTTTGGGATTCCCTAGAGGGCCCCACCCCTTTCCCTGGCCCCACCCCCTTCTCCCAACCACTAATTGGTGAATCCAGCATTTGTTCAGTTTTTTCCCCCATTCAAAAAGGTTGGAAATGCCTCTCCTAAGGCTGTGTGACTGGCAGTAAGGCCTTAAAGTTACAATATGCTGACATTTTTCCATTTCCTTTTGCATCTTGACCCCCATCCTTTTGCTGCCAGCCTGCCCCCTCTCCCCACCCCCACCCCGCTGCTAGAACATGGCCTCTGAGATCTTCTCCAAAAATTCAGCCCTCGGGCCGAAAAAGATTCCCCACCTATGCTCCTGAGCTTCATAGATCAGCAAGGCTTTGAACAAGGCCCTATGGTGACCATATGGAAAGGAGGAACAGGGCTGCTGTATCTAACAGTTGCATAGAAAAGGGAACTTCAGCAGGGGTCATTTGTATGCATGCAGCACCTGGTGAAATTCCCTCTTCACCACAATAGTTAAAGCTGCAGGAGCTATACCAGAGTGACCAGATACAAAAGAGGGCAGAGCTCTCCCGCACTCCATGTATTGTGTGAATACACAAGAGGAAAAGTTCTGAAGGGGGTTAATAGGTCCTATGCAATGAGCTCTTTCTTTCTTTCTTTCTTTCTTTCTTTCTTTCTTTCTGAACAACCATAAATTAAAGGTGGGCAGATCCTCACCATCAATTTGGATTACTGGGCTTGCTTCTTTTTATTACTCCAAATAACAATGCAAAATCCTGTAGCGTCTGTCAGAGACTGAATGCCACAGAACACTGCTGGCCAACCATTCGAATGATTGCCTAATAATTCAGTACATTCTGTAACAGAAGCCTCCCTCCTCCCTTCTCTTTATACAAACAATGGAGCCAGGGAATAAATTACTGCAGTATGAGTTTTTAAAACTTCTCAGAATAAAAGGCACATTAATATTTTTTTTATTAAAATCTTGTTCCTCACCTGGTAGGAAAGAAACAATAACAATGAAAGAGTGAATGCCATGATACAATGCTTTAACTTTATTGCTTAATTTCACCCCCCCCCCCCTTTTCTACTCATTTGAATGGAAGCAATCGGCCCTCCATTCTTCCCCAATAAAATGCATGGTGATTATTAAATGCAAGGGATAATCCAAAGCAGGTCAGAGAACATGTACCTTCTAACGTTTGAAAGTCTTGTTCTTACACCAAGGATCGCTATTTATTACAGCCTTCTCTAATCTCCAACTCCCAGCCTATCAATAGCACCTGGAGAGCAGACTGAGCAAGGCACAGAGGCTACCGTCTTCCACTCTATAGTGAGATTTAATGCATCTCCAGTTAAAGTTTAGTCATTATTTCTACATTCACATTTAAACTTGGAAATAAGCATATGCAAATGTTACTCAGATCTGTGTCCTCATTTGTCCTCTTTGGGGGTGATTCATAAGTCACTGCTGTATAATCGCCTCCCCTTGCCTCATCTGCCAATAAAGGGGGAGTAGGTTCCACCCAACAATAGCAGGAGGATGAGATTCCTGCACCAATTGCCATCTTTAATTAAGTGCTACCTTTGTTCCCCCAAGTGAATATTTGTTGCCCTAAGAAACCACCCTGATTGACATTTTTGGGGGGAGAAAGACAGGATATAAATAAAATACGAGAGCCAGTGTGGTGTAGTGGCTAAAGTGATGGACTGGAAGTCGGGAGATCCGGGTTCTAGTTCCCATTCAGCCATGGAAACCCCCTGGGTGACTTTGGGCCAGTCACAGACTCTCAGCCCAGCCTATCTCACAGGGTTGTTGTTGTGAGGATAAAATGGAGAGGAGGAGGATTATGTATGCTGCCTTGGGTTCCTTGGAGGAAAAACGGTGGGATATGAATGTAATAACAAATAAATAAATAAATACATACATACATACATACATAAAATGAGGGGGAAGAAGAGCAGCAGGAAGAGGAGATGACCAAGGACAGGAGAAAGGGATGGCCTGGAGACAGGGGAAGGTAAACCTATGGTGGGGGAAAGTGATGGGGAGAGAGGGTGAAAGTAGGTGGGAGGCAGTGGGGGAGTTGTGGGTTTTGGGATGGGGGTATGGGGTGGGCAAGAGGGTGGTGGACAGGAGCGAAGGAAGAGCTGTAGGCTGTAGGGTAGAAAAAGGAGGAAATTGAAGGGCAATAGATTGTTCATTTATCCTTCCTCCTGCTCCCACTCTTCCTAGCAAGTCTCCTCTTTATTTAATTAGTCCACATGGAAATGAAAATGTCACTATCACAAACGTGGCTAGAGTGCATCGCCATCATGCAACATTATTTTCATACCTGGAGATAGATCTTAGATGACCTTTGAGGACCATTTGGGGATTCTCTCCACGTCCCACCTTGGGCAGATGCCCCCACTGCCCAGCCCTAATGACTCGGGGCGGGGCCTTATTACACCTACTATTTCCTCCCTGCGCTGCTTCTGCGGTTTTCTCCTCCGTTTCTTATGCGAGCCTAGCGTTTTGGATCACACGTGGTTGGTGTAGCTGCGATACCTCAGCTTGGCCTATTGAACTTTGTCTTTTTCGGACTTTGCCCATCGAGGGATAAATCAAAACAGAAACTAAAACCTGCGTCTTCCGGGTGAGAGAGCAGCAGGAGGGGGACAACGTCATGCGAACCCAGTGCTGAAGAAGTGGAGCAAAGCCGAGGTGGGTGTGCTTAAAACCTCCCGTGTGATAACGACCTCACCTGTAAAAGAGCAATGGTGTGGGAGTCCACCAGGGTGGCCACCTAACAATTGCTAAGGAAGAGAGAATGCATCACCAAAAAAGAGGGGGGGGGGAAGAGTAGAGGTTTGCAGAACACTTGCATATGCTAATTTAGGATGTTTTAATGCAGTTTTAATAATGTGTGTAATATTTTATTCAGTTTTATGTATTTCATTATATTGTTGTTCCCCGCCTCGATCCAAACGGAGAGGCGGGTAAGAAATAAATTATTAATAATAATAATAATAATAATAATCACTTTCGCCTGATCCTTTCAGTTGGAGGTGCCAGCGATGGAACCCTGGATTTCCTGCGTACAAAGTATGCACTCTACCGCTGATCATCTACCCTACTAAGTCATTGCCTTCTTGCTCTCTGCAGAGGTCTGCATTAGGCAGAAAGGCCTAATAAAACTCGTCCGATCACATGCCCTGTACTAATGCAGCATCATTCTTAATGATGGAAGAATCTGTCAGTTTTGCTTTCACCCACTTTCAATTTTTTAAACTTTTGGCCACATCTTCTGCTACCAGGTGTTGGCAGCCTGCCCTGCATGGTACCCTATGTTTGGAAACCCTCACCTGCCATTGGTAGGAAAGAGAGGCAACAGGGGAGGATCAAAGTGAAAGAAGCTGAACTGCAGCTCATAAGCCTGAGCCTGGATGTAGCCCATGCAACTGAATGGTCTCCAAACACACCCTCTAGTCTTTTTGTCTGGAGCGTTTGGATACTATTTCCCCTAAGATATACATTAAAACTCCATTTCAAAATTCAGAGAAGAACTTCCCACCTCCCCCCTGATGGATTCCTCCAACATCTCTAGTTAAAATGTGATCTGAATCAATTTCTCCCCCCATCCCTAGCTATGACAGACTTAGGCCAAATCTACACCAAGCAGGATATAGCACTATGAAAGTGTAATAAAAATGATATAAATAAGGCAGGAACCACACTACTGCTTTATAGCGGTATTGAAGTGAACTGACAACTGTTGGTGCCCATAGACACACCATATACGGCTTTCATATCACTTTCATAGTGCCATATCCTGCTTGGTGTAGATCTGGCCTTAGTCTCCAGAAGAGAGAGGAAATGTACAAGACAGGTAGTGGTGGGGAGTCATCTGTGTTATATGAAAAATAGGTTGTGTGTCCCCCTGACTACTTTCCATTTAGGGATCTCTCTTCTAGAGGGAGGGAGGGAGGGAGGGAGGGAGGAACAGCCTACATCCGGCCTCTGCTGTTGATACAGCAGCCACTGTCTCTAACAAAGTACATGCCCAATGGGAAATGAAAGGCAGGGGCTAAGCAAGCTACATTACTTCCCGTTTTTCATCTCTCAGTCTTTTCTATCTAATAAACTCCCAGGTTCTTGTGGCCAAGATGAAACTGGAAAACAGCAGCCAATGACACATTGCAAGCATCCCTTTAAGTGACTTTTATCCAGTGACTTTGAGTGCAGGTAGATGCAGGAGTGTGCAAGGTGGCTGACACAGTCTCTCTCTTTGCTCTTCTTTGCTCAACATCTTAGGGAGAGCATCCATTATTTATTCCTGCCAAGGGAATTATGCTTGCAGGGATATATGTATTTAGGCATGTCAGCCAATGCAGGGAGAACTTGTCCCCCTAAATCAGAAGAAGCTATGGTTAGGGCTGCTAACCCCTTTGCAGCAATGATTAGTGAGAATGGTTAAACTGTGGTTAAGTAGCCACCATGGTTAGGAAAAATTCCACACTAAGCCATCATGGTTAGCTCAAAACACTTAACCATCATGGCTTAGTGTGCTGTCTGAACAGGGCCAACATTTGCACATTCTGGTTTAGGAAAAAGAAAACCTGGAGAAGTAGCTAGAAAGCCTGGGCAAGCCCAGCCAGCGGAATCTGAAGAGGGTTGGATTCCCATGCGATGGACATCCCTACTCACCACAGAAGCCACTTGGGCCCCTAATGACAATGATGAATCCAGGAGCACCCTCAAACTACATTGCTGTTCTTTCTGAGGGAGTGCAACCCTATCTAGAAAGGCCCTATCTAGAAAGGAACCACTCCCCCATTGGCAGCATCACTAACTGTAAGGCTGCATAAAGACATTGTGATTCTTGTACATTCAGATTTCACTTGCGAAGATAAGAATGGCTTGGTATAAGAACTTCAGGTCACTGCACGTCCTGATCCTGGGATAAATCAGTCAGGAATTCAGCTTGTGTACCTATGTTGAGACCTGGTCAAAGGAGAGAATTATAAGGAGACCAGCCAAACTAGTAATGAAGCTCCTCAAGAAGATGCATTGATCCTGCACAACAAAGGGATTCTGCTGTGTTTCCCCATCATACACATTGGCTGAATTCGGACAACACATTAGTCAATGGTGGGTTGAGTAGCCAACTCACAGTTGGTTATTTTGTGGGTACTCCTCACACAACATGATAATAAATAATCAACTGTGGTGTGGATTAGGATCAGCGCTGAGTTGACTATGGCAGCATTCGGACGACACGATAGTCAATACAACTGACAATTGTTTCCCCCACACCAGTTGTTTATTGTGTCATCCGAATTAAGCCAACGCCTCCATGTGTCCTTAGCTAGAGTTGGGTCTAGCAGTTGGCAACAGGGTTAAAGCATTATGAGTATAGTGAGTCAAGAGAAATCTGAGAATGATTCCTCCTTTGAATGGTTAAAAGAATCAATGACAGTTATATATGAAAAATACACTTTTTAAACTTTGGAACTGGAGAAAAGCCAAAATTCGAATAAGAGGTGAAAGATTTATAAGCATTTCTAAAGAATGGTACTATTTTGTATACAAAACAGAGGATTATATTTCAAGTTTTCCTGAACTTAAATTTAAAAGAGAAAGTTTTCCAAATGGAAACTATAATCCCTCTGCTAAATCCCCCAGTGTGTTCTTATATATGTTTACTTAGAAGTAAGTCCCAGTGAGTTTAATGGAGCTTACTCCCAAGTAATTGTACATGTGATTGCAGTCTTAAACAAAATGTTAGTAGTCTGTTGATATTTGCTAGAGGTGCAACCTTGATGGCCACCATTTTCACAAAGAAGGAGATACGCAATTTCAGGAGTTTGCAGTGTGCACAACAATGGAGGCTCTGGACCAGGGTGGATGGCTGCCAGGCTGCAGGGTTCTAATCAGTCTGTGGAGCACTTGAAGCACAGGCTTGCAAACACACCATGGGACAGCACCCTGGGTCCAAGGGTGGTGGATGTGGGGGAGTCCATCAGACTCCCAGACCAAGTCAGGTGCCCACAACATCCCTACCTCTAGATTTGCTTCGGATTGTACTTTGGTAACATTCAGAATTGTCAGGAGATGTATAGAATCCTCCCAAGGTGTTTTCCTAGTTTATGAAAACTCTTTCAGCTTCCTTTGAAATTCTTCAGGTCTGTCATGCAAGGAGGACCCCCCCCCCCCTCCAACAAGTTCCAATTTTCAATTTGTGCAATTTTGGGTGGCAAGAAGAGATCCACTTCCCATTAACTCCAAAATAATTTGCTGGATTTTATTACTTGAAGTTTTCCTCTTTGGTCAAGGGAACAAAAGACTTTGCTGTTGTGTCTCTTCCAACTTTGCTTAGGTAAAGGCTTTGTTTGCAGTGAGATCATTTTGTGTGGACTTCCTGAGAGAAGCAGGTTGAGTCAAAGGTGGCTCGGAGGTCAAATATAAAGGTAATATTTGCCAAACAGAGTACTGAGCATTACAGAGAGAAATGTCATGAAACTAGTCAGGAATCCTCAGGCCATAATATCCTAAACTTCAAATAACTCTCTGTGTGTAGTAGAACAGGAGTCATGCCTTGCGTATGGTTCACTCATGACATTAATGAGATATTCCTCTCTTTTACAGGCTTGTCTGCATTGGAGGCCATCAGAGATCTTAAAAAGTCCTGTAATCTGACCGAATCGGAAGACATCTACTAGACGTTCTGTAAAAGTGGCTTTGATGCTGTCGAGAAACTCCCTGTTGTCTGATCTGAAACTATACTGCAATCCTATGCATCCTTAACTGGGTGTAAATATCATTGAATTCAGTGGGGCTTGCTTCTGAACTAACATGTGCAGTCCCGTAGTAGTAAATTCGGTAAAGTTCAAGAGCCCATTATGACAGCCTCCATAGCTACTCTCCCACAAAGAATCTAACAATGCAGGCAGCTGTGTTGATCCGTTTGTGTGTGTGTGTCTGTGTGCATGTATGTGCATGTTCTTGATGACTTTTGTAGGACATTGGTAAAGCTCATGGTTCTTAATTACCCATTCAAGACCAATCCACCTGAAAATACTCTGCATTACAATGGGGATAGCTCACAACAATATACTATTCTAGGAAAATCCGTTTCCCCATTCCTACTGTGAATATTGCAGGGGCTTCAACTATTACCCTGCTAAGGGTGCATATGGTAGCACTCCTACATAGAGATGTCCATTGCTGGGAAATCTGGCCCTTTTGGGGCTCACCCAATTTCTGCAGTGCCCCCAGCTTGGCTTGCATTTGCAAGCTGAGCCACTGGTTTCCCCCAAACTTTGAGGAATTGTTCTAGATTTTTTTTTTTTTAAAAATGGACAAAATGTCTGAAAATGGTGGCCAAAATTTGTACAAATTATGCAAATTGTGCCTATGCTTTGTGAAATCTGCATAGATGACACAAATTTGCATAAATTTCACCCACTGTTTGTGCTACTTTAAAAATATATGAAATCTAGTCTTTGGCCCAACTCGCAGCAGACCAGATAAAGGAAGGCCAGATGAGGCTGAGGTCCATCCCCTGAATGGATTCCTAAGCTATTCCTACACATGCATTCTTCTAGTTGCCTTTTAAAAAAACAAATAAAAAGTTATTACCATGGTCATGTATTGCCAGACTTAGCTGGGCTGAAACTGGAGCCTTTGAAGAGCTTCTGGTGGTAAGCCACACCAGCTGGTGAAAAAGATAAAAGATGGGCAGCGTTTCCAACGTAGCAATTTGGAACAATGTTCTTTAAGCCACAAAATTGTTTGTTGTTGTGTTGTTCAGAAAGGATTACAAATCTTTTTGTGCATGCATTTTTGCATGCGTTTGTGCCTAATATACACATTTTTGCAAGCATTTTTTTCTAATTTAATATAATTTTTGAATATTATTTCCCGAATATGAAAATTTTTGTGTGTATTTGTGTGTGTGTGTGGAGAATTGGAGAATTCCAATTCAAAAATTGGAGAAATGATAAAATAGGCACAAAATTTTGGATATGATATACCAATGGACCAGTGGGAAAATATGTGGCCAAAAGGTTTAAAATGTACATCATATACTAGACTTAAAGATAACTTTTATAAGATGGTGTACAGAAGATGACATAGGTCTCCCTTAAGGTTGGCCAAAATGTATAAAGGTGCCTCTGGAACTTGTTGGAAATGTGAAGAACACGAAGGAACATGTCATCATATATGGCGGACGTGTAAAAAAGCAAAAACCTTTTGGATACAAATTCATTCCTTAATTCAAAAAAATATTAAAGACCAATATACAACTGAAGCCGGAATATTTTATTTTGGGCCTAATCAATGACCAGATGAAAAGGAACTATGGAAACCTATTTCTATATATGATAACGGCAGCGAGACTATTATATGCACAAAAATGGAAAAGTCCAACTCTACCTACAAATGACAAAGGGTTGTTGAAGATACTGGAATTGGCGGAGATGGCAAAACTTACCTCAATAATGAAAGAAAAGTCAATATCTAGGTTCTTAACTGAATGGAAACCTATTATAGACTTTTTGAAGGGACAAGAAAAAAAAATGACCTATTCGTCTGTGGATTCTACCAATAAGTTGAAATGGTTAAAATAAGAGAAAGAGGGGACATTTGTTTATTGTTCATAAGCAGGGGGGAATATGGTTACTTATCTTTGCTGGAGAGAAAATCGGAAGCTTATTATAACTTGGTGGATTGTTTGATGACGTTATTTGTTACTGTGCTTATTCTTTGTTGTTGTTATTGTTTTTCTATGTAGAGTGTGCATTTTAGTTTGTCATTGTCTTGAAAAAAAATTAAACTGAAAAAAAATGGGAGAAGTGCAGATTTTAAAGGATAAGTGAGTTTCAGTTTGCAGTGTGGGTTAAAAGTGCAAAATTAGGTACTTTCTCATTAAAATGCAAACTGAGAGAATTTCTCCCTGTCCCTAATCATGACCCCATTCCTTGGCCCTTTCTATACCACAGGGCCTCCCAGGACACAGGGGGAGGATCCTGGGATTTCTTGCTTCTCAGATTGTCCCCCAGCATCTATGCGGCCGAGCGACATCCTGGAAGGGAAGAGGGACGTTGTGGCCGCCATTTTTTTTTTAAGAAGAGGGGCCGGTTGCGCAATTGCAATCCAGCACAAAATGTAGTTTTTTTAAAAAAATGTCCAACCTCCCATGAAATTGTCCCCTTCCCCCCATGGGCACGGAGCCTCCCCGTACAGCTCCGTGCCCGCTTTGAAGGCTGCACTACTCACGAGGAGGCGGGAGCGGCAGCCACACCTCCCACAGTCCTTGGGATGGTCCCAGGACCGTGGGGAAAATTGGGTTAACTGAGGAACCAGTTATTTCGGGAAAATGGAGGGGTTGTCCCTGCCTGCCTCCAGGATCCTCTGTGCATCATTTGGATGCACAGGGATGACCCTGGGGGGAAAAAACATGGTGTAGACATGGCCATAATCTTTATACTGTTTTATATACTGCCACACCTTTCCATACTGTAGATGAAGGTAATTATCAAGCCATGACACACAAGCAATCTTATGCTTACTCAGGTTGTTTGCCCATGCTGAACTCAATATTTCTCAGCAGACATGCATAGTGATGCTGCTGCTGATTAGGGATGGCACAGACATCCAGTTAGGGCTCGAAGCCCAGTGAGAAATCACCAGCTTGGTCCCCCCCAAACACCAGTCTGTGGATGCCAACGCTTGCCCGATTCAGCGTGTGTGCGCCCCCTCTCTCAAGCTGCCATTTTCTGCAGAAACTGTAGCTCGTCTTTGTCCATAAATGTCCCATTTGTGTAAATGGTGACCTTAAAGAAGCGATGTGGGCAACAAATTGGGGAGGCGTCATTCTAACAGCCATAAAATCGAAAATGTTTCACCAACCTTTCTGAAATTTACAGGTGCCAGAAAGAAATGTTTGTTTTACATTACCTGAAAATTTCAAGAAGATTGGTGAAAGATTGAGGGAAGGAGAGTAGTTTAAGGTAGAAAAGGAATACAAACCTGTCTCCCTGCTTTTGAAAAATTACTTCCGGGTTGCGAGTTTTGTGCTCACAATTTGCATAATTTCTAGAGCCTTATTAATTAATCCAGTGGTGGGATCTTCTTCCTCCTTGACTGTAGTTGGTGGAAAGCTTTTCGTTTTTTTAAAATTCCCTTCGGTTGACTTTTAAGGACTATTTTAATCTCTCATTCAAGTCAATAAGGCGGCCATCTTCCCTCATAGCGCGACACATGCTCAGTAGTGCTGCTCTCCCCCCTCCCTCCTGCCTTAGAATGTGGGGTGGGTGAGTGAAATGGTCGCTACCTCTAGCACAGACCTTTTGAGTGAAGAAGAAGAGTTTCTCTTTTCTCTTCTGGAACATGCATTCCTTTGGCTCTGAGAGTATTTTGGGCTATCTTCATAAGGCCAGTTTGCTATTTTGCTCCCTTGTGAAGCAGGGTGTGGTTCCTCTGGATCCATGGTAACCTGATCTTCAGATCTCTCCTGGGAATAGGTGGCTATACCTTGCTTTCTATCCCCCTCACCCCATATACACACAGTGCTCCTTCCCTCTTTTCTAAGAGTTTGGTCCATACTGCTATAAGTTGAAAGCTTCAAACACTTCATTTAATTACTTTGGGCCGGTGTTAAGTTTTAAGTACAACGTTAAAACCTTTCAAAGTGCTTCTGGGCCTACAACGCTGGTTTCAGCCTTGTCACCCTGTTTTTCTAATACGGTTTAGAAACAGTTGAGCTGTCGTTTATTTTGCATACTGTACACACATGGATTTTCTTTCTAATCCTTGCAGTCTACACTGGCTTCCTCCTTGATGTGTTTTTGGATGCAGACAAACCCTTTTTTGTTCCAGCAGGTCTTTGGCAAATAATCTGGACCTCAGCCTATACTAGGGGTGTGCACGTACCCCCGGATCGGATCAGGACCCGGATCGGGACCTCCAATTTTGTCACGGATCGGATTGGACAAAATCGGAGCCCCCCCGGACCGGATCGAGTCCGATCCTGATCCAAAAATCGGAAATTTTTGGATCGGCCGCCATTTTTTTCCCCATAGACTTGCATTGCAATGCAAGTCTATGAGGAAAAAATGACGGCGGGTGGGTGAGGGGGTGCCTAACTCCCTCCCCCCCAGGGCCGTCTGCTGTGGATGGCCCCGGCAGGTAAGCCCCCTCCCCTGCGCTCCCTACCCCCCCCGCGGGCGCCAGCGGATGGAAGCGGACGGCCTCGGGGGGGTAAGCCCCATCCCTCCTGCCACTGCTTACCTTCCAGGGACGTCCGCTCCCATCCGGTGCCGGCTGCTACTGCGAGCAGGCTTCGCGGCCTGCTCCAGGGTGGCGCGACCCGGCGCGCCACCGTGGAGCAGGCCGTGAAGCCTGCTCGCAGTAGCAGCCGGTGCCGGACGGGAGCGGACGTCCCTGGAAGGTAAGCGTGACGCGGACAGCCCTGCTAGAGAAGCCCCCCCCGCTGTCAACTTCCATCGGCAGGCGCCCGCTGGCGCCCGCCAATGGAAGCGGCGACGGGCGCCAGTGAGCGGCCGCCGATCCGCCGATCCATCTGAACCGGATCGGAACCTTTTCGGATCAGTTCGGATTGGATCGGCCGATCCAGTGGTGAGATCGGAAATCGGATAATTTATCTGATTTCCCCCTGGATCGGATTCGGATCGTGGATCGGATCCGATCCAGTGCACATCCCTAGTCTATATCTTTGACTTTTAAATTGTTATGTATTTAAAATGTTTTAAATGCTTTAATGTTGAAAAGTATTTAATTATATTTTTAACTTTTGCATATTTAGGCTGACCATATGAAAAGGAGGACAGGCTCATGTAACTTTAACAGTTGTAGAGAAAAGGGAATTTCAGCCAGTGTCCTTTGTATGCAATTAGTCCCTGGTGAAATTCCCTCTTTATCACAACAGTTAAGGTTGCAGGCACTATACTAGAGTGACCATATACAAAAGAAGGCAGGGCCCCTGCAACTTTAACTGTATTGTGTTATGGGGAAGACAAAAATCAATTCATACTTGTTTTTAAAATAATACTTACGCATGAAAGTATTAGGTGGTAGCTCTGACTTTGATCTCATACTGCTGAACAAGTAAGAAAAATAGTTTATCTGATATTCAAGAAACAGACATCCTATGCCATGTGTTGAAAACTAATGCTGATGTCTGAAGGGCTATCTGGATTAGGTATTCAATAGGGGTGTGCACGGACCCCCCGGATCGGATCGGGACCCGGATCGGGACCTCCAATTTTGTCCCGGACCGGTTCGGACAAAATCGGAGGCCCCCCGGACCGGATCGAGTCCGATCCCGACCCAAAAATCGTACATTTTTGGATCGGCCGCCATTTTTTTCCCCATAGACTTGCATTGCAATGCAAGTCTATGAGGAAAAAATGGCGGCGGGTGGGTAAGGGGGGGCCTAACTCCCTCCCCCCCCCGGGGCTGTCCGCTGTGGACGGCCCCGGCAGGTAAACCCCCTCCCCCGCGCTCCCTACCCCCCCTGGGGCCGCCTGCTTCCATCCGCTGGCGCCCGCGGGCGCCAGCGGATAGAAGCGGACGGCTCCGGGGGGGGGGTAAGCCCCCTTCCCCGCCACTTACCTTCTCGGCCCGTCCGGCGCCGGCGGCTACTACCAGCGGGCTCCGCGGCCTACTCTCGAGTAGCGCGCCGGGTGATGACATCACCCGGCGCGCCACCCTGGAGCAGGCCGCGGAGCCTGCTGGGAGTAGTAGGCGCCGGCGCCGGACGGGAGCCGCCGGGCCGGGCAGGTAAGGGCCCCCCTCCCCCCTCCCCCCTCCGCGCGCCCCCTCCTCCCCTCCACGCACCCCCTCCTTACCTTCCCGGCCCGGTGGCTCCCGTCCGGCGCCGGCGCCTACTACTTCCAGCAGGCTCCGCGGCCTGCTCTAGAGTAGTGCGCCGGGTGATGACATCACCTGGCGCGCCATCCTAGAGCAGGCCGCGGAGCCTGCTGGGAGTAGTAGGCGCCGGCGCCGGACGGGAGCCGCCGGGCCGGGCAGGTAAGGGCCCCCCTCCCCCCTCCCCCCTCCGCGCGCCCCCTCCTCCCCTCCACGCACCCCCTCCTTACCTTTCCGGCCCGGCGGCTCCCGTCCGGCGCCGGCGCCTACTACTTCCAGCAGGCTCCGCGGCCTGCTCTAGAGTAGCGCGCCGGGTGATGACATCACCCGGCGCGCCATCCTAGAGCAGGCCGCGGAGCCTGCTGGGAGTAGTAGGCGCCGGCGCCGGACGGGAGCCGCCGGGCCGGAAAGGTAAGGGCCCCCCTCCCCCCTCCGCGCGCCCCCTCCTCCCCTCCACGCACCCCCTCCTTACCTTCCCGGCCCGGTGGCTCCCGTCCGGCGCCGGCACCTACCACTACCAGCAGGCTCCGCGGCCTGCTCTAGAGTAGCGCGCCGGGTGATAACATCACCCGGCGCGCCACCCTAGAGCAGGCCGCGGAGCCTGCTAGTAGTAGTAGGCGCCGGCGCCGGACGGGAGCCACCGGGCCGAGAAGGTAAGTGCCCCCCTCCTCCCCCCCCCCGCTGTCCACTTTCATCGGCGGGCGCCCGCTGGCGCCCGCCAATGGAAGCGGCGGTGGGCGCCAGTGGGCGCCCGCCGATCCGCCGATCCGCCGAACCGGTTCGGAGCTTTTTCGGACCGGTTCGGATTGGATCGGCCGATCCAGCTGCGGGATCGGAAATCGGATAATTTATCCGATTTCCCACTGGACCGGACTCGGATCGTGGATCGGGTCCGATCCAGTGCACATCCCTAGTATTCAAGATTCATTCATTGTTGTTTCATTTGGTTTTGACAGTTTATTTAAAGTGATGCAGCTCTTTTGTAGTTCCTTGATTGATCACATATCTTAATGCTGGAAAACATCATACTTTAGTACAGATGTGGGCAGAAAATAGATCTATCCTGATGATTTGGACATCAACTCGCGGCATTCCTGATAACTGCCCATGCTGATAGGGGCTTTTACAAGTTGAATTCCAAAACATCTGGAGATCTACATTCTGCCTTCCCTTGTTCTTGAACAACATTCCCCAACCTGGTGCCTGTCAGATGTGTTGGGTTGCAACTCTCAACATAAGGAGATGCTCTAAGAAATGAGAAGTAGCTGGTCCTTAGTTGTTCATCATCATTTCCCACAACCCCACAGTCACCTCTGCTGATCAAATTGCATATCTAGATTTTTGAGATGACAAGTCCCAGCATTCCTAACCATGGGAATGTTATCAAGAGTGCTGCTATATGCGAGATGTGTGTGAGAGAAAAGTATTGGTAAGGGTATGGAACAGCATTCCCCATCCTGCTGCCATCCAGGTGTTTGAGATGACAAGTCCCAGCATTCCTGACCATGGGACATACTGACTTGCAATGATGGGAGTTGAGGGCACCAGGTTGGGGAAGGGCTGCTCTAAACAAAAAAAGAGAAGTAGGTGGCCCTACGTTGTTCGTGATCAGTTTTCCACAACCGCGCAGTCACCTCTGCATATCATATTCTCCACCCTGTCCTCATGGTTTATCTGCTTTGGGAGAATGAGAATTTCACTTGCACTGTCTGCCTCCTTAGGGAGGATGTGGCGTTAAGGCTTGTGAGCCTTAACTCCCAATTTCCCTGGTTTTTGGTGCTTGGTTGGAATCTGTAGAGCCTTAACATTGTTTTTGTAAACCGTAGGTTTTTTGTTTTTTGTTGTTTTTCTTTGCAATCACATGCCACAACCACACTGGCTTTTAAAATATTGTATCTTTTCAATTCAGCCCCTCTGGTTAATCAACTCTGCCCCTCTGATTAATCAAAGGAAGTTTTACTGGATTGTTCTACTGATTAAAAGATGCAACCCTGTTTATAAATGTTGATAGTTCCAGCACCCTCGTTTGGATGAATAGTGCTTCAGACGGACACATCCAAATGCAGGCAAACAAAATAGATAAAAGCAGATAAAATACAGAACTTGTTTGGGCAATCAAGGTCTGTGCTTTAAAAAGCCTTTAAGGAAAGTCAGATTTTGTTTAAAATAGGAACAAGGAGGAGGCTTCATTAACCAGACTGACAAGCTCCGAAGATCTCCTGAGTGGTTAAATTAAGGAATGCAAGTTCTTGAAACTTGACAAGGGAGGCAAGTTTATCACTGCTTGCTGTCTCTCTCTCACACAGAGAGAGAGAGAGGTAATGGCAGATCGGGCTCTTCCAATCTTTATTACAACTGTATTGCTTCTGAGATTTTTGACTTTTAAAATTAGTTTGGTGAAATACGTATTACGCATGAGGGGTAATGTGAGTTGAGCGGCTAAATGCGCAGAACAACTAGCCATTTTGCACATCCACCTCACCTTATTGAGGTTGTACACATCATGGACTCATGAAGAGAGAATTGTGCACAGTTTCTGATCAACTCTCCAACAGTTCTTGGCGAATGTTCATATCTCAGTTAGTGCTGGGCCACAAATTCTGACCATCCCAGTTTGCGCATTTCATGGGGGGGGGGAACAAAAACTCAGGTGAAAGAGGCTGGGAGAGGTGAGAATTTTCTCCTTGGGGAGGGGAACTGGTTCTCCATATACCTTTTTAAATGTAGCCAGTTGTTCAAGGGTCTTTCTTTCTTTTTTTAAAACACCTCTGGTATTTTCAGGCGCCCACAAGTTCTTCCTCAATGCTTATTGGAGAGGTGAGGTCACATGGTCTCCAATAGGCATTCATGAATAACTGCTGGGCACATTCAAATGTTGGAGGAAGGTGTTTTTCTTTCTTTTTTTTCTTTTTGAAAAATTAAAAAAAAATAAAGAAAATGCCCCTCAGCAATTGGCTACACTTAAGAAAAGTATGTGGAAACCCTGCCCCCCACCCCAAGGAGGAATTTCTCTGAACTCCTCCCCCCCCCCCCCCCCCCCCCGCAAAAGACAAAGAAAAAACAATGCCTCTTTTGCAGGGAGAGAGAAAGTTCCCAAAAATAGAGGGCAGGTTTCGGCCCAGCACTAATCTTTGTACTTTCCCCAGGCAATGTGAATCATCCTCCAATAGGCTTGCGGGAATGTGCATAGCTCAACTGCATTTTGCATATTCTCTCATGAGTATGTACATTCTCCAGTCAATATGCATACTCTCCAAGAAACCTGTCCTTGATTAATCTCTAGTTAGAAGTGGGCAACCTGCTGCTTGCAGATCTTCTGCACCCTCACCTGCACCCTCTCTCCCATTTTATATGACCCATGGTATCTCCTCCTGCCTATCACCTGAGCAGCTTCTTTTCCTTCACTGCTCAGCTGTTGTCTGCTGATCAGCTAAGCAGTGTGTATGTGTTGGGGGAGGGGGTTCACAGGGGAGGGGAGGATTAAATCTTCCCTCCCTTCAGTAATTATTGTGAAAATTGCCCCTTGCACTGGCATTAACCTTAGGAAAAAGCTTAATAGTAGCATGTTGGGGCGGCGGGAAACAATATAAATTGGGTTTGAAGGGGAGGGAAGGGTTAAACTTCTCCCTGTACTGATTAGCTGATAATAGGGAATAGCTGAGAGGGAAAGGGGGGCTGAGCTAAAGGTAAAGTTAACATTCATTTGTTGCTAGACCCCCTCTTCTCCGCTGCTTAGCATGTGGGCTCATGCAGCCCTGTGGATAATAGGTTGCCCACCACGTTGCCCAGATAATGTACAAAATAGTAGATATTATTTATTGCATTGCCCAGAGAATGTACAAAAACCTACTGAGATACGCACATTCCCCAAGACCGGTTGCCGACTACGCAAATTGCTTGGAGAATGTGCAAAATGCAGTTGGGAATACGCATGTTCTCTAAGGCCTGTTGCAGAGTTTGCATGTTGACTGGGGGATGTACAAAATGTTGCTGAGTTAAGCACATCACCCAGGGCCTATTGGCATGTATGTATATTGACCAGGACAGATTATGTACATGTGGGCAGATAATGTACACGTTCTCCATGAGCATTATGAATATGCACAATGGCTGGTTGCTATGCACATTAGCAATTCAACTCACATTACCGCAACACACACACACACTTACACTTTTTGAGTGTTTGGCATGCCAAACAGCCAAAGCACCAGACACATTTGCTTCCCCAATCCTATCTGATATTTCTGACCTTTCACAAGATTGTCTATAGTGAGCGTTCACTCGGTGAAGAAATTGAGAAGGCATGCAATTATAGCTGTTTAAAATGCACCCAGTATTAAGGAGTAACTTTGGCCAGGGCAGGATCTACATTACTGCTTTAAAATGGTTTATAACAGTTTTGGCAACTGTTGGGGCCCAGGACACACTCAATATACAGTTTTCAAAATGTTTTCAAAGTGTTTTATCCTGCTTGGTGTAGATCTGGCCCAGATCTACACCATACAGGATATAGCACTATGAAAGCAGTATGAAAGTGGTATATGGTGGTTGTTTCTATACCGGACTGTTTGCCTGGGATGGCTCCCGGCTGGTCCCTGTGTGCTGATGGTGTGTATTAGGTACTCCCGGGATCGCCCTCCCTCCCTCTACACCCTTATGGTGTAGAAAGGGCCGGTATGTGTCAATGGGCCCCAACAGTTGTCAGTGCACTTCAATACCTCTATAAAGCAGGAATGTGGCTCCTGCCTTTTATATACCGCGTTCATACCACTTTCATAGTGAAATATCCTGCTTGGTGTAGATTGCCCTTGAATATTAGCAAGTTTCCCAGCTGTCCTGAGGATGGCCAGAAAATCTGGATGCTGGATTGGATCCAGATATCCATAGAGGGAATAGAATGCCCAAAGGGTCAAAATTTCGGTGCTCTGTAGCCATTACCGTTGTTATTTATCTTTTTTTTTAATGGGGGTGGGTTGGAGGAAGAGTCTGGGTGGTCACGGGATCGCCCAAGCTTCCCACCCCTGCCCTAGGCTCTGCTATGTTATGACAACATTTTTATTGTGCAGCAGCATCTAGATGCCTCAGACCCTGTCATAATATTCATAGCGCAAATAGGAACCGGTGAGAACAGAGAGGAAGGCCACCAGGCCCTGGTACTGTTGCCACATGAGAAAGCCTGGAGGGACCAAAGAACCCAATCCAGATCCATTTAGGACTAGGACTAAACACTTTGCTGTCCCATTGTCCCAGTGCGACGCAAATAGGTTCCCCCAAACCACTCAGCAAAAGTGAGGACATTTCACTACATCTCAGGGTGATTTGCCTGCTACGGCCACCAGGTGGAGTGTACTTTAGATAGCTTCGTAAGGCAGCGGTTCCTGTGCAGTGAACAGTTTATGTGTAATGGCTCTCTGCTGGGGGATCAGTATCCTGTCATGGTCAACCTTTCATTTTGAAAGACCACAGTCCTCATGTTTGCTTTTAGGGGTTGTTGCACTGCCAATAGGTAGACAGAATGGACGCCTTGACTGTGGTGTGAGTGCAACATCACCATTTTTGCTGTGCACTTGTGTGGGCAGCTGAGTAAAAATATTACTTTGGTGCAACGTTGTCTGCAAACCCTATGAGATCAGCCATAACCACTATCAACAGAGTCTGTGCAGTATCACAGTACAAAGCAATCATGAATAGAGTAGGTTGGGTCAAGACAAAGGTATTGCTATGGGACCATGGGAAGATGTCAGATAGCTGATGATGCCGGGAGCATAAAGACTCGGCAAGCCAGGCATTGTGTTTTTACTAGGGATGTATGCAAATTTGATTTCCGTTTGAAAAAGAGCTGAATATTTTTATTTATAGCTTTTAACTGTACATGTTTTCATTTTGTAAAACCGCCTTGAGGCCCAGCATTGGGCAAAAGGCAGGATACAAATAATGATAATAATAATATAATAATAATAACAATAATAATAATAATAATAATAATAATAATAAATGATAATATGCACCACTCGCAACCCCAAACTAGGGATATTGGAGGAATCCATTTCAGGGCGGGGGGAGCTCATTGAATTCTCAACAGTTCAGCCCCTTAGACTTTGATCTGCTTTCTACTAATTGGCTGACTTCAATCTGCAGCGAGTCAGACCAGTTAGCAGATTTTCCATGTTTTTTTTCAGGAAAAACCCACAGCTCGGCTTACAAATGGAAGCCAAATCAGGTGGGCAATGGAAAGTCTGTCAAGCCCCAAAAGAGCTGGATTTCCAAGTGATGGACAACCCTACCCCCAAATGCAAACATGATTGGATTTTTCAGAAAAATGCTCAGACATTTGCAAGCTTGTAAATGCATTTGCAAACTGTATCCTGTTTGGGAAATGGACACCTTTAAATACATCCCCCACCCCTGGCAAAAGGACACCTTTTTTTACACTTTAATCAATGGTGCAAGAGGGTACGTTTAAGTGCAGACTTTTAAAATATTTTCCATATTTGCAAATGCACACATTTCTGTCAGGGGGGAAAATGTATATATTGGGGGATGAGAATGAGGTGAACATCAAGATAGAAAATAGAGAACCTCAATGACTGAAAACGTCACACGTTCCCCTGCCTCTAATTGTTACTGCTTGTTTGAGCAGCACTGTTTTATGGCAGAATGCCTGATTCCAGCCTTGCTAAAGCACTGTTCAGAGATTTAGCTTAACGTACATCGAGGAGAAAGCAGGTTCACACACTAGCTCTGTCCCATAGTACTTTTTCATAATTTTTGAAAGAGCCTACATGCATGCAAACTACACATGAATACATTGGCTGAATTCGGACAACACAATCGTCAATGGTGGGGTAATAAACAACTTTACAGCTGTTCATCTAGGGGGTACTACCCACACAACATGGTAATAAATAGGGATGTGCACTGACCCCCAGGATCGGATCGGATAGCGGATCGGAATCAGACCTGGGTGGGTCGGATCAGATCGGAGGTTGGGCGGATCGGATCCTGATCCACGGATTGGATGCCATTTTGAATGCATTTCCTCATAGTCTAGTATTGTGTTACAAAAACGCCTATAACTTTTTCATTTTTAAAGATAGAAGGATGAAACTTGGGCACTTTGTAGATGGGGTTTCTGAAATTTCACACACATAGGTGCCAATGTACCACCTACAATGTGGCAAAGTTTCATGTGTGGAACTTTAAAAATGAAAAAGTTATAGGCATTCCTGGTTATTTATTAAAAAATTAATTGCCACAAAATGCATGCACCAATCTTTCTGAAATTTCTCACAGATAACTACCCCTACCCCATCTACAAAGTGCCCAAGTTTCATCCTTCTATCTTTAAAAATGAAAAGTTATAGGCATTTTTGTAACACAATACTTGGCTATGGGAAAAAGCATTCAAAATGGCATCCGATCTGCCGATTTTTTCCGATCTGGATCGGACCTCGGCGGATCAGATCGGAGGGTTGGTCGGATTGGATCAGATTGGATTTTTCCAATTTTGGGGCGGATCGGATTCGGATCGTGGATCGGATCCGATCCAATCCAATCCAATGCACACCCCTAGTAATAAATAATCAACCGTTGTGTGGATTGGGATCAGCGCTGAGTTGACTATGGCAGCATTTGGACGACATGAAAGTCAATACAACTGACGATTGTTCCCCCCTCCCCAGTTGACTATTGTGTTGTCCGAATTCAACCATAGTCTATGAGGTCACAGAATTGTGAATAGGCAGAATTGCTGAGCAGTGCTTCAGTTACAGTAGCTTCCTGCATTTTTGCAGCACTTGCAGTCTACTACTGTGAGGCAAGTATTAGTTGCTCCATTGCTATCTGAGCTTGGTTCTAGAGCAACTTAGAGCCAATCTACACGCTAGGTTTTTAACGTTTTATAAGGGTTGTGAAAACTCTTTGGGCCACATGACGCATTCCCTATAACGTTGTATATCTGAGGTTTTTTAAAACTCACTTCAGTTATATACAACGGTTTCACTTTTAATAAATCGTTTTAAGTAAAATAATGTGCCCTTCCTTACCGTTTGTGATTCCTGGGGGCAGTGCTTCGTTTACTGGTGCCCAAATGCTTAGCAGTTGATTGGTGGGGAAGAAAGCGGGGCTAAGGAGGAAGTGGGTGAGTGAACTACAACACCAACAATTCTTAGCCCTATACTCGCTAGAGAATGACAGAGGAACAAAGGAGGAAGTGGGTGACTGAACTACAACGCCCACAATGCCTTGCCCCAAACTCATTGTAAAAATTAAACAGAAAGAGACAGGGCAGAAGAGTGTGTGACCGCACACACTGCTATAAAGACAGGAGAAGTTTTCTCCTGTAATGTGAGTACTCAGTAATGTGGCCTAAGACATTTTAGAATGCACCTATTTGGAACGTTTTAAAATACTATTTAAAATGTTCCAAGGGACTGTGTAGATAGGCTCTTAAATGCAACTTAAAGATCTACACAACTTATGTTGGGTCTGATTACAGGAAATTATGACATTTGCCAGCAGCCTTTATGTGCAACTGTCATGGAAGGTCACACCACAGTGAGGAAGCTAGACAAGAACATTATTGTCTCTATCCAACAAGAAGAGGAAAATCTTGACTCTAGCCAGATACTCTTATGTCCAGTGCCATCTAGTGATTGAACTCTATCATGACAGTATCCACACAGTAACTAAATGCATTGATCCTGGCTGGTGGCATTAGTGATTCACACTGTTTGCTGCTCTCATACCATGACCCGGTTTGCTTACAGAAGGGGATACTGTGGTGAGCAAGAAAGGCTGTTGGGAGCCATGACTCATTCACAATTATGTAGGGAAAATGTTCAGACTGTGTGCTTCACCTTTGAGATATTAGTTAAGCTAGGTTGTCCAAAATTGAATCCTGAACAGAGAACTGGACAAAATGTACTAATGTAAGAAGTGTGTGTCAAGGATGGCATGCAGACTGAGATGGTACAGGAAACATTTACCTTCACACATCTTATTAGAACCCGGGGTCATCCCATGAAGCTGACTGGTGGGAGATTCAGAACTGATAAAAGAACTGATAAAATTGTCCTGAAATTTGGCACATATGTGTAGCAACATGTGCTAGACATGTGTATGAAATTTCAGATCAATCCCTCCAACTCTCAATTTTATATGATTTTTTTCAAACATCATACAACTTTATTGACAGCTGGTTGACCGGGCCACAGTGCTGTCAAAATACCTCTTGTCTGTCCCCCCCCCCATAGGTTTGCATTGGGGGAAACATGTGCATAACTTTTTTATTTGAAAGGATAATGACATGAAACTTGGGGAGCCAGGACTAGCAAGATCCCATCTGCAATGTCCAAAAAGTTTCATGTCTCTATCTTTTCAAATTAAAAAGTTATAGGGGGTCCCCCAAAAGCTTCTTCATTTTTAACTTGAAACTTGTGGGACATTGAAGATGGGTTCTGGCTAGTCATGTGTGAAAAAAATTCAGAGCAATTGCTCAAACCCTTGATTTTGTATGAATAGCATGATCTTTAAGAAATTCATATAAAATCAAGGGTTTGAGCAATTGCCCTGAACAATCCCTC
Source organism: Anniella stebbinsi (assembly GCA_029215795.1). Classification (NCBI taxonomy): domain Eukaryota; kingdom Metazoa; phylum Chordata; class Lepidosauria; order Squamata; family Anniellidae; genus Anniella; species Anniella stebbinsi. Next base: position 16,018,564 of record JARDYH010000003.1, on the reverse strand, counting down.
CAACCATGTATTTTATATGGATTTTTGAAAGATCTTGCACCTTTTTTGACAGATCTCTGAATGCACGTGGCGAGCTCTCATTCTGAGCTGTCAGAAATTAAACAATGTTTAAAAAATTCATATAAAATACACGGTTGGAGGGATTGTTCTGAAATTTAATACACATACTTAGGCATACCCCTTAAGCAATGTGACCAAGTTTCAAATCTGTAACTTTTAAAATACTGAACTTTTAGGCCTTTCTGTCTCAAAAATCAACTCTATAGGGCAAAATAGGGCTCCGAATTAATTATCGGATATCGGATATCCGATACGATAAACCCCCGATATAATCAGATCAGAATTTTTTAAAGTGATTTCCAATAATGATACAATAATTTCGGGCATGCACACCCTTCGAACAGAATGCTGGACTAGATGGACTTTTGGTCGGATCCAGTATGGCTAATCATATGTAGGTAGGGCAGCAGGCTTTCAATTTGGGAATCTTGCCAAGCTAGTTGCAGTTAAATTGTGGCTAAATGTTGTGAACTCTGGTTTCTAAAGAGCTCTCACAGTTTTCACAAATGTTATGAGTGTGTCAGCTGTAAAAGACAGTCTACTGCTAGCAGAGAAACAATCAAGAAACAGTAAGACTCTACTATCTCCTGAAGGATCTGAATAGGGATAGCTTGGTGAGAATCTTACTTTCTCCTCAGCTGAAGTGTATTTGAAGAAAAACTTCATTTTTCTCTGTTAGCTGAAACATATCTTAATTTGTAACATAAATTTATCCTAAAACCTTCCCTTTCAATTTGTTTTGTGAAATATTTTTATATATCACAATACTCTCTATTATTAATCTCTTTGTATTCCTGCTGTTCCTTCAGAATCCATTGTCACTGCAGACTTGGAACACTCATCTTGAATTAATGGGAAGTTATTCTGTTCTGGTGTTGCATAGTAAAGTTTGTTATACCACACTCCTAGAGCCTGCCTGTTACCTGAAGTACTTCTGTATTTACTTTTAGTATTTAAATATTTCCCTTCATTAACAAATTTTAGGGCATGGTAGGCTGGGGATTGTACAACTTTTTTCTGTCTAAAAAAGTCTGCAATAAAACAGAAAGTCTAACTAAGCTAAGTATTAAAATCAGCAAATGCTTGGTTAATAAGTAGGTTTTTAATGGACACTGAAAGAAGGGATGGACAAACACACCCACATTTGATTCATGAGCTGCTCACCCCGATGACACCTGCCTCCGCTTGCCATGCTGTGCTACTTTCTTTTGAAGCTTGGTGAACTTCCAACAATGTCGTGAGCCTGTCCGCCCTCGTCCAGAGCTTCCATTGTGCTCAACAATTTTGTATTTTCCCCATTACATAAAGGCCTCCTTTACGCAAGGGGGATGAGGGCAGATGGCTGCTGGGGGCTTGCCAGGCTGCGGGGGCACTCAAAATGCAGAACTGCGAAAGCACAGGGAACCCCAGTTGGGTCAGACGCGGGGGAGTCCCTCCGGCCCCAGGACCCAGTCAGGCACCTGTGACATCCCTAACTGAAACCCAATCAACTTTGGTATTTGTCACACTACAGGGGGAGAAAATTCCAAAGGTGGCTTGTCAAAAACGAAACAGAGCATCTTCTCTCATGTGCTCCTGCCCTGTTGCTAAGGTAACCTTTGGAGGCTCTCTACTGGGTGCCACCACCCAGAATGGTGTGGTGGGTGGCTATCAGGGAAAGGGGCTTCTTTGTAGTGTTCTCCATCTGTGGAAGGCCCTCCCAGGAAGATGTGCCTGGCGTCTTTACTGAATTCGCTTAGATGCCAGGTTAAGACCTTCTTCTTCCAGCATACATTTAATTTCTATTCTGGTACTCCAATCATTAACTTAACCGATGGCTCTTTAATACTTTTTATATTCCTAATGTTCAAATATATCAATATCTTGATTCTTGCATTTGTTTTGGTTGCTATATTATTATTATTATTTCTATATTATTATTATCACTATAGAGTTATTATTATTATTAATATTATCTGCCCTGATTATAAGTGGCCCTCCCCTTGGTTGCCATCAGATGTACATGTGCAGGCAACAGGTCAATCAGGAGGCCATGATCCGTAGATCTTAATGAATGGGCAGGTTGCTATAGGAAAAGGGACTCCCTCAGGCAACTGGTCCCAACTTATTTAGGGCCTCATATGTCAATAACACCACCTTGAACTTGGTCTGGTAACGTATTCTAACCTAAAGGAGAAGAATGCCTATGGCCTCTATGTCAGATTCAACATTCTTCACATTTCACATTTCACATCCAGGTTGAGGGCAGGAGAGTGGGGTGAGGAATCATCTGTGGAGCAAAGCAGGAATGAAATAACCCCTGTTGGAGCTATCCAAAACCAACTAAGGATGGGTGAACGAGAGCTCCAGGCCCAGTTCAGGCTTAAAGGAAGTGACTATGAAGCATCTTAATGTTACTCTGAGGCCAATGAATGCAAAAAAAGAGGACATCATATTCCCAATACATATATAAATGTTACAATATATGTTATTTTCACTGTATCTATACCTGGCAAATATTTTCAAAAACTCAGTGATTTGTTTTGCAAATTTGGGGGAGGAGGGTTCCTCCCTAACACGAATACCCTTAAAAAGGTTGCAACTTCCAATTAAAGGCAATGGATTTGTATTTCTGAGACTCAGGGATTTGCAAGTATCCCATGCAGAGATGGAGGCATTTGGCACCTACTTGTCTGCATTTTACCTACCTCTCCCTGCCTAGTGGAGACTTTGGGGGGTGGGGGTGAGGAGGCTTGGTTGGAAAAGCCAGTTTCCCAGCCTGCTCCCCTTCCCTGACCACAGGAATGCCCCCTTTCCCCACCTATGTACACCATTTTGTGAGTGTGGAGAGGTAGCTGGCATGGTTCTCTCTGCACCAGCTCTGAGGTGGAGGGGCAGGGAGCACACTTCTCTGGCTAGGAAGACAGAGCTGTTTCCCCTACCTTGTATCCAGGAAGCTGAAAAATCCCATGTCCCTGAGACGCTGACTAGGGAGCACAGGAATGCTCCCTCCAAATGTTATTTTCACTGTGAAACAAGTAGAAGGGACAAGGGATGAGGATTTCACGTTCAGTAGGAATAAATTGCCCTATTTTGAATGGTCAAAAGCTGGGTTTATTAGGACACCAAACCATCTCCATAACTTTGGAAATGGCAGACAGCTTTTGTCCAATATATATATATATATATATATATATATACCCGTTCTGAAATAACAGCATGCAATATGAGTGCACATTTTACCCTGAAAGCATATACTCTGTTCATTCAGATGTGTACAGAATCCCTATCTGTGTGGATGGACCTCATTCATTTCAGTGGAGGCATGTGATCGGTGCACGCATATTCTATTCATGTGCACTTCAGTCCCCTCCCCCACCTTCCTCTGAAGAGAATGGGGAAGCACTCGCAACTGGAGGATTGCTCTGTGCGTTCATAAATAATCTCTTTGTGAGAAGCAAAGCACAGGGTGGTTGACACCTGCACATATACCACTGGATTTCTCAACACTTGATTCTGCATCACTTTGCTTCACATGGATAGGTGAATGGTTCGACCTCTTCCCATCCATCTATGGGAAGAGATATATGGATGGGGAGTGAACGTTCTCCTTTCACTTTGCACGTAAAGTAACTTGTGATGCAGATCCTCTATATGCTCTGATTTGTGTAATCTCATCTTTTTTGATGTATGGATGTCAACATGCAGCATCGGTATCACACATTCCATTCTACGCATGTGGAAAAGGGTTCATGTACTCCTGCACTACCACTACTGGAAGAGGACTGCCATGTTGGTTAAGCACGGCCATTGTGATTGGGCACCATGTTCTCCCCCTGGCAGTTCATTCACACAACTTGATGCTGCAGTCATCAAGTGATGAATGGGCCTGCATGAAATAGACCTATGTCTCAGGAGAATGAACCTATTGTATGGTCTAGACAATGTCATTGAGATACTTGTTTGACATCCTCTGGACATTAAAAACATCACCGCCAAGTACCAGAGAAGAAAATGATGCCTAATATAGGATGGGTAGCTTGTGGAGAATTTAAAATGCCTCTCGGGATTTCTACTTTGTTGTCTTTCAAGACGCCCCTGAGAAAATGCATCTCTATTCTCCAATAAGGCTTTTAAAAAAAGAGAGCGAGAGATCAAAGACCCTTCTGTGCTTTTACGAAACCACACACCAACGTCTGTAGGTCTGATATCTTCCTTGAGTGACTGCTTGAGCTCATGCCTTCATTAAACAATACCCCAAAGCAAAATAAATATATTTAAAGAAGTTTGACCAGAATGTGCAAGGATATTTAATCTTTTAATTAACCTCTCTCTTTTTCCTTTCCTTTTTTTTCATGAATAGAGAGGGAGGAGAGGAGGAAAAGGCAATATTTTGGCTGCTACTGTCACCTGGCAAAAGAAAAAGGGAAATGAGGGGTGGGGGGGAGTAGAAGAAGAAGGGGAAAAAAGTTACTGTGTGCAGTTAATATCGAACAGCAGCCATCTCCAGATGATCCCTGCTGCATCCAATTTCTGCCAAAACGCTTTCTGTTAAACCTCCATCAAACAGACACACGGCGCACAAAAGAAAACCTCATCACCAAGGGAAACTAATCCACCGGTACGCAATGTAAGCCTGTCAACTTTTTATTATAAGAAGTCATCACTCATTTCAGCGAAGATTAAAAGTATGACTAAATTGAGAAAATCCTCTTAGCCATTCGGAATTTTAATAGAGGAGAAAAGGGGGTGAGTAAAAAATTTAAACTGTGAGTGCACATCCATGCCGGGTGTTCATATATCTCTATACAGGGATCTCTCTCTCTCTCCCTGTATGTGTGTAAGAGAGAGTGAGAGATAGACGAATCACATACATACGGCTACACCATTTATATTTATATATATACACACAGTAGAAAAATACAGGATAAACATGTGCGTTTTATACACACACACACACTCTTCTAAATTCATAAATAAACATAACGGTGTTACCAGTGTTACGTTTTTTTTTCTCAGTTACCACAGACAATTTCTGATTCAGACGAGCTTAAGAGATAAGAATGGAAAATGAGTCCTCACTGCTTTAATTACATCGCCATTGGCAACAAGGTGTTACAGTGGCAGAATAACAATTGCTTTTTACAGTGAGTATGGATTTAGGGTCAATATGCTATTTCATCCCAGAACACCCTAGCAGATGGGGACCATGTTTAGTCTGTGGCTCAGCCCTATAGGTAAAGTTTGTCCAGCGGACAATCTGAATACGCATGCATACACACATGCATGTTCAACCAGGTCTCGCTTTCCTCCCCCCTCCAGATTATGTTCTCAATACTCTGTTTCACTTGAACTGTCATTTGAAAATGTGGGTATTTTTTTTCAACTTGGCAGTTAAAGACTGCAATCATCTTCCCATTTGAAAGATTTTCTCCTGCCCCCCCCCCCCCACAGACCACATTTAAAATGGCAACATTTTGATTGCTTTCCTCAGCCACAAGCTAGATGTCAACTTACCTAGGCATCATCTATCTGCCAATTGCCTTGAAAGTTTCAGAATGAAACCCTCCCAAGCCCTGTCCTGAAGAGGACTAATTGTGCCTCCTCTCTTGATGTCTTCTGACCTTGTGTCCAGTTTGAAAGTGAGTGGCTGGCTTGGGATGTCTCCCCCCCCCCACCTGTGTTGGGAGCACTCATACAAGGCACTCAACCATCAGCGTCTTGGAAATTATGGTAACCTAGCACCGATGAGAAGTTCACATATACTTATTCAGACTACTGGTCCATGTAGGTCCTTATTGTTTCTTTACAGACTGTCGGGAGCTCTTCAGGTTTCCAGACAGGAATCTATTTCAGCTCTAGCAGGAGATGCAAGGGGTTGAACCAGCAATCTTGTAAGCTACAACTTTCTCCTGCTTTTCTGCACAGATCAGGAGAGTTGAGGGGGGGAGGGGACAGTAGAGGTTGCATTGAAACTCACACAGCAATACAATTCACATTTATTTCAGTCAGCCTTGCATAACTGTTCCCTCCTGAACAGTTTGGGTGTGAACCTAAGAATGGAAGCACATACAACCAAGAAAACACAGAGCTTCCACTGAAAACAGCACTGTTAACTTCCTGCATTGGCTTCCTCACTCCTTGCCTGTGAGGTCTCCTTCAGCTTTCCCAGACCTGCTCCACACTATTGTCTTCCTCTGCCAGAGTTGGCAAAACACACATTGTCATGATGTCAGGACAAGGGAAAAGTTAATCTAGATGCTACAGAGGGAGAGGGGGGCAACTCCACACCAGGCTGCCTTTTTCAGCGGCAGTCCCATGCTCTTTGAATGTATAATTTTACCCCAAGGCGCTGATTTGACAAGGCAGGAAGTTGCCACTCAGACCATGCGGAGGATCCAATAAAAGAGTTGCATGTGAAGCATCAACAGGAAACAATGATATAGCAGAGCCAAAATCCAAACTTTTCCAGGCAGCCATACACAGAGCTAATCTTAAGTAAATAACACTTCCATTTGATCCCATCCTCTGATTATCTGAGAAATGATTACACTTCCAGTGCTCCCTGGCAGTTCAGATAAACCAGGCTGCCTGATATGAGGGACCATAAGATTTGGATCCAGAGGCAAAAGTGCATAAGCCACACCCAAAGTCAGGTTCTCCCTTTTCCTCCCACCTTCTGCTACTCTCTGCTACAGATATAAGCTACGACTTATGGAGTCTTACCTTATGGAGTTAAGACGGGAACCAAATGGCAGCCAAGTGGGTTGAAAAATTCTTTCTGTAAATCACCGAGGGCGGAAAGACCAAGCAACCTGTCTCTTAGAGCATAGCAGGAAAGTGATGCTGACACCTTTGGGAGAGGCAGGGAAAACCCGTCAGCAGTTTCACCGTCTTCTGGCCCTTTGATTAAGCCTTTTTTGAGCGCAGCGCAGAGGGGGGAAACTTTCCTTTGCTTTTGCTATTCAAGTAGTCTGATTTGCTATGGGTAGGCAACCTCCGAACTGTTTCTGCCTGCCCTCACTACTGTTTTTCCAGAGCCTGTTTTATTTTCCGCCACCTTCGCTTTCCATCCAGTGAAAAAGCAACTGTGGCCTTTTACTAAGTAAATGAGCAAATATTTTCCCAGTGTTCACCAGGTTAGATCCCCATTTAATTAAACTGGCTCATTATGTCCCTATCTGATTAGCAGAGTAGAATCAATTATTCAATGCACAAACATGGCTGCAGGAGTAGAGGTGTATACAGAGCTGTTCATTTAAAACCAAGGACACTAATTAGGTACAAAGCAAGCAATAACTTGAACAATTGCAGGCACAAGCAGACACAGAGTACAGGACAAGGGGAAAAAAGAGGGCCTTCGTTTCCTTAATAAGCTGGATTCCCCCCCCCCCCCAAAACAGGGTCAAGAAGAAAAAAAACACATACCCAGAAACCGAGAGAGGATGAAATGTAGATCAAGAAAGCTAAGCATCCAGGAAATAACCCTTGGGATTTGCATATGTAATGGTGTGCTGCTACTTTTGTACTTTATAATCAAACAGTAGGCAATTATCCAAATTATTGACAGCAGATTTCTCATTTCAACTGCAAATTAAGGCCATTAATAAAGCTTTCTAATGCAAAAGTGACTAATTAACTAATGGAATGGAACTCTGAAGCCGAGGTATCAAAACCAGTCCACCACATATTGTGGAAACACAGGGGAACTAATTAGTTTAATTATCAAAACAGCTAATTAAAATTACACAGTTGCCTAATTAGTTCTTTGCCTTCCCTCCCCCCTCCCCTTCCTCCAGCTTAATTGACAGGATGGAGTTAAATAGGTAACTGGTCTCAAAGTGGAAAAAGGGAAGGGGGGGGGGAAACATAGAGAGAAATTGTGAGGAATGAATATTTTAGCTGATCTTATCTCATTCATGTGGCAGACCAGTAACAGGAAAATAAATTACTCTCATCCTTTTTGTAAGCAACTCCAAATTTTCTGGACATAAATCTGCCCTCTGAGTGAGCTATCTAAACAGATTTCCACAAAGTTAAAAGGAGCAGATGCCTTGATGCATCCAAAGGGTCGCGGCTTCTTTGTTTTTTGAGAGCAGGATGAAAAGACTGAGCTGAAGCATAGTTTTCACCCAATAAATTCATTTCACTTTGATTTATTCCACCTCACAGTAGCCCATGTGGTACTACAGGGTACCACTGTCAAGGAGAGATGTGGCGGTTTTGTTTCATTTTGAAAAGTGGTCTCTGTGTGTTTGTAGCAGAACGCTATTCTAACCAGGAACTAGAATAAGCCCTCTTGACAGGCGAACCTCATGAGATCCTTCAAAATATGACTTGGTTTCTCCCTCTGCAATGCTCCAAATTCTTGTTTCAGGAAAATACTAGTGGAAAACGTCAATAGCAAGACTTTCCAACAATGCCACTATTACAAGACAGGCCTCAGGCCTGTTTTGACCTCACAGATGAGAGCACAAGAGCCCTGCAAAGAAGCCCTAGTTCTGGACTGTGCCCACAAATTGGCTCAGGAAACATTACCCAAATTCTTTCCAGTTTTGCATGCGAAATATTTCAGGTAATTTCTGAGTAAATCCAAGCCCAGTTTCAGGACAGCCATAGTTGAGACAAGCATTACAGGCTTTGAGCTTAATATTTCTGAACCAGGAAAGATGGAATTCAGTGATTGTTGGAATAGTGATGGCAGGCAAACACACCAAAAAAGTTGCAAGCTAAGGGTTAATTTGCCCTTAGAGATTGAGCCTATCTACACTACTGCTTTAAAATGGTTTATAACAGTTTTAAATCAGTTAATTAACCGGTTTAAAACTGTTATAAACCGTTTTAAAGCAGTAGTGTAGATAGGCTCATAGGCACAATAAAAGCTAATTAACAGCTCTGGATGTATCAGAGTGCCTTGGGTGCAAACAAGGGCGACAAAGGGTGGAATGTTGTTGCCTAGCAGCTAGGTGGAGCCAAATAAGTTTCCATTTTCTTGTGTATAAAAAGACTAGCACGTTCAGTATGTTTAGTAGTAGTGGTGGTGGTAATTCCATTGTGTTACAAGCCTGGCCTGACTTGCTCTGTTTTGTAATCTGGGTGCTTAGCCAGGAGACTGTCTGTTAATGACTCAGTAAAGTTTGCTGAACTCTTCACTTTCTGGATTCAATCTACTTTACTCAGCTGCTTTTCCAAACACTAACTTCATGAACTTTTCCTCCCATTTGTCCAGACATGGAAGAACTATAGTCTGACATCCGCCATACCTCTTAGTATGTGTCTCTCACAGGCCTTTAGAAACACTTTCTGGCTACCCACCATTTCCCTATGCCCATCCTGAGTCCCTTTAACTTCTTGTCCAGTCCTTTGCTACCACTAGAAATCTATTTTCTGTTATTTTACTCAGTCTTTACAGCCCGTTGCACCAAAACTGTCATCATTCTGTGAGTATTTTATTATTTTAGTGAGGAGCAGGTCTACATGTTATGGCAATGGAAAAGGCATTCCATGTGCTGTTGAACTAAAAATGCTGCTCTCTACAAGTACTACTCTAGGCAACCATTTAGGGATGTCCAGTAGAATTCCAAGCATTCCCATGGAACAATGGTACAAAGGTGGCACTAAAAACTGATAGCAGCTCCTACTCTATTGCCTGCATGGGGCTGTTCCTCTTACAACACGACCTTCAGCATATTTACTCAGAAGTAAGTTTTACAGAGTTCAGGGGGACTTCTTAGGGTGAAAAGAAAACAGATGTAATGCTTTAACAGCAAACACAGCAGGCCCTTCACCTGCAATGTGAACCCAACTCCACCATTTGCACCAAACAAATTCATGTCAAAACACCGAATGGGTTAAGCTGCCGTGCTCCTTCCTTCGAACTTCCCATCTTTTCAAAAGTGTTCCCGTGCCATATTTGCCACTTCACCCAGACATGAAGACACAACACAGTTATGGATTTAGGGGCACATTTTTGTTAATGTGCAACTCTAGGAACACAACAAGAATCAAGCAATGGAAATACACTGTGTGGATCTCCAAGCTGAATGGAGTGTAAATGTCTGACTGGACATTTCTACACAGGCTTTTGGACTCCTGGGGGCAGGGGGGATGGGCACAGGTTCCCCCCGGGATAGGGGATCCCTGGAGAAACCTGATTCTTCCCGCAGTCCTGGGAATGGTCCGAGACTGCTGGAGATGTGGCTGCCCGTCCTGGCTGCTGCCCGCTTACTCACAAGTAAGCAGGCAGCAGAAACAGGCATGGAGACATGCTGCACAGCTCCATGCCCATCAAAGGAGGGGGGAAAGAAAGTCTGCCATCCCTAGGATGGTGGTGGGTGGGTGCCCCCCCCCCCCCAACTTCAGGTGTGATTTCTTTCCCTGTCCTACCTCATCGAAGGAGCACAAGTGCGCTCTTCCTGGCTCCATGTTAAAAAAAAAATGCCATCTGCGAAAGCCCAGGAGGAAGCCAGGACATCATGCTCTGACGTGTATTAGAGAGACGATCCTGGAAGCAGGTACTTCTGGGATCGCCCTCCCTCTGCCTACACCCCTATGGTGTAGAAAGGGCATCTGTCTCCAAAACTGGGTGACATTATCCTGGCTCCAAGACAGGGATTGTGACCATGCTGATCTGAGCTTATTGTTGGCTGCTCACTGCAAGTTAAGCCAAGCTGAAGCCCCCGCCTGCTCCTCCATCATCACTGGACAATGTTTGGAAGACTGAAGCCACCAGGGCTGCAATGCTCACCACCCATTCCATCCCCCTCAAGCTGCCTGGCAAGAAGGGGTCATCAAGAGAGGCAACTCGTCTTCTCCATAAAGGTGCCTATGGGTGCTCACTAGGGTATCCCAACCAAATAAAATTCCCTCCTAGCCCACATTCAATTCCAGCCGTGTACAAATGGAAACCAATAAACCTCAGAAAACACACACAATCTAATCCCCTAAAAGAAACAGCTTGGAGTAGGTGAAAAAAAGGTGATCTCTGAAGCCAGAAATACACACACACACATAAAAAAATCCCCACAAAAAATGCCCACAAAAGCTGACAAAACAATCCCACACTGTTTTGTGGGTTGGGTGGACAGAGCTGGAAGAGTGGGGAGTGCCACCTTGTAAAGGCTCCTCTGGGGCTCCTTTCCCTTTAGCCACATAGCGTCACAGCACCTAAAGTCTCATCAGGGTTCATTCCTTCTCAGGGAGGGTGGGGAATAAAACCACCACCAGTTTGAAGCGAGATGACCAAGCATATGTTTTCATGTGTATTCACCCATCCTTCACTCTATCAAAAAAATTGAAATGGTTTTAAAAGATGGTTACAAAACTGCTCCTGGAATTGGGGAGGTCAATGGGGGTGACGTTGTGGGTGCTAGCCAATAGTCAACATTTCTATGGTTCACACTGAGCCAATGCTGAAAAATGGCAAACTACATCATTTGAGTTTATCCTGGAACAGAACATGTATTATATTTGTGCTGAATGCAGTGGGGGCTCTGCCGAACCACCCCAAAATGTTGCATCTCCCGTCATTAATAAATGTGCTCAGGGTTGTAGCCTTATCATTCTAATTGAATGGAAAGTAGAAACTGGACTCAGCCATCATGGCTGGTGCAAATGGCTAAATCTGGTAAAGTAATTGCATTCTCCCTTGACTTTATCCCTTGCTGGGCTTCTTGTCCCACCTTGTATTTTATTCAGGTGGTTCCATTATCTGAAAGTGTTTGTGGTAGCCCTGTTTCTATGTTAGGTGGAAGCTGCACAACTGTGAAGCTGCACAACTCTCCAATCTGGGTTCTGTACTATTTCTTGGTGCGATGCTAGATGTGATGGAAACCTTGTAGCTGTAGTGTGTGTGTGTGTGTGAGAGAGAGAGAGTGAGAATGATACTGATTGTCTGAGGATGTCCCAAACTTATTTGGGGTCTTCTCTATGGATATCAGAGAGAGAAGGAATGTGCCTTTTTTGTTTGAAAAGACAGAGCCGTTTCTCCTCCATGCACAGAAGCGAGATATCTGCAGCCTACCCAATAGCGGAATGTATTGTAGAGAAATTCATAGCGTACCAGTAGAGTGTAAAGATTCCATTAATGCAGCCGTGATACCATCAATAACGCAAGGGAAAGCAAAATGGATCCTCGGCTTTTCCTTTGCTGAGCCTCTAATGAAGCAGCATCATAAGACCAGTCGCCTTTTGGGGGGATTTTTGGGTGCGTGCACAGGTTTCCTTCCTGTGAGCATGACATGGAGTGGAGCATTTTCCCCCTAACAATTCTTTCTCTGTCTTTCTTTCCTTTTTCTTCTCCCTCCCTTCTTCCCTCTCTTCAAACACTACCTATCAGGCGGAGGGGAGGGGACAGTCGCTTTCGTTTTGTGACCAATACGACGTGCTTTCGCAGACAAACTCCCGGGATGAATAGGAAACGCAGTATGGAAATGTTGCTCCATGCAACAAAGCTCTGTGTTAGGCGTGGGTGGGTGGGAATTTGTTTGGGCCATACATCAGCGCAAACGTTCAATGTTATCGGTCATAGCATGATTCTGTATTTTACAGCGGCCCTCTGGAAGTTGCTAACCAAACTCTGAGCTTTTGTATCACACGGGGGCTGTCTGCATGAGTCCAAGCGTGACCACTTTCAAATCTCAAAGTACTGGAAGCATTTATATACTGGTCCCATAGATCTCCCCCCCCCCCCCCCCGCTGCTCGCCTCTGTCACCTAAGGCTTCTCAGTACATGTGGAAATGTGTGTTGCTATTTTTATTTTTTGGTGCTCTGTGCAGGAAAGGGCGCGCAGTTGCAAGGTAGAATGGCAGACTGGAAATTTGCAAACTGTCTGCGCTGCACTTTGGTTATATTCCCTGCCATTGCGCTTGCAATGCTCATTAATGATAATGGAGTTTAGTTCAAAGCAGGAAAATAGCTTTCCGCTCATGGAATCAAGTGCTAGTAAAAAGGCCTTGTAGGTATGCAACCTTTGAGCCCTCTATTTAATCACAGGGCTTAATGTGGTATGAATGCATATATCCTGGCAACCCCCAATGCACCTCCATGAGCTACAGAGCAGCGGTTTATAAAGTTTCCATCTTGAGGGAACCATTTCAAGCCAGTTGGTATATGCTGAGGAACCAGTGTGTATTATAGAAGATCATGGGTGGGGTGGGGGCATTGCACTCTTGACAAAGTAACAACTGTACGGAACAATGCAGGGTCCCATAATGAACAAAAGGAATATGTACATTTCATAATTTAAAATGCATGCAAAACATCCGAAAAGAGGTAGAGATGATAGGTTAAAGCAACAGGTTAAAAATAGTAATGACATTTGATCTGTTAGTAAGTAAGGGAAAGCAAGTCTAAATCCAAACCACATAGTATTTGTAGAGGAGAACTGATGTAAGTCTATCTGGATGTTTCCACTCCATAGGGTCTACTTTGGATAAGAAAGAGAAAAAAAACTTTCCCAAGAATTTGTCATTATAGTTAGGGTTGGATGTAACTTTCAGCTTCGATGTCTCCTCCAAAGTAAATATGTCCTACACGGTGTTATACAAATCCCAAACTGGAGGTGGATTCTTGTGGTTTGAGTTGAGAAGGGAGATAAGATCACGTCTGATCATAGGGATTCTCTCTGCATCCAGAAATCCCAGGAGCATATATTTAGTTCTCAAAAGCTAGGAGATCTTGTAATACAGGACATACGCTAGGGCCAGCCTTCTCCAACCTGGTTATCTCCAGATGTGTTGGACTGCAATTCCCAGTGGCCTTGCTGGCTGAGGATGATCCAGAGGGAGAGGTGGGTAAGAAATAATAATAATAATAATAATAAATAATAATAATAATAATAATGTGAATTGTAGTCCAACTCCTCTGGAGCGAAGCAGGTTGGGGAAGGCTGTATGAGGCCATTCATGTTTGCTACGGGCCTGGTCTATTGAGGCATACTTTTGCAGTGCATGAACAGAGAGTACACTCCAGTATGCAGCCCGATCTCCTCTCCCCTGCCATGATCATGCCGAAGAAGATTGACAGTGATAGACATGCAGCCTTTCAGGGAAGCTTGCCTGCCATTACTTACTGATCTTCTTAGCAAGGAACCTGTGATAAGCCTCCAAAGAGCTCCTCAGAACACAGTTTAAAAAAAAAACAGTGCTGTTGAGCAGGGGTTAGCAGAAGTTAGATGTTTAGACTTGCAGCATTCCTGAGCATTTGCCATGCTGGTAATAGGGTTGGCAGTCATGGGGAAATCTGGCCCTTTTTAGGGTCACTGGATTTCCCCGGAACCCCTGGCTCGGCCCGCATTTGCTTTTACCTGAAATCAGGGAACTCTTCTCGGTTTTTTTTTTTTTTTTTAATTGACATTTATGAAAATTGTAGCCACAATTTGTGTAATTTGGGCAAATTGCGGCTGTAATATGCTTAATTTCTGCAAATTGTGGTGGCGATTTGCACAAATTACAGGTGCAATTTGCACAAATTAAGCAAATTATGGCAAAAATTTGAACAAATTACATAAATTGTGGCCGCAAGTTGTATAAATGTTGATTTAAAGGGGGGGAAACACCCAGAAAATGCAAGCTGGCCCGATTCTATCTGTATTGAGTTAGGTCAGCTCTTTGGTAAGCCAGCTGAAGTCTCGGGCGGGGAGCTGATGAAATCTCAGTGAACTTCACCCCCCAGATGGATTCCCCCGACATCCCCAGCTGGTTGGAGTTTATGGGAATTGAGGTCCTGGAGATCTACCTTCTAACCGCCCTAGCTGTAGAGGGACCACATGGCATGGGTTGCCAATATTTCCTTAGCAGAGCTCCTGTGTCTTTTCCAAGCATGCAACTATACTGCCGAAAATATCCCTAATGCACTATTTCAATGCTTTCACCCCTAAAGGGGTTGGACAGCTATACATTGAAGAGAGAGCTCCTAGCACAGCCTTTCCCTCCCTGGGTCCTTCCTGCTGTTTTGACCATCGACACAGTATCTGAGGCAGTAAGCCTATATGCTCCAGTTGCCGGGGAACATGGGTGGGAGGTTGCTGTTGCACTGTGTCCTGCTTTGTTGGTCACTGGCCAACAGTTGGTTGGCCACTGTGTGAACAGAGTGCTAGACTAGATGGACCCTTGGTCTGATCCAGCATAGCACTTCTTATGCCCTTAACACCCATCAGCCCCAGCCAGCATGCCCAAAAGATAGGTATGAAGGGTGTTGTAGGCCAAAACATCTGTAGGGACTTAATTTGGGGAAGGTTGTCCGAACAAACATTACGGTAGCTACAATCACCTAAGCTGCTCCTTCGATCACTGGAGCTGCTGTGCCATTTGATTAACTCTTATTGTGAAGGAACTTGCATATTTACTAGAAGAGAAATTCTGAAGTTTGCCGTATACTTGGAGAGGGTTATTTGCCAGGTTTTGAGCAAAACAGTTCACTTCCACTCTACAATTTATTTAATTAATGCTCTTCATCTCATTAGTAGGCATCTATCTTAGCCATCTCCCATTATAAAGTAAATTGCTTTAATGAATTCTGCATTTCTCTCAAAAGTCCCAATCAGATGAGAGGTCCTGCTAATGTAATAAGTCAAGGAAGTGCCGCTTTGGAGATTCATTAAATTTTATTTCTCCTGCATTGTCTCTGGAAATGCTAAAGGAACTGCAGCACTGAACAAGACCATTATTATACCTGCTAGCTGCAGATAAACCTCAACCGCAAAGTTCCCTGTGCATCTGAGCTTCCCAGAAATGTTAAGATCTTTTCACATTGTCTTCCGTCTTTTGTAAAGAGACAAGGCCAACACTACATCGTCCAATGTTACAATTTCAGCTGCATAAACCTGAGCATGATCAACTTGGAATGAATCATTTGGACTCAGCTGTTACAATAATTGACACATTTTACTCCCTTCCCCCCCCAGAAAAAAACCCCATTCAGGAGCAGCATGATCTCTTTTGCAGCATGCCTGGTTTAGTGGTGATCATCAACCTTTCTGCCATCAAGGAACATTCTCTACCGACATCTGCTGTAGCCACAGAAACCCGCTTTATAATATATCAAAGTCTTTCTCCATCTAGCCCTCTTTCAGGCCTGTTCAGGTGGCACTTCAGGCACTGTGGTTTGTGAAACTGTGGTTCTCTGGGGTTAGCACTAGGGGTGTGCATGGACCCAAAAAATCGGATTGGAATCTGAATCTGAACAGAAACCGATGCCTCGGATCGGATTGAATCGGAGGCTTCCTGGTTTGGTTCGGAGCCAATTCCAATCCAAAAATTGGACGTCCGATTTTTGGATCGGACACCATTTTAGGTGTTTTCACCATAGGCTTACATTGGGGGAAAGAAAGCTTTCCCCCAGTGCAAGCCTATGGCAAAAACATGGGGGAGGGTGAGTGGGGACCTAACTCCCCCTGCCTCCCTCCCTGTCCCTCCCCCCACTCAGGCTCCTTACCTGCCGGGGTGCCCGCTGCCGTCCGCTTCCATCCGCTGTTCCAATCTACTGAGAAACAGGCTTTGGGTCCCCCTCCCCCCCTCGAGTCCCCCTCCCCCCCCACTCGCGCTCCTTACCTGCCAGGGCCATCCGCTTCCATCCGCTGCCGCCTGCTGGTCCAATCTACTGAGAAACAGGCTTCGCGGCCTGCCTCGCAGTAGAGCGGTGGATGACCCAGCGCTCTACTGAGAGGCAGGCCGCAAAGCCTGTTTCTCAGTAGACTGGGGCAGCGGGTGGCAGCAGACTGCAGTGAGGAGGCAGCAGGTAAGTAGTACGAGTGGGGGGAGGGAGGGAGGTCCCCAGTCATGTTTTCCCCATAGACTTGCATTGGGGGAAAGCTTTCTTTCCCCTAATGCAAGCCTATAGTGAAAACACAAAAAATGGAGGTCTGATTTTCCCCAATCAAAATCGGGGGGGAAAAAATCGGATCAGAAAAAATCAGACCTCCATTTTTTGAAAATGGAATTGTTAATTAAAATTCCAAGTTTGGCCGGATCGGGCCCGGATCATGGATCGGGTCCGATCCGTTGCACATCCCTAGTTAGCACTAACCACAAGCCGTGCTGTCATACATAACACTTTAAGCCATGGTTAGACTCGCTAACCCTGCTGCAGATGGTTCGACAGTGGTTAATGAGCGAGCAGGGCTCAGCAAAACACATCACACAAGATGCCTTAAACTCTGCTGCTTAACCAAAAGCCTTAACCAGCATGGTTTAAGGTGTCTTCTGAACAGGCCCATTTTCAACTCATACTAGCAGAATTTCTCCAGTAGGGATGTCCATAGGATTCAGAGGAACAGCCCCAATTTTTCAGAGATTGGGCCACTTCTGATACTTCCCACGGTAAAGTGGCTTTGCGTCAAAGCCATCAGAACTGAAGCTAGTCCAGAATGAGGTTTTGTTACTGATTCATGCTTGGAAGTGCAGACAGTCTGTCTCCTCTCCAAATCTTGTCTTTCAGTTTCATAAGAACATAAGAAGAGCCATGATGGATAAAATCAAGGATCCATCGAGTACAGCATTCTGTTCACTCAATGGCCAACTAGCTGCCCACAGGAAATCCACAAGCAGGACATGAGTGCAACAGCACCCTCCTTGCCATGTTCCCAAGCAACCGATGTATCATAAGTATACTGCCTCTGATACTGGGGGCTGCATATAGCTATCAGGCCTGGTAGCCATTGATGGCCTTCTCGTCCAGGAGTTTGTGCAGTTCCCTTTCAAATCCATCCAAACTTTGGCCATCAATATGTCAGGTGGAAGTGAATTCCATAGTTCGACTACACGCTGTGTGAAGCCATCCTTCATGTTTTCTGTCCTGAATCTCACACCAATCAGCTTCATGGGATGATCCTGGGTTCTAGTATAGTAAATATTTTCTCCACATCATGCATAATATTGCATGCCCCTATCCTGTCTCCCCCTTCACCTCCTTTTTCTGGAGCTTAACAATCCCAGCTGTTGTAACCTTCCCTCGTAGAGGGGTTGCTCCAGACCCATGATCATTTTAGTTGCCCTTTTCTGTTTCATTTCTTTCAAGTGCTCTTGAGTAGGGGGAGGGAAGGAGGGGGGAGTGTGGTTGAGTGAAAACCCATGGAGATCAGAGGTCCAACAAGTGGAAAAGTTACCCCCCTCCAGGTCTCATTAACATTTGCATCTACCCACAATAAATTGATGCTCACTTTTATGAGCGCTCCAATTTAATATTGGAATTCAGCCAGGGAGATCAGAGTTCAAATCCCCACTCAATTATGAACCTCCTTGGGTTGCCTTGGGAAAATCGCTTTCACTTAGCCTAACCCACCTCACAGGGCTGTTGTGACTGTAAAGTGGGGGTGAAAGATTATGAATAATAATTGCATTAATCACTTGGTAAATGGCCATTAGTATTCACTGTACATCTTGAAATGTTCTACCCAATGTGTGACCAGAGAAATTGCGGGGACCATTTCACTAGATTCACCAGAGGAAAGAGAAATTCTGCAACAGTTTGTTGTGGGTGGAGTTCATGATTAGCAGTAGAAGCAGCAAAGCTTCTTCCTTTTTCTCCAGAGGGGTTGCTTTTTTTGTGTGTGTGTGATTGTGTTGGCGTTATTTTTGAGGGGCCGCCATATTGTTGGGCCACCATTTTGCATTGTCCACAATGGTCCGGAACTAGTATAATTCCCAGGCATTCAGTATGTGTCTTAGGGAGGGGGGTTGGTGGCCACAAAAAAAATGGCAGACAATGTTGGGAGAAAGTTTTGCAGAACGGCCGTCTTTTTCTAGCGTGTGCGTGTGTGCGTGTGTGAGAGAGAAATCTTGGAAATGTTCTCAGAAAAAAATGCCTTCTGAGAAATTTCAGGTCAGCTCTAGTTCTATCTGTCTTAGCTTGCACTAACACATATATAAGTCAAGCAATTGCTTCCCCACCCCTCTGCTTTCAGTGTCTTGTTTGTTGAGATCTTTGGAACTCTTCATTTTTTTCAGGGCAGGAGAATGATGTTCCCAAGTCATAGCATAATTTCCTTTCAGCAGCAGGAGAGACACTGCTGTATATTATGCCCTTCAGCTAAAAGAAAAATTGATTCTGTCATGTATACATTTATATCTCATCTATTTTTTTAAAGCATTTTTAACACTTCTTACAAGGCCTGGGCAGGAAATAATAAACTCTCTCTCTTTCTCTCTCATACACACAGTCTGATTCTACCAAGCTAGATCATTCATTGCTAAGAACAAGCAGTGCTAAAACTGTAGTTAACATCTAGGTTTTCTTTTCTTTCTTACTTTTCTTTTTACAGTTTTTTCCCTACATGCCTCCATAGATCAAGGTAACACGCATGACAATTTGCAAACAACTGTTCTGCAAATGCTGAATTTCTCCCTTGCTGTATTTTTGTCTTTGCTTTTCAGGTGCTGCTCCTGTATCTCAGGTTTGAATGTTTCAGCTCTGTGTTCTCAGATTTTATTGTATTCATTTTTATTGCATTATATATAGCGGTTGTGATTTTAATTGCAAAAGCCACCTTTGGGGTCCCTTGTTAGGGACAGGAATTATTTTATAAATCAGTAAGTGGACTCTCAAAAACCCAACCTCTAGGCATGTGCAGACTACACCCCCTACTGTCCAGCCACTGAGGTCATCTGAGGGCATGTTCCTGGTGGTTCTACAAGAACATATGGTCCAATTGGCATTCATCAGGAGAAGAGCCTTCAGTGTCGTGGCTCCCTTCCTATGAGCACAATCCCTAGTTTTGACATTTAAAGCCCTATACAGCTTGGGGTCAGGATAGCAAAAAGACCTCATATGATTCTGGCTGGGAAGACCTTTCTTTCTGTCCCGCCACCATTGGAGGCAGGTTCAGTGATGACATGAGAGAGAGTCTTCTCGGTGTTTGCTCCCAGGCTCTGGAACTCCCTGCCAAGAGATGCTAGGTTGGCGTTCCTTTCTGCCAGCATGCAAATAGTTTTTTTTATTCAGGTAGGCTTTTGGCATATATACTGGTCTGTTACTGAAGGGAGTTTTAATTGGTTGGATGCTGGCTATATTTTTATTGTATTTTAAAAATATATGTTTTAATGGATCTGTTTAAAAGTAATGTTTTTGTTTTTACAATTTTTTTAAAAGCTGTATTTTATGATCAAGCTTCCTTGAATGTCAGTTTTGATGGAACAGCAGGATAGACATAAAATTCACAGTCAGGGTAGTGTAAGCAGGACATACTTCAGGTCTGAGGTGTGCCCTTGGCAAAATGTCCTCTGGTGGGCTGCCTTCTCTGTCAGTGGATTCTGGGGGCCATATATGGCTGTGGTGGCAGTTCTCCAAACAGTACTACACAGCTGGATCTAAGCTAGTGGAAGCTGTTGGCTCCGATTTTGGTGAGGTAGTAAATCCATTTAGTCAGAATCAGCCAGAACTCTAAAGGGGATATCCAAAATGCTGAACCTACTTTTTAGAGATAGGGTTCAGTGACATGGATCCACTAGCCTAAGCATCCCTTCAATTTCAAAAAAATGCCCCTAGAATGATGTTAGGCCAGGGCAGGAAATTAAAATGGTGGCCAGATCCAGTGCCTGGAACTGTTTAGAATGCTGGGCCAGAATAAACACCCATAGAAACATTAAAAAAAGCATAAGAGTAGGCTGACCATATGAAAAGGAGGACAGGGCTCATGTAACTTTAACAGTTGTAGAGAAAAGGGAATTTCAGCTGGTGCCATTTGTATACAATTAGTTCCTGGTGAAATTCCCTCTTCATCACCACAGTTAAAGTTGCAGGGGCCCTGCCTTCTTTTGTATATGGTCACTCTAGTATAGTGCCTGCACCTTAAACTGTTGTGATGAAGAGGGAATATCACCAGGAACTAATTGCATACAAATGACACCAGTTGAAATTCCCTTTTCTCTACAACTGTTAAAGTTACAGGAGCCCTGTCCTCCTTTTCATATGGTTAGCCTACATAAGAGGGTATATGGGGCAGGCATCTGGGCCCCCAACAGTTGCCCAAGGATGCCAGATATTGATGCTGGCCCTGAATGCGAGAGCAGTTCAGTTTGAGGAACGGATTGAAGAAATGGCGTAGTGGCAAATTCTGAAGTGCAGGCACTTATCATGATATTCCCCAAAGCTATACCCCCCAACGAGAGTCCAAAAATACAGCAGCTGTATGTATTCCGACCAACATACCAGTTCTAGCAGCTTTCATCTTCACCAGGAGCAGGTCTTTTGTGAAGGTCATGGGGCTTCATTGCCTATTCAAGACTAAGCCAACTCCCCATACATTGCATTATAACGGGGAACAATCTATTGTGGCTGTGAAAACCCATTCCCCCCCCCAACCCACAGCTACCATGATGATTGCAGCTAAACCCAGAGAATACAGGGAAGTGTGGGGGGGGAGTGGTAGATGATGTCAGAGATAATAATAATAATAATAATAATAATAATAATAATAATAATAGATGGCAGTGTGTCCCCGTGAGCCCTAGCTGGACTGAGGTCAGATTGAATGCTATTGGTCTGTAGTGTCACCTGATGAGTTAGCTGCTGCAGTACCAGCTGTTGGCCCAATGTAAGAAAGTGGCATTGTTGAGCAAGCCTTTTTTTAAAGTGTTGACTCTAGTAGTGTTAGGTGGTGGGCACCAGAACATAAGAACATAAAGAGAGCCCTGCTGGATCAGACCAAAGGTCCATTTAGTCCAGCACTCTGTTTACACAGTGGCCAACCAGCTGTTCACCAAAGACTCACAAGCAGAACATGAGTGCAACAACACCCTCCCACTCATGTTCCCCAGCAACTGGTGTATATAGGCTTACTGCTTACTGCCCATTGATAGTCTTCTCCTCCAGGAACATATCCAACCCGCTTTTAAAGCCATCCAAATTAGTGGCCATCACTATATCTTGTGGTAGTGAATTCCATAATGGCTCCACTTCAGGCTACAAAATGTTTTGGACAGCACCATCTGTACATTTCCCCCTGATTAGGCCAAGCATAGCAGAAATTTAATTGGGGAGAAATGCATGGGGAAATGGGTTAACCCTCTCTCCCCCAGTGCCACGGTGCTGATCCCAATCACACACATGAGCAGCACATCTATTGAAACGTTTAAAAAGCACAGAAGATCGTATGCGCAGATCTGCCATGTCAGACAATCTGGAGCATGTTCAGAGGAGGGCAAAGAGGATGATCAGGGGTCTGGAAACAAAGCCCAATGAGGAGAGACTGAAAGAACTGGGCATGTTGAGCCTTGAGAAGAGAAGTCTGAGGGGAGACATGATAGTACTCTTCAAGTACTTGAAAGGTTGTCACACAGAGGAGGGCCAGGATCTCTCCTCAATCATCCCAGAGTGTAGGACATGGAATCATGGGTACAAGTCACAGGAAGCCAAATTCCGGCTGGACATCAGGAAAAACGTCCTGATTGTTAGAGCAGTACAACAATGGAACCAATGACCTAGTGAGTTCGTGGGCTTTCCCACACTAGAGGCATTCAAGAGGCAGCTGGACAGCCGTGTGTCAGGGATGCTTTAAGGTGGATTCCTGCATTGAGCAGGGGGTTGGACTCGATGGCCTTATAGACCCCTTCCAACTCTACTATTGTATGATTCTATGTCTAGTGTGAACATTCGCCTGAGTGTGACAATTAGTCCTAGAAGCCTGGATGCACTGTTGCAATTGAAGCCCATCTGTAGAATCAGGCTGCTAATCTTTTTTTGCCAGAACACAAGTTTAGGCAGTGACTGTTGGTGAAATGTTTTCCCCCCCCTTTTTTTAACATTTCAAAATTAATTTATTGCAAAACCCCGGGGGCAGGAACCACATGTCACAGGTAACCAAATTAGAAGTCCACAGGTTATAAGATCACGGCCCCCCTGGAGAAATATTTAGCTGTATGTTTACTTAATATCTAACACCATGTGAAGTTTATTTATTAATATGCCTGCAGGTTTCTCTCTAATCCCACTTCTCAGAAATGCTCACACATATATAGGAAAGCCAGGAGGGGGTAAGATGCCCTGGTACTAGTTTCATCGAGAAGAATAATATATCTGTTTTTTCTTTTCTTTTTTTCCCCCTTAAAGTAAAGCTAGGATTCAAAATGTGTGCAAGTATAAAAGTGCTGGGTAATTGTTGCTGTTTTTTTTAAATACATGGGAAGGATCTATGGAGAGTTAAACCCGATCCAGACATAATGCTGTTGCTCCAACTGAGCCACTCCTCTTCCATTCACCATTTTGAACTAGGGGCAGTGTCCAGTGCTTGCCACTCCACCATTAACGTAGTGCTAGTACTAGCATCGTCCTCTGATGCAACACCAATATGGATGCCAGCTAGGGGTGAAATCTTGAAAGAGAGAAAGTTCCTGAAAACAGGGGGCAGGTTTTGGCCCGGCACTAATGAAGACATCAAACTCCACCCCTGAAACAGATTTCTCTGGTAACCCTAGCTTAACCTAGGAACCATTCTCAAAAACATATAAAAACAAAGCAGTTATGGGGACAACTCTCTAGGCTGGGGAATGCTGGAGGTCTAGGGCCTTTTTCAGTCTACACGTGCCCTAAATTGGCGAAAGGATTTGCATTTATCATTATAGATCTTTTAATTGTTTATCAAAAGGGTAGGTGTGTCTGTGGCTCAATTCGGACGACACAATAAACAACTGGTGTGGGGGAAACAATCGTCAGTTGTATTGACTGTCGTGTCGTCTGAATGCTGCCATGGTCAACTCAGTGCTGATCCTCATCCACACCACAGTTGATTATTTATTACCATGTTGTGTGGGGAGTACCCCCTAGTTGAACAACTGTAAAGTTGATAATTACCCCACCATTGACTATCGTGTCGTCCGAATTGAGCCTGTGTGTGTTTTTGTGTGTGTGAAGTAATCATGAAGAGTTTGGGGAAAGTTCTCAAGGAGGGTGAACACACACTTCTCCCTGCAGCTGTTGCCAGAATAGGCAGAGACATGGAAGTGGACACTGGCAGCCTCCAGAGAAATTCCATCATGCTCCGGTCTGTCAGAAGCTGCAGCTCTCGTATCCGAATTCAGGATCAAACATTAATGTGGTATAATATAAACATCAGTGGGCATGATTTTGCACTGGTCAGCAGAAGTAAAAAAAAGAAAAGAAAATAGGACTGTTTTTGGAAACCTATGGAAAGTGAATTGGAGCTGTCTTGATAAATAGCACGAATTGTAAATTTCCCCAGAATGCGGAGAGTTCTTAGGGTTTTGTTTTTGCGCTGGCGTAAGGAAATAAAGTTGACAATTATTGTATTGAAAAAGTATGGAAGTCTTGTCTGTAGTCCAATGCCTAATGTTCAGGTCTTCTATTATGTGCATTATTATAACCTGAACTCAGTCAGCACTTAGAAAAGAAGGGGAAGTTAGGGATGGGTGAACTCACCCCTGCCCATGCCACTTGCCTCCCAGTAGACCCTTGCCAGCCGCCTGATCTTGTTCCCTTGTAATTTTGCATATGTCAAAATTTATGCAAAATGGTGATTTACAGAAAAGGCCAAGTCACCATGCTGCACAACATGGCGGCTCGGCGGAGCAGTAGGGGTCACTACACTTGCTTCACACTGACCCTATTCCAACGTCACACTAAACATGTTGAGCTAAACAGTATGGCTTAGTGTACCTTGTGAAATGAGCCATTCCTAACCATGGTAGCTATATAACCACAATTTAAACATGCTGCAAACACACCGTTGGCTGCAAAAGGGCTAGTGGCCTAACCAGGGCTTAGCATGTTGCCTGAACAGGCCCACAGAGTTCGGCAAGCATGAGGGTCCACAGACTCCAGTCCAGGGGGCCAAGCTTGTGAGAACCCACTGAGTTCACCCCCCCCCCCAAATTGGACACTCATGACATCCCTAGCTGAAGTAGAAGTGGGAGTCCCAGCAAGATTGGGAAAGGAGATGGATTGAAGGCTGGGGCAGAACTGGAAGGAGAGTAAATTTCTAAGCTAGGACCAGAAATCTGTTTAAAACAGGCCAGTAGCAAGAATAGAGGCAGGGAGATAGAGGAGGAAAAAGAAGACTGACAAAGAGACACTTCTGGAAACATAAACAGGCATTATTAAAGCATGTCCACTCTACAGCAGGGGTGTAGAACCTCAAGTTCGGTGGCCAAATCCAGCCCTCCTGGGGTCCAAATCTGCCCATCTGAGATTCTTCAGATGGCCACAATTCTTTCTCAACCAGGGCATGTTGGATAGTTTTCTAGCTTTTGCATGGTTTCTCCCCAGTTTTTTTTTTTTTTTTTACCGCCCAGTTTGCCTGCCTCCCTTCCATGCAGTCTTTAACCAAGAAGAATGAGTCAAAGGTGCAGAAGATCAATTCTGGCCTAGTGATGTATGAACTCCACTTGCTTTTGTTTCCATCGCTAGTTTGTCTCCCTTGGGCCCAATATGTACAAGCTTATCTCAGCAAAGAGAACAAAGGGAGTGTGATGTGTGTGTGTGTGTACACATTGCCCCATTGCTTAGTGCTGGCATAAAGATGAAATAACCCCCCTTGCCTCTCATTAGGGTGATTATGGTGATGATGGGTTAGGCAGGGTGATTGCTTTTGCAGCTGTGGACACTGACAGATGTGCTGGAAATTGCCTTTCAATAGACATGGTCAGTCCATTTAAAGCTGGGAAGATTCACCTTGCTTTGAGGATGATGGTATATCATGAATATTACTGCCATTCCCTCCCATCAGGGCCAGGGCCAGACTCCAGGGGGCCCTTGTCGTAGTGCTGCTGATGGGCCATTCGGGTAGGGTGACCATATGAAAAGGAGCATGGGGCTCCTGTATTTTTAACAGTTGTAGAGAAAAGGGAATTCCAGCGGGTGGTCATTTGTATGCATGCAGCACCTGGTGAAATTCCCTCTTTGTCACAACAGTTAAAGCTGCAGGAGCCTTGCCGTCTTGCATATCTGGTCACTTTAGTATACCTCCTGCATCTTGAACTGTTGTGATGAAGAGGGCGTTTCACCAGGTGCTGCGTGCATACAAATGGCACCTGCTGAAATCCCCTTTTCTGTTCAAGATACAGGAGCCCAGTCCTCCTTTCCGTATGGTCATCCTAGCCGTCCCCACCCTGCTACAACCCCTTAAGTGACACCACTCCTCACTCATCCACCACTGCCGCCAACTGCTCCTGCTCCTACACTGATGTCCCCACCTGCTCCTGCTGAAGCCCCTCACCACGAAAAAAAGATAGCAAAGGATCAACCATCGCCTCCACCCCCCCCCCCTCACCCCCGGACCCAGTCAGGCACCCTTGGTGCAAGCATGAGTGCTTGCAAGGCTGCTAGAGCACTGGGCAGATGCCCATCCTCATGCCGAAATTGCACACTCCCCCCCCCCCCCCGCGTCAATGGCGGCTGCCATTGATGCAGCACCGGGAAGTGCACGATTTCAGTGGCTGCCGAGCACTTGCCAGGCCAAACCAAGGGCCGATCTACATACAAGGTTTTTGACGTTTTATAAGGGTTGTGAAAACTCTTTGGGCCACATGACGCACTCCCTATAACGTTGTATATCTGAGGTTTTTTAAAACTCACTTCAGTTATATACAACGGTTTCACTTTTAATAAATCGTTTTAAGTAAAATAAT
Source organism: Anniella stebbinsi (assembly GCA_029215795.1). Taxonomy (NCBI): domain Eukaryota; kingdom Metazoa; phylum Chordata; class Lepidosauria; order Squamata; family Anniellidae; genus Anniella; species Anniella stebbinsi. Next base: position 15,991,948 of record JARDYH010000003.1, on the reverse strand, counting down.
GTGTCCTTCCTTACCGTTTGAGATTCCTGAGGGCAGTGCTTCATTGACCAGTGCCCAAATACTTAGCAGTTGATTTGTGGGGAAGAAAGAGGAAGTGGGTGAGTGAACTACAACACCCACAATGCCTAGCCCTATTCTCGCTAGGGTATGACAGAGGAACAAAGGAGGAAGTGGTGACTGAACTACAACCCCCACAATGCCTTGCCCTAAACTCATTGTAAAAATGAAAGAGAAAGAGACAGGGCAGAACAGTGTGTGACCCTACACACCGTTGTAAAGACTGAAGACTGTTCTCCTGTAACGTGAGTACTCAGTAATGTGGCCTAAGATGTTTTAGAATGTACCTATTTGGAACGTTTTAAAATACTTTTTAAAACGTTCCAAAGGACTGTGTAGATCGGCCCCAAGCCTCAGAAGAGGTTCTAACAGATCTGCCCTGGCTGCCTGTTCATTTCCAAACCCAGGTCCAGTTCTGAGCTGGCACCTACCTGGTTTGGAACCCAAACATCTACAGCGGTGCCTCTCCTTATACCAGCCTGTCTGTGCTTTAGTATCAGTAGGTGAGATCTTCTCCAAGTGTCATTGGTAGGTTATATCACTTCAAGGAAGATGACCTTTAGGGAAACTAAAATGATCAAAAGGCTGGAGCACCTCCCCTGTGAGGGAAGATGACAACAGCTGGGATTGTTTAGGGGGGAAAAAGGAGGGTAAGGGGAGACATGATAGACATATACAAAGTTCTGCATCGTGTGGAGAATGTAGATGGGGGGGCATTTCTCTCTGTCTATTGTAATACTAGAATCCGGGGTCATCCCATGAAGCTGATTAGTGGGACAGATAAAAGGAAATACTTCTTCACACAGTACATAGTTTAGGGTGACCAGATAAAATCCAGGTCAGGGCTTTAACAGTTGTAGAGAAAAGGGAATTTCAACCAGTGTCATTTGTATGCGATTAGTTCCTGGTGAAAGTCCCTCTTCATCACAACAGTTAAAGTTGCAGGCACTATACTAGAGTGACCATATACAAAAGAAGGCAGGGCCCCTGCAACTTTAACAGTTGTGATGAAGAGGGAATATCACCAGGAACTAATTGCATACAAATGACACTGGCAGAAATTCCCTTGTCTCTACAACTGTTAAAGTTACATGAGCCCTGACCTGGATTTTATCTGGTCAGCCTAACATAATTAAACTATGGAATTCTCTACCACAAGAGGTAGTGACCACCACCACCAATTTGGATGGCTTTGAAAGGGGCGTGGATAAATTCCTGGAGGAGAAGGCTATTGATGGCTCTTGGCTACCAGTCCTGATGGCTACATGCAACCTCCATTATCAGAGGCAGTAAACTTATATACACGAGTTGCTGGGGAACATGGGTGTGTGGGAGTGCTCTTGAACCATGTCCTGCTTGGTTGGCCACTGGGTGAACAGAGTGCTGGACTAGTTGGACCCTTGGTGAGATTCAGCAGGGCTCTTCTGAAGTTCATATGTTGCCAAGATGTTCTTTGGTTTCAGAATTTTTAGCAAAAATAATTTTCCATCTTTTATTCATTATCTTGCTACAGTTGAAGATTTTTTTTTACTGGACATGCAATGCATTTGCTCTGCCCTGCTTTGTGTGTGTGTGTGTGTATGTGTTTTAGTACTGCCTGCTGTTTTATAACATATTGATTCCCAATGTTTTAAACTGATCCACTGTTGATATGATCACACTGGGAAGTAAGATGTTTACATCTCACTATGAATAGCAGATAAATGAAATAATAAAGGTTGTCAAAGGCTGAGAAATAAAGTACATCAAGGATATATTACTGTGGGGATGTGTTGCTAGGAACTTTCCAAGTAGAAAAAGAGCAAATGTCTTGGAAGCATTCACCAGCTAATTAGCTGGATTAATAAATGCATCTGTTCCTCAAACACATAATATTTTTTTTTTCTTAAAACAAAACAAAAATATCAATCCAGTTGGAAGTGGAGTTGTCCCTTGTGAAAATAGTTTTGTGCATCTCCTGGTTCAGGCCATTTAAGTAGAGTGTCCAGACAAATGTGTCTCGTTTATGTAGCAGAGCAGGGGTATTGAGCTTCAGGTCTTGGGCCAAATCTAGCTCACATTGAGTCTGTTCAGACAACATGCTAAGCCATGGTTAGGCTGCTAACCTAGGGTGACCAGATAAAATCCAGGTCAGAGCTCATGTAACTTTAACAGTTGTAGAGAAAAGGGAATTTCAGCCAGTGTCATTTGTATGCAATTAGTTCTGTTAAAGTTACAGGAGCCCTGTCCTCCTTTTCATATGGTCAGCCTAGTGTTGTGTGGAGGGTAACACGCCGCTCACAAACTACTGACAGTGTGCTATTCCTCCCAAATAAGCAACTGAGAGAAACAACTGGCTTGCAAGTTGTTTAGCTCGAAGCCAGTTGTTTAAAGTGTTGTGTGGAGGGGTGAGTGTGTTAATGGAGTGTGGTGAGTGGGTTAAAACACAAGCCCATAGAGGCAGGCGGCAAGAGTGACCAAAGCAGCAGCTGCCACTCTGCTACAACTGGTGCAACTTACAGAGGCTGCTGGGATAGAACCGGGAGGACTGAGGGAGGAGGGAGGGTGGGGAGAGGAGAGGGGCGGGGGCTGTGTCAGTCAAATGCCGGGTTGACTATTAGTCCACTCAACGCCAGCCCCAACCACCCACAGTTGTGTAGGAATATGTTGTGTGGGGAGTACCCACAAAATAACCAACTGTGAGTTGGCTATTCAACCCACCATTGACTGATGTGTTGTTTGAACGCAGCCACTGTTTTACATGAATATGTCAACTCATGTTTGTTTTGTAAATGTAAACTGTTGGAAATGGCAGCCTTCTATCCTCCTCCTGTCCTGCCAGCACCGCTTTTTCTCTTCTTATCCCTGCAGCGGCAGCCATGGTCAGGATGAGGGCAAGAGAGGAGCCCCTCACTGCCTCCTCCTGCTCCACCAGCGCTGCTGCCTTCTCCTCCTCCTCCTCCAGTCCTGGTTACCATGGCGGCGGCAGCACTGGCAGGGCAGGAGGAGGATGGGAGGCTGCTATTTCCCCAAGCTTACGTTTACAAAAAACCCACGAGTCGCCATCTTTACATAAAATGGCGACTTGCTGGACGGTTGCTGGACTTGCTCACCGGGCCTGAGCCTGTTCAGTGAGTGGGTCTGAGCAGCTGTGGAGGCTCATCAGATGCATCTGTGAGGTGCGAAAAAGGGTGGCGGTTCAGCGAGCGCCTGAGGAAGCCGGGCATGGGGGAATCCGTCCATCCCTAATTTTAATGGTCTTTCATTGTTGTGTACTGCCCACTGAGCTTCAGCCATGGGGCGGTATAGAAATATAATAAATGAAATGCTCTTACCGTGACTCAACATGAATGAATTGCTTAGGCAGCAGATTCCAGATGGGGAGCTCTTTTCCTAACTCTGAGCCTATCTACACTACTGCTTTAAAACTGTTTTAAAAGGTTCATGACAGTAGTGACAACTGTTGGGGCCCAGGACACACTCCATAGGCAGTTTTCAAAACATTTTCAAAGTGTCCTATCCTGCTTGGTGTAGATTGGTCCTCTTTGGTGTGATGCACTTGTGGCCTGGAAATCTTGTGAGGGAGGAAGATTTGGAATGGTTGGAATCGCAAACAGGAGATGTAGATTTTAAATTGGAAAAATATATTCTTTACTAAAATGCAAAAGAAAGAATTGAAGGTACTGTACAACCCATTGTTGGAAAATATTTTAGAGATCTGGGAGAAGTTTAGGGGGAAGTTGATACCAGGAGACTCTCCACTCGCCCCAGTTGTAGTAGTGGGAAACTTCCCAAGAATATTAAAAGTAGAGATAGAAGCGAGACTGAAAGATCAAGATATAATTAAGATAAGGAATTGGATGGAAAAGATGAAGGATAGTGAGCATATTAAAGAGTTGTTTAAAGGACAAAAGATAGCATGGTTCAAATGTTTACAATTGGGAAAATGGACTCAGGAATGGAGGTTGAAAAATAAGAAATGTAGAAATAATACTAGATTTGAAGATTTAATTGAACTAAAAGGAAAAAAAGAAGAAGTTGGAGTTAAGAAAGGGCTGACTAGTGAGATATATAAAATATTGATAGAGGAGGAATTTCAGGACTCACTCAATGTTATAAAAGAGATTTGGGAAGAAGATGTAAAGGGAAAAATTAATGATTATAACTGGGAGAGGATATGGAAAGTAAGAATGTTAAAGCTGTTGTCGATTAGAATTAAGGAGAATTACTATAAGACAGTGTGGAGTTGGTATCTAACACCTGTAAGATTTCACCAGATTGATAAAAAAGTGTCTAAGAATTGTTGGAGGGGGTGTCAGGAGGTTGGAACCTATTTTCATATGTGGTGGAGCTGTGAACATGTACAAAAATTTTGGGAAAGGGTTTTTAAAGAAATAAGTGATATAATTGGAAGTAAATTGGAATTAAACCCAAAGTTAGCTCTACTAGCAATATGGGATAGTGAGAATGAGTATATAACTAATAGAGAATTGGTAAACAACCTCCTGGCACCTGTTAGAATAATGATTGCTAAAAATTGGAAAGGGCAAGGAAGCTATACAATAGAAGAATGGTATAAAGAAATTTGGGATATGGCCTTGAATGATATGTTGACTTGTAAAATGAAAATAAAGAGGGGAATGTCCAGTAAGAGTGATTTTGGAGAAATATGGAGTCCCTTTTTGGAATATGTTTTAAGATCGGGGAAGGGACAAACACCTTCAAAAGAATCGTTAAAATTTTGGAAGGATGAAGAATGATTAAGAGAAGGTCTCGGGGGTGGGGGTGCACGGGGGGAGGATTGTTGAGGGTTATGTTGTTTGTTTATTATATTGTGTATGTTATTGTGTTGAAATTAATAAAAATTATTACCAAAAAAAAAAAAAGGAAATCTTGTGAGGGAAAAGTCCATGCATGAACAGGGCCTGCTGCTGCCTCCCTGTCCATTTGCAGTAGCTTGAAACAGGCTGAAACAGGCTGAAACAGGCCTCCTGTAGAAAAGTAAACCTGCCGCTTCACAGTGGTGAAAAGGAAGGAGATGGTGCAATTTCTTCCCTTCCACTCCTAAGCCATCTTCAAGCATTCCTCAAAGAGGGGTCAACTTTGAGCATGGAGGGGCGCACATGCTCCAGCCCTGCCTCCTCAACTGCTGATGGGGAGGTCTGCAAGCAAGACCTCCCTGAGATGCTCTCTCTCTTCTCCATGGCAACCTGCTTTTCCACCTGCCTCTCGCTCTGGCCCTGACAATGGTGGTGGCGGGAAGGAGGAGCAACACAGGCCACTACTGACTTGCTCACCGGCTCTCTGCCTGTCAAGCAAGCAACTGGTAGCCATGATGAGGAAGGGGAGGGGGAAGAGCAAAAGCAGCTGGTGAGAATGGTGATGTGAATGGTGATGTGAATTGAGAGAGGAGGCTCACTGAGGGCATCTTGCCCAAGGGTGCTCCCAAAGCCAGAGCCGGCACTACTGGTTTCTCAGGTTTACAATTTCATGGGGCTCTGCAAATGCCTTCAGCGAAATGCTGCTACGGCCCCCTTTACAGACCTTCCTCACCCACATGGAAAGGCTGGGAGGAAAAGGGGTCAGGGCTGGAGCACAAGTCTCTGGGCTAAACCACACCAAGCAGGATATAGCACTATAAAAGCAGTATGAAAGCGGTATATGGAATATGTCAATGGGCCCCAACAGTTGTCAATGCACTTCAATACCACTAGAAAGCAGTTGTGTGGCTCCTGCCTTTTATATACCGCTTTCATACCGCTTTCATAGTGCAATATCCTGCTTGGTGTGGAATACGCCCCTATCTCCCTCCCTCCACACTTGCAATTACCCCCTTTTTTGCTGAATGCTTGATGCTTTAGCGGCTATTACTTCACATATGTATGCATAGGATCAGGCCATTGGTGGCTCTGCAATCATGGAGGAGTGATTCACGATACCATTGAGAAGGCTATCTATGGCTACTAGCCCTGATGACTATGTGCTACCTCCAGTATCCGAGGCAGTAAGCCTAAATGCACCAGTTGCTGGGGAACATGGGTGGGAGGGTGTTGTTGCACCATGCCCTGCTTTGTTGATTCATGGCCGACAGCTGGTTGGCCACCATGTGAACAGAGTGCTGGGCTAGATGGACCCTCAGGCTGATCCGGCATGGAACTTCTTATGTTCTTACCTGCCCTCCTTGTTCTGGTTACTTTCTTTCACTCCCCCTTCCCAAAATCCCCCTCACTTCCTCACATTTAAGGAGGAGTGTAGTGCTCTAAAGCATCAATACACAAAGATCATTTTGGGGATCCAGGAGCTGCTTGGCCTGGGACTGATGACTAATTAGATGCTCAAGGATCTGGAGAGATGGGAACAGACATAGATTTTTTGAATAGATTGGCTGGTCACTTTTTGCATGATCAAGGATTCCCTCCTGTATCTTTTTCTTCTTAATTAGTTTTATTATTATCGTTTAAAATGCATCGATTTCTCAGTGTACTGAATATATATAGATAGATGTATTATACAGAGATGGATATGTATTGGGTATGTGATTTGGTAAAATCCATAAGCAGGAAGTCTTCAGATTTCATATATTCCCCTTTACCTTGAATTAAAATACTTACTTTATAGACAATGAAATATGACATGCTGACTATATACCCATATGTGAGAATATATTCTATTTTCTGTGTAGACAATACATTAAGGCTGACACATAATTTAAATCAGCACATTTTTGCATTATTCAGTAGATGGTTGCCAGCTGCTTTTCTTTTGTACTTTCTGATTAATTTCATTGTTGGAAGATTTTTATGCTTCTAAAAAAAGTCTGTCTCAGAACCTACGCAAGAACCAACAAAGGAAATAGCAACATCAGGTTGCCATTGGGCCTTCTATTTACCTAAAAGAAAAATGGCACTAGAGATCTGTTTCCAATACTAAGGCTGTTACTAGTGATCAGTGAACTTGCCCCAAATTAATTCACCATTTCATCAGAAAGTAACAGTTTCATCCATGTATTTTCAGACAAGTGTTTTCCTTTAATCTGAGATCTCGTTCTGCGTATATGACTTTTTGCACATCCACAGTATTAAATTGCATCTTGGAAGCCGTAGTCTGTACTTGCATGATACATTATGACATCATGTGTCACCACGTTATATAGCCCTTCCTGACTGGTACGGCTGCTTCTAAAAAGCCCTCCCTGGATCCCCTGGACTTTAATAACTACAGGCCAGTATCAAATCTTTCATTTTTGGGCAAGGTGATCGAGAGGGTGGTTGCCTTCCAACTGCAAGCAGTTTTGGATGATACAGATTTTCTAGACCCATTTCAAATTGGCTTCAGGGCAGGATATGGAGTTGAGACTGCTATGGTCACCTTAGTGGATGATCTATGCTTAAGTATTGACAGGGGGAGTGTGTCCCTGTTGGTACTTCTGGACCTCTCAGCGGCTTTCGATACCATCAACCATGGTATCCTTCTGGAATGCCTGAGGGGATTGGGACTTGGGGGCACTGTGCTTCAGTGGTTACGGTCCTACCTCTTGGGCAGGTTCCAGATGGTGATGCTTGGGGATAGTTGCTTTTCAAAGAAGGAGCAGCTATGTGGTGTACCACAAGGTGCCATCCTATCCCCAATGCTGTTTAACATCTACATGAAACCGCTGGGATAGATCTTCCGGAGGCATGGGCCGGGGTGCTATCAGTACGCTGATGACACCCAAATATATTTCTCTATGCCTTTGACAACAGAGTCAGCTAAGGATAGTGTGTCTCCTCTGAATGAATGCTTGGAGGTGGTAATGGGCTGGATGAGGAAAAACAAACTGAAGCTGAATCCAGACAAGACGGAGGTGCTTACTGTCAAGGGCCACAACCTGGGGTTGGAGGTGTGTCAACCAGTTCTGGATGGGGGTTACACTCCCCCTGAAAGGCTGTTTTTGCAGCTTGGGGGTGCTCCTGGATCCGCCGCTCCAAATGACAGCTCTGAGAGCTGTGACTGCCAGGAGTGCCTACTATCAGCTTCGGCTGATACGCCAGCTGCGCCCCTTCCTAGAGTTGGAAGACCTAAAATCAGTAGTGCACGCGCTGGTAACTTCGAGGCTCGACTTCTGCAATGCGCTGTACATAGGGCTACCTCTGTGCCTAGTCCGGAAAGTTCAACTAGTTTAAAATATGGCAGCCAGGTTGGTCACCGGTACATGTAGGGGTGACCATCTAGGGGTGATCACAGTACACTAGTTTTAAAATCTCTTCACTGGCTGCCAATCAGTTTCCGGGCGAAGTACAAAGTGTTGGTTATTACCTTTAAAGCCGTACATGGTTTGGGTCCAGGTTACCTACGAGATCGCCTTCTCCCATACAAACCGCCCCGCACGCTCAGATCCTCTGGGAAGAATTTACTACAGTCAACAAGAACTAGACTGGCAACCGTTACCCAGAGGACCTTCTCTTCTGCCGCTCCCAGATTGTGGAATGACCTGCTGGGAGAGATTCGCCAACTCACCAGTCTTCAGGAATTTAAAAGATCTATAAAGACTGATCTCTTCTGGCAGGCCTACCCAGATGAATTTTAAAGTGTTTTATTGGTGTTTTCTTGGTATTTTAATGATGTATTGGTTTTAAGTGTTTTAATCCGTTTTGTATTTTGTGTTTGATGCTGTTCCCCGCCTCGATCTGTTGGGAGAGGCGGGTATTATTATTATTATTATTATTATTATTATTTCCACATTGCCTTCCTACATAATGTAGGGAAAGGGTTAAAAAACAACCCAACTAGGTGCATGGACAGACATACCATAGTTTTGGTGCAGAATGCACAGGCTTTGAAAGTCACAGTCTATTCTGAAATTAATAACAAATTCATAAGACAGCAATCCAAGGTTACTACAAAGGTGAGCATTATGAATGCATGAATTTTGATCAACCAGCTGGTCAAATGACAAAGTTTGGTGGCATCACTAAATGTTACAATTTACAAGTGATGCTAAATACTGGATGTAACTTCATCGTACTACTGCTTGACTGCATTAGTCACCTGCTTCTGGGGGTGGGGAAACTCCCAGTATGAGGATGTGGCATCCCACATTGAGCAGCCCTAAATGGTATGGGTAGGATTGCAGAATTGGACGGCGAAATAACGAGATGAGACAACAGTTTGGGTTTAAACTTGGGCTACATTTTATTCAGAGATCTGCAAAGGGGGTAGTTCCTAAGCGGGCATCTACTTTATGGCCTCTCCTAGGCCAATCTAGGATGGGGCGAGCCATTCTACCCCATGGAGCTGCGCCTGCCATCTCGCCACTCCATGGGCACCCCATTCGGGTGGGGAGGCCTTCCAGTGTCCATGCTGCTTGTGCTGTATGGCTCTGAGTAGGGGAGTAGGGTTGGGCTCAAAGGTAAGCCTTGGCCCACCAACAGGTGTTGCAAGACTCCCCGCCAGGGGCTTCCAGCACTACCCAGCACTACCCATCACCCCCAAGGGTGCCTGAGAATGCTCACCAATGTTCCCCCTCTCTAGATGCCTGCACCTAACCACCCAGCAAATGTGACCAATTCCAACAAATTAAACTATTTACACACCCACCCTGTCTTGCAGTATGGAGTAGGCAAAATAACTCACAGCCAATTTGGACTGTGAGCAAAAAATTCCTACTTGGCCTCCAAATGGACAACCAACGAACCCATACTGCCTACAAGGGAGGGAAGGAGGGAGCAAGAAGATTGGAAGAGGGAGGGCAGCCCACGCTGCCTATATATGTTGCGGCTGCCTCCTCCCTCTCCACGTGGCACCACACCCTGCAGCCAATGGGCTGCAGCCACGCTCCATCTCCCTCGCCGCCCTCCGCAATTAGCCCACCACCCCCACCCAGGCTTCGCCGGGCGAGGGGATGAGGCATATGTTGGAGGAATACATTTGGTGGGGGATGTTCGATGAGGTTCCCTAGGTTTGGAGTCCAAACTTCATTCCTGTTCCTGCTGCAGTGCCTGAATGGTCTGCAGCGAGTTGGGTCAGTTTGCAGATTTTCTAGACATTTTGCACATTTCCCCCCATAGCTTCTGCAAGTTGGGCAAATTTCTGAGCAACTTGCACAAAGTTGCGCAAATTGCTCAGACATGCAGAAAGTGTGTGGAAGAATGTGCAAAAACGTTCCTGGAGTTTGGGGAAAAGCCCGCAGCTCAACTCACAAATGCAAATTATGTCATAAACACGGCAGAACTGGGCTTCCCTGTGGGAACGGGGGCAGGAGGAGAAACAGACATGGAACTCCTGTTTTTAGCAGTAACCTGTGATAACATCTAGTTGCACAACTACTGCAGTCCTACCCATACCCGCTCAGAAATAAATCCCGTTGTTTTTGCCAGAACTTACTTCCAGGTAACAGGATTGCTTGCTGTCAACATCCAACACCAGCTCTTATGTTGTTCCTGTCCAATTCTAAAAGCTGGAGCACATGTTATGCAGGCCATAAGGATGCCACTGAAGATGGACCTTCTTGTTCAATACTGTGGTTGTGATTGGCAGTGGTCCTCCCAGGTCTCAGGTGAAGATTTTTCCCAAGCCTGCAACCTGAGATTCTTTTAGATCAAGGATGAGAACTTCTTTGGCCTGGGGGCTTTATTCCCTCCTAGGAAATGCTCCAGCACCTACAAAGCTGAAAGTGGGCATCCCTGGACCATCCTCTCTCTCTTTTTCTCTCGCACGCTTACTCACACAGACACATTTACACTCCCCATCCAGAGATTACACCCTCTCTTCCTCCCCTTCTCTCTCTCTCTCTCTCTCTCTGCACTAAGGGTTGTACCTGGGACTTTGTGTATAGAAATGGACAAATCTGTCAAGTTCAATCTCCTTTGGGTTCTCATTTGTCCACCTTTAGGCTCATTCCATTCTGGTTCTGCATCAGATCGGTAGCGCTTTTGTTTTTTGCCCAGAATAGAAATTCCCATGTGCTTTTGTGCATATTTCTTCCAAATGTGAGCATTTTGTTCCTGTGCATTTTTCAAATGTGCACATGACTAAAGTATGGTCTTAGGCCTTTTTCAAGTGCACATATGTTTTTGGATGCACTTTGTCTTTTGAGAAACACATCACAAACTAAGAAACGTATGGATTTCTGGCCATAAATAGGGTTTGGGTCTGCATTCGGTTCCAGGAGATGCAAAATGGCTAATCTTGCACTAAAATTTGTATTTGAAGAATTTATCACCTATCCCTACTTGTGCATCAAAGCTGGGGGATGGGCAGACTCACCCATGTTCTCGCCACTAACCACTCACTGAGGCACCGCCATCCGTGGATGAGCTGGTGGCCCAACCCCTTCGTGAGCTGCCTTTCCTGAAAAATGGCAACTTGGGCCTTTTTGTAAATGTAACGTAGGCTGACCAGATAAAATCCAGGTCAGGGCTCATGTAACTTTAACAGTTGTAGAGAAAAGGGAATTTCATCCAGTGTCATTTATTTGCAATTAGCTCCTGGTGAAATTCCCTCTTCATCGCAACAGTTAAAGTTGCAGGGGCCCTGCCTTCTTTTGTATATGGTCACTCTAGTATAGCGCCTGCAACTTTAACTGTTGTGATGAAGAGGGAATATCACCAGGAACTAATTGCATACAAATGACACTGGCTGAAATTCCCTTTTCTCTACAACTGTTAAAGTTACATGAGCCCAGACCTGGATTTTATCTGGTCAGCCTAATGTAATGTTGTGTAAATGGCAGCCATAAAGGGGCCATTTATGCAAGAATGCGGGTGTAAATGGTCCATTTACATCTGCAATGCTGCGTGAAGGACCCCTTTGCAGCCACTATTTATGCAACATTACTTTCATGGAAAAACCTGAGCTGCTATATATATATATATTTTTTTGCAAAATGGCAGCTTGGCGTGGGAACAAGCAGCCACTGGGCATGCACAGACTATGCTGGCTTGGAGAATGGGTCTGGGAAGTACGTGGTGGTTCAACAAATGGGGTCCCCCCCATGGATTCCCATGACATCCCTATGCAAAGCATGTGCTCTGCCCTTGAAAAACACCCCCTCACCCATCCACACTCCAGCACCACCACCACCACCTGAACATCTGTAAGAAAATCTGTTTGTGTTCCAGACTTTGTTAGCCAGATGTGTAAAATTACTATGAATTTAAAGTAGGATTTTGGAAACTTCGTTTCTAAACAACAATCCTATTTATTCCCAATGAGATCTTATAAGATGCTTTAAAGACAAATGGAAACACCAGTAAAAATAATAATAATAATAACTCTCAACTCATATAATAATCAGTTGAAAGCTTATTTTTTTCAAGTGTCGATTTCAGAGGCAAAATCCGGGAAGGTTTTATCAAGGGGATTCAAATACAACACACCCTTCATTTGTCCACCCCCCCCCCCAATCTTCCCCCTCTATTTTTGTTTTGTTTTATACAGCATTAAGTCCCTCCCTTAATTAAGCCTACTGGGGTTTAATTGTGTTGATCTCATTTTAAACCAAGCTCAGCACAATTAGACACAATGAGAAGATAGGGAGATAATCACTTCAGACAAAAAAGCAAAAACAAAACCATTTCAGGCCATAAATTGTTTCATCCTGCATGGACCCCAAATTACTATTTCAGTCTCCCATTTTTAAATCACTCCCTCTTTTTGTATAAGGCTGAAAGGGGGTGGGGGGAAGAGACCAAAAAAGAAGGGAAAAAATTGATTATTTCCAGCTCGTCATACATCTCATTTGTAGAGGGTCAGGCCTTTCCCATTCACAATTACCACTAGTTAATCTTATCTGAGGGGGAAAATTCAATTACATTTATCAAGGTTATTCCATACACTCTGGTTATTGCCTCAGAAAAACTGGATTTCGTTGTTAAGATTGGTTACATTGTCCATGTATATACATGTGTATGTGTGTGTTTTTAGGTGTGTGTGGGGAGTGCCCCCCCGTCTGTAAAACATACGCACTCACTGTTGCAGATGCATGGATAAATAAATAATTAAACCTCACTTCGATGCTGCTGTTACTAATATATAGTTGTAATAAAGTAATATTTGACAGCTTTGTAAAAGGGTTCATTAATACATAGATTATGGAAGTTTTAGGAGTGAGGCTCATAACTGTTAATAGACTTCAATTCTCAGCCTACACTGACATTTAAAAAAAAAAAATCTAGTTTCAAATTTGATAACAGATTACTAGTCAGGCTGGAAGCCAGCCACCTGATTAAGGCAATTTAAATGCTTGCAAAGTGGCGAGATTAAAATCAAATAAGTGCCGATTTCCCCCCCTCCCCCCTGCTTCACTTATCTTTCCCTGGATTCATTCCTTAACTACCAGGTGGCAGAGGACTCTGGGTAATTTTCTTCCGCGCCAATTACCCCAGGACGGTTTTTAGGGTGAAGCAGAATAATTACTGCACTATCAATCCAAAATGGGCTGCTTAATGTGTTTAAGAGAGATTTTGAGCCTTAGCAGGGAGGTTTCCGCCTTGAGCGTGCCATGTGTCTGGCGCCCAAGCGGACTAAACTGGCCTCCTCATGCAGTTAACTGTGGATCAGGAAGGCGGCAACACACAAGGTGAACGAAAACAAGGGGGAAAACTCCTGGGAAGCTCTGGGGAAGTTAATGAGCTGCTTCCAACATGCGGGCAAGCTGTAGTCGCAGGTGGCTGAGAAAGCTAGGCAGGTTAAAGAAATCATATTTATCACCCAGCTGCCAGGACCACCTTTATCAGAAGACTTCCTTCAAATCCAGGGCACGGGAAGAAAAATGAGTCCCAAAGCAAATCTTTAAAGCACCTCCAAATACATTAGTAGTAGTTTCTCGATATCAACAATAAGAATAAGAATAATAGTGGCACAGGCAATGTTGCTGCCTTTTTCAATGGGTCTACTTCTGTGCCTTTAACACAAGCCTGCAGAAGTTCTAGTCACTAGGGATATAGCAGGAATTTCGGACCGCCTTCACCCTGAGGGGCAAATTCAATTTCAGAGAACCTACACAGGATCTAGCAATGGCTACCAATTAGTTTGGCTTTAAATAGGGGTGACCATATGGAAAGGAGGACAGGGCTCCTGCATCTTTAACAGTTGCATTGAAAAGGGAATTTCAGCAGGTGTCATTTGTAGGCATGCAGCACCTGGTGAAATCCCCTCTTTATTGCATCAGTTAAAGCTGCGGGAGCCCTAGTAGAGTGACCAGATACCAAAAAGGGCAGGGCTCCTGCAGCTTTAACTGTTGTGATGAAGACGGAATTTCACCAGGTGCTGCATGCATACAAATGACACCTGCTGAAATTCCCTGTTCTATGCAACTGTTAAAGATACAGAAGTCCTATCCTCTTTTTCATATGGTCACCCGTACTTTAAAAGGGGATTAGACAAATTTGTGAAGGAGAAGAAGCTAAAATATGCTGGCTTTTTTGTAATGTTGGACTTACCCCTTTTGCCTTTACATACACCCTTTTTGCCTTCAGTCCCACTGCAATACAGATCCCTTTTGCTTTTCTAAAACTGAAATTGGTCCTCAGTCCAAAAGACATTCCTCACCCCCTGGTCTAAAGGCCTTATAATATTGGGATTATTATTTTTGATCTCTTTCTTAATGACTCCTAGCATTGAACTCAGTTTTGTTCACAGCTGTCGCACGCTGGTTCGACATTTGAGCTGTCCTTCATAGGGATGGGCGATCGAATGATGTTTGAGCTCCCCAAGACTTTCCAAACATCAGATCGTTGCTCATCTTTCCTCGATCTTTGCTCAAGTTTGCGCTTGTTGTTAGTTTTATGCAACTGGGAAAATGGTGCAAAACTAACAGCTATTGAATGAGAACATTGCAGAGGCAATTCCCAAATGTCAGCAATTTCCCCGCCATTGTCTAAAGCAGGGACATTTAAAATGTGTGCATTTTTAGAAAGTTGTACATTTTTCAAGTACACATTTTCCAGATGTGACAGCAAGTTTGGGAATCTGCGAACATTTTCAGATGAACTGTGTTCCCGTTCACATTCAGGATTACAAACAACGCATTTTCAAGTGATTTGCAAACTGAAACAAAATTCACATACATTCCTAGCCATTCATCATGGCCCTATTTGGGGCTGCAGTAATAGAAGTATAGCTTCCAAATCATGGGAGGTACTGGTTCACCTCTATATGGCACTGGTTAAACCTCATTTTGAGTGGTATGTCCATTTCTGGGCACCACACTTCAAGAAGGATGCAGACAAGCTGGAGCGTGTTCAGAGGAGGGCAATGAGGATGATCAGGGTCTGGAAACAAAGCCCTATGAGGAGAGACTGAAAGAACTGGGCATGTTTAGTCTTGAGAAGAAAAGACTGAGGGAAGACATGATAGCACTCTTCAAGTACTTGAAAGGTTGTCACACAGAGGAGGGCCAGGATCTTTTCTTGATCATCCCAGAGTGCAGGGCATGGAATAATGGGCTCAAGTTACAGGAAGCCAGATTCTGGCTGGACATCAGGAAAAACTTCCTGACTGTTAGAGCAGTACGACAGTACGACAGTGGAACCAATTACCTAGGGTGGTAGTGGAATCTCCCATACTAGAGGCATTCAAGATGCCACTAGACAGCTATCTGTCAGGTGTGCTTTAAGGTCGATTTTGATGGCCTTATAGTCCCCTTCAGTTCTACTATTCTATGATTCAATAGCCTTTTCCTAATTGGTTACCTCCAGTTCTGACCCCATGAGGATGTATGTGAAGTTAGGGCTTATGGCCTAAATGTGCATCACTTTACACTGGATTACCTTGAACATCGTTTGCCATTTTGTTGAGATCCTTTTGGAACTTTTTACAATCCCTTTTGAGTTTTATCACTCTTATTAATTTGGTCTTATTACACACATGGCTTTCTTGCTGTATATCCACAATGCTATACCATTCATGAACAAGTCAGAAAGCACTGTTCCAAATACAGATAATTGGGGAATGTCATTTCTAATGTCTCTTATTGTACGAACTGTCAGTTTATTCCTAATTCCTTTTCTGTACTTCCTGTTCTTTAATCAGTATTGATCCATAAACGATGCATCCTCTTATCCCACAATTGCTAACTTTACTCAGGAGTTATCAGAGATCACTTGTATCAATTCCATGAAACCTCTGTTGTGCAAGTGGTGGTTTCCACTAGTGTAGGGAATCATCAGGACCCAACTGCTTGTGCAACAGGATCTGTGGTGCACAAAAGAATCAGCAGGGACATAACTACCCCACTGGATTCCGCCCTAGGCTCCTTCTGGTCTACTGGCAGGTCATGGGCATGCTGGTGGCAGGTAGTTTCTCATCCTCCCAGTCTTCTTCCTCCAATAAGACTTCCAGTGACGGAATGGCATGAATACGTCCATTCAGACACTGCCATACATCTTCTGCAATGTAGGGCAGATATGATTCCAAGCCTGAATAGGATAAACACATGAGGGGTGGGAGTGCTTCCACCTCTTTCTCTCATTGCATTTCATCACCCGCTACTCATGAAAGGTGACAGTCTGACGAGGAGACTCTCCAGTATCAGTGAAAGCTCTCCACCTGATTCCGAACAATGGACAATCAGACTTCTGGTCATGTGGAGAGTCTCCATAGATACAAGAGGCTGTCCTCTTCACAAAGTCACCCTCTATGTGTAGAGGACAACCAAGGATGGAGGAGAGAGGGCTAGCACATTTCCCCTCCTCACACATGGATTATACCCAGTATGTGAATGCCTGAATAGCTGGAATCCAGATGTACATTGTGATGCAGATGTGAATTTAAATGTGTGCCCTCTTCCAGTCTGCTTAGGTGATCAATCAAGATAATCTGTGTTTCCTGGATTGGGGTTACCCTGTGTGAGTAACCCCATACGCCATGTCTTGGGCTGGACGTTTGCTATGTTATTCCATATCTGGGCTATGGAACAGTATCTGGCCGAGATAACCCAATAGAATTATCAGCATCTAAAATTCTGATTATTCAGGATAGGCAAACCAGTGCCCTCCAGATGTTGGACTAAAATTCCCATCAACTCCAGCCAGCATGGCCATTGGTCAGGGTTTATGGGCGTTGCAGTTCCAAACGTCAGTTGGCTACTCCAGCTGTAGATCTTTCCATGTACCTTTGATGGCTAATTTTGACTGAGAGTCCAACCATACACATCTCTATTCAAAAGCAAAAGCAAACCTCATTGAATGAAATGGGGCCTACTCCCATTCAGCGGGTAAGGATTGTAGCCTAAAGGGAAAACATGATCCATAGCTCCTAGATGATCAGAATGAGGGTTTGAGAGAGAGAGAGAGAGAGAGAGAGAGGAGGAGGAGAATTGAAGCCTTGCTGAAAATCTGAAACAACATATTATTAAATGCTCTGCTGTAGCAACCACAAATTAAGCATTATCTTCCATCTGGTGACTTTGCACTGGATTTCTTTAATTATCATTATCTGAATGTAAATTATGAACTTCAGCCAAGAATTCTAGAAGGTTGTCCTTAGAAACAGAGAAAGATAATTAAAAAAACAATCGTTATAGTTGCAAAGGGGTTGCAGGCAGTACTTGCTTTTGCAATGATTGCAAACATCATCCCCCCCCCCCTTCTTCATCTCTTTACCTTCTTGGGTTTCTGATTATTTAATGGAATATTGATTCATGATTGTACATAGCAGATGGTTTGCGATAACACTACTTAAAATCTGTTGCTTCAAAAAGAAACTCTGCCTTAAGAAGTGGTTTCTCTGACCAGCCTTATAATGTGCTTGGCACAATCATGGTTTAACTAGACATTATAGGGGGTGGGATGCATGGCTGTAACTGACCCCCATTTCCCACACATGTGACATGATGCCCCTGTGTTCACCATTCCGTGCTCCCTCTGATTCATTGCAAACAACAAACACTAAATGCAATGCGGTCATGCCTTGACTTCCTCTTACTTAGGGTGACCAACTGTCAGGATTTCCCCGGATTTGTCCTGGTTTTTGTTCTATCCTGGGTGTCAGGGGGGATTTTCGGTAATTTTCTACAATGTCCTGGAAAGACATGCTTTCCCCTTTAAGGCTGCCGTTAGCATGGTGGGAGGGAATGATGTGCTTTCTGGAGGCGGGTCATTTCCCTCCCATTGCTCCAATCACAGCCTTAAAGGGGAAAGTGTATCATTCCCAGACATTATAGAAAAGGCCCCGATTGGAGCAGCGGAGGCAGGATTGCCACACTTTCCCGTCCTCTGCTCCAATTGGGGCCTTTAAGGAGGCAGGGGGAATGACGTACTTTCCAGAGGCCCTAGAAAGCTGCTTTCCCGCCCACCCTCCCAGCTTGTCCTCTTTTTTGGTCTCCCAAATATGGTCACCCTACTCTTACTAGGCTGTCCCAGAGAGATGCAAGTTGGTGGGTGACCTGTGTAAGAGTGGCATTGGATACAATCCCAAGTGTGCTACTTTCCAGAGGGGACTGTTCTCTGCCAGCTCTCCTCTATTTTGAAGAGCTGGCAGAGGAGAGTTCTCTCTTTGAAGGTGGCATCTATGTGAAGAGGTGCCCAGTCCAAGTCTGGTTTAAAGTAAAAAAACAAAAACAAACAGAAGGAGCGAGAGCAGCAGAGGCCTTGAAGTTGCCCATCAGCAGTTAGCGCCTGGACAGAAGATTGTGCAAACATACAGGTTATCTAGTCCATCTTCTCCACTATGGTGAGTTCTTTGCATTTCTCTGTACACTAGTTATTTTAAATGTGCAACTATAAATTTGCATATGCAAATGCTAAGGAAATTGGTTTTTGTCCTTTTTGGTGACACATTTCCTCTTTTGGGGGTGATGCATGAGTGTCCACATTATTTTGTAGTGTTGGTGGGCATTTAGGTGAGTTTTGTGACGTGCAGGTACTACAGACAAAAGGTGTCCACTCCCCTGCCGAGGCACATGCAGTTAGTGCTTTGTCTCAGAGAGCCAGTGTGGTGCAGTGGCTAAAGTGTTGGACTGGGAGTCGGGAGATCCGGGTTCTAGTCCCCACTCGGCCATGGAAACCCACTGGGTGACTCTGGGCCAGTCACAGACTCTCAGCCCAACCTACCTCACAGGGTTCTTGTTGTGAGGATAAAATGGAGAGAAGGAAGGTTATGTACGCCACCTTGGGTTCCTTGGAGGAAAAAAGGTGGGATATAAATGCAATAATAAATAAAAAAATATAAAGTTTATTTGCAGCTCAAGCTAGCTGCAGCTTTGGTTCCATTTTGTGTTTGAAAAATAAACAACTGCTCTCCCTAGGAACGGTTACTTTGTCTCATGAGTCATTGGCAATCAAATTTGGCTACAATGACCATGTCGCTGGGTTACAAGTGCCCAGGAAATCCATTCCCCTGCCACTGACATAGTTTATGGGATTTGGGTGGGCTGGGTGTAAGCTCTTGGATGTTCTTCTCGACCACCACAGAATGTGCTTGGATCAGCTCTGAAGTTTTTGTATGAAGAAGTTGGAGGTTATGAGATCCCAGAGGGCCTTCCTCTAACAGAACTGATTTATCAATGCAGCCATTTGTAGCCACCTTACACTAGGTAATAAGTTCCATCCAGAGGGGGAAAGTGGGGAAGGAAGAGAAAATATGATAAATGAGAAGAAGCAGGGGTGTCTCCAGAGCATTGCTTTGGCTGCATTGCTTTCTACTGGCCAGCTCTATGATGGCATGAACTTTGATGGTCTCGTGGGGGAATCACATTCACGTCCACTGTAACAAATGACACCAGTTTTATGCAGAGATGCATCTTGCAAAAGTACGTACATGCACAGAAAACAGACACATACATTCCATTTCAGGAAAACATTAGGGCATGGCACTGTATTTACTATGGAGGTCTGTAGTAATTACACCTTCACTCGGAGGATTAAAAAAAATATATCTCTAGGACCTTGGCTCTTCTGTCACAGATTTCTACTCAAACATTTTCAGTTGAAATGTGTGAAGTACTCTTTAGTGGCAAGACAATTATCTGATTCTGCTAATAAATGAATGCACTAGTAGTCATTTTTAATTGAACAATTATAGGATATTGCACTGTCAGTTGATTATGGAAGTCATTTCATAAATGTCAAAAATCTCTTTAAATGAATTATAGAACTCCAAAATAACTCCGGCAATCAGCCAGCAATAACACAATAATCTGTTTACCCTGTTGTCAGGCAAGCTATCACCAGCTTTCTTCTTCTTTTGAGGGTGGGGGGGGGGACTAAATCTTAAGGATTATACTCCAATTCAGACTACAGTAACCATCTCTGCTTTGATTAATAAAGATTTTGAGTGCTGTCAAGGGCTCTGCCGTGTATCAGATAGTAAGAGGAAATGCAAGTTATTTTTTGAAGAGACGTCAGTAGCATTACATAGTGTGTGTGTGTATGTGCAGAGGGGGGGATCTGATCTTATGCTTCAGTGCTCCAGCTACAGAATACTAAGGATTATTTGTGAGCATCAATCCCCACGTGTCATGGGTGTGATACCTGAAATCCAGGATGCCACACGGAACCACTGACATATGCCATGTTGGTTGACATCACCCGCATACATGGGCAAATTCTGAGAGTCACCTTGGCTCCTGCAATCACCACGTTCATTGACCAGAGTGCCCTGCAGGGATGCTACATTTCTGTGATGCATTATGGGAAAATACAATGGCAGTTGACTGACACTTGTTGGAAGTCTGCTGCTGCTATCACCATCACCATCACCACAACTGCCTTCCTGTTCTGACTCTTGTCGGTCCCGCTTGCCATTCCTTTTGTCCAGTAGAAATAAATATGAGGAGGAAGGGGAGGTGCTGCCTCTCTGCCCACCTACTGACACATAGCATGTAGAGTAGGCTGACCAGATAAAATCCAGGTCAGGGCTCCTGTAACTTTAACAGTTGTAGAGAAAAGGGAATTTCAGCCAGAGTCATTTGTATGCAATTAGTTCTTGGTGAAATTCCCTCTTCATCACAACAGTTAAAGGTGCAGGCACTATACTAGAGTGACCATATACAAAAGAAGGCAGAGCCCCTGCAACTTTAACTGTTGTGATGAAGAGGGAATTTCACCAGGAACTAATTGCATACAAATGACACTGGCTGAAATTCCCTTTTCTCTACAACTGTTAAAGTTACAGGAGCCCTGACCTGGATTTTATCTGGTCAGCCTAATGTAGAGGGACCACCATAGGGCCCCATGCCAAGGCCTCCTTGAAGATGGAGGTGAGCATGGCTGCCACATGATAAGCAACACCAAATATTTTACCAAATACCTCCCATTTCTGAAGTAAAGTAAATTTTCAGGAGCCAAACCAAACCTTCGACAGACCTACACAAAGCTTTACACCAGAGTACTAGAGGGACTGTCTTCTGCATCAACCTCATCGTGCAGTGAGACACTTCTGAGATTTTGTGTTGGTGCTTCTGCCATCACAGGTAGAGTAGAAGCCTTCATGGTCATTACATTCACTCCCCGGGAAGGCTAATCTTTTATCTTTCCTTTTGGGACCATGTGAAGACCTGCTTATTTTCTAAGGCTTTAGTATCTCTTGAGTAACAAGCTTTTAACGCTGTTATTCCATGCCCACTATTGTGTCAATTGTTGTAGATTAATTGATTCTATTATTGTATTGTTCTCATTCGATTTTCTATTTTTGCTGTTGCTGTATATTGCCCTGAAAATGTATATTATGATATTAAAATGAAAACCCCCACACAAAATGCACTGAAGGAACATAGGCACAAGAAGCCAAGCCAAATATGTACCAAGATGGTGCCACCCCTCTTCTTTCTGAATCCCTCTTCACAACCCAGGGCGAGGGCCTTCTCTGCTGTGGCACCCCGGCTGTGGAATGAGCTCTCTAGAGAGGTTCGCCTGGCACCTACATTATACTCCTTTAGACGCCAGGTGAAGACCTTTTTATTTTCTCAGTATTTTAACAGGTCATTAGTTTAATTTTTAACCTTGCTGTTTAAATGTGTATTTTAGATCTGTTTTAATTTCCGCATGGCTGCTCGGATTTATGCTGGTTGTGCTTTTATACTGTATTTTATATTATGTTTTTATACTGTTATTCGTTTTATATTTTGAATGGTTTTTATGGTTTTAATTTTTGTAAACTGTCCAGAGAGCTTTGGCTATTGGATGGTACAGAAACACAATAAATAAATAAATAAATAACCCATTTTTCTTGGGAAAGCCTACAGCTCAATCCCTTAGCCTTAGGTGAGAAATTCAGAAGCAAATTGCCACTTTTCCCCATTGCCCTATGAAGAGCTACTTATTTTGTGCAAGGGTTGGCTTTTGCTAGTGCAGTGTCATTAGCAAAATGCTACCCATAGCCTAGAGGAAATGGGATGAGGGGTTTTCCCCCTCCTCACCACCACCAGTACTTCACCGGTCTAGCATAATCAGTGTAGAACTGATGGGACTCTGAGTTGGCAATGAACAACAAGTGATCTGATTCTCCTACTTTAAATGAACTTTATAAACCCCAGCCAGGCTGTCCTTATTGTGTTCCACCTCTTGGCATCCATTTCAACTAGCAAGATGAAGCCCGTATGGCTAGTTTGTGATGGAGACATCTCAACATGCTGTTTGCAGACAGCAGTGAAACGTACCCTGTGCTAAGCATACTAAAAGCAATCTGTTCTCCCACCCCGCCCACTGCTCCCACCGTATCTTAACCATACACTATTCCAGTGCATGGTTAATTGGCAGTCATATTCCGCTTCAAAACTTGCAAATAATACAGTTCTCCCTGTGCTCACATCAGCAGCACGGTGGGTTAGTTTAGATTTCAAAGGTGCCACCTTGCCTCATTCTGTGTTGACGGAAGAGAACAGCATTAACCTTTTCACTTGCACTAACAAAGACAAGTTAAGACAAGATGTGCAGAGACTACCAGAGATCTGGGCTTTGTTGTTGCCCAAGGCCTTCTACAATTATCAGGCACTTCCAAGCTAATAATCGTAAGCCTGTTTACCTCAAATTTCACTGATCACTTTTTTTTGGGGGGGGGGGGTGTCTTCTCAGTAATTCTGTAAAATGACAACTGCGTCAACGGCAAATGATAAATAACAACCTAAAAGGTAATAATGAAATCCTGCCCTCTGTTTCCTCTGTATGTGTGTATATAACATTCTCCTTTCCAAAAGCCTGAGGTGACGCGGTTGCCAATGCTTTTGTAGCTGCTTCTAAGTTGTCTAAGAAACGTATACAAATGTCTACCCATGTGATTCGGCTTCCTTGTGTGTCCGCGCAACACTGAAGCATTCTACCTCTCTCTCTCTCTCTCTCTCTGTGTGTGTGTGTGTGTGTGTGTGTGCAGGGCCCTTGTGTGTTCAGTAAAAGAAGGCCGACAAGGTGAGGGGATTTTTTTATGAGCTGCAATGGAAATGGGAGCAAACATGCAGGGTGTGGCAGCCATATTGCCACAGGCAGAGGTAAAAATGGGCCATACCTTGGGCTGATCTGCAAGAGAGTATATGTTTCACATGCAGAGGATCCCCCGGTCCAGTTACTTCAAATTTAAGCATTCCGTTAGAAATATCAATCACTGCTGCAAATATCTGTTTCAGCTTTATTTGTGAGGCATGTCATCTCACTGGTGAAATGCACCAGAAGAAATGCACAAGGGTTATAGCTTGAGCACTGCAACCCATTATGTCCTTTAAACTTTTCCTTCTCAAGGTTAAGATCTTGAATATCACATTCTGTTTTTTAAAAATTGGCCCCAGAGGCTCTCGTACAAATATGTCCTATGGGCTGCATCCTAAGAGAGACTCTTGCTTGAACCTTCACCTCTTTGACTGAGATCATGTACTCCACCTCTCCTCCCCATTATTCATCCCAAAGCATTGAGGATGGCAATTGCTCAAATGGAGGGGCGGGGGGAAGAGAATTAAAACTAGGAAAGTGTTTAGCGTATTTTTAGCTCTTTTCTTAATGGAATTTAGCAGCTGGAGATAAAGAGCTGTAAGCCCAGCCAGGCTAGAATTAAAGAACCGCTGGACTGTTCTGTTCTTAAGAACTTAGGCAACAACTGGTGAGATTAATGTTTTCTATCAGGGATGTATTAAGATTGCTTCTGGTGGTTGAGGGGCAAGGTTTGGGGCTTACCAAAATGCCACCCACACCTGTTCACAAGAACATTGCTTCCTGGAACATATGGATGATGATGATGTTTTGAAGCTATGGAACAAGGCCAACTGGCATCAAGTAGCAAATCTGGGGAATTTAAAAATGCAAATATATTGCCACATAGATGATTTCTCCCCTAATCTAACAAGTAGCTTCAAATAGGAGAAGCTTCTGAGATGCTGTTGGACATGCCAATGATACCCTGACTTCCTAAACTGTTTGCCAACCCAAAGCAACCATTTTAGACACCAAGTGACCACACCAAAAGGTCTACTCAAGGCCGACCCTACCATTAGTCAGAGTGTGGTAGCTGCCTCAGGCAATGGATACTGGGGGTGTAGCCCCTCCCAAGCATCCCCAAACTCCTGAGCCATCATCCTTGTAGCAGTGATATTTACTTGTGGATAGGCTGGGCTGTCTAACCTAGCTGCCTTCTCCCAATGTGTCACATACAGCACTGTTAGGAAAGGCTCCTAATGAGCAACCAGGAAGAGTCAGCTAGCCCAGGCCATGTGGTCCATCACACACAGGAATAGATTGCTCTGTTTCTCTGATGAACAGTGGCACGGGTTAAGGCCATGGGTACATTGCAGCATTTCTTTGAGTGAGCAAGAGGTGAAGTGGTGGGCCAGAGGCATCCAGGAGTTGAAGAACAGAGCTCTGTGTGCCAAGCAGTTTGCCCTCCACCCCTTAAGGTAGCCTGCTTCCATCAGGTGCAATGGAAGATGTTGACCCATCACCAGTGTTAAAATAAGTTTTAATTGTCTGTCTTTCAGCTTCTCTACATGGAATGGGGGTGGATGGGAACTGTGAGTGTGTCCTTTGCCTCAGGCAGCAAAATATCCCAGACTGGCCCTAGGGGTGGATGAATCTGTCAATTTCAGTTTCTCTCCATTTCTCATTTTACCAGTCTTAAGTTTTGTTTGTCTCAAACTTTGAGATTTTTTCCCCACTCTTAAGTTTGTTCCATCCTCAACTTTTAAATAAAAGTTTGCATGAACATTCATAACCATTTGTGTGTGTGTTTGTGTGTGCACATTTTTCCTAATACTAGGGCTGTGACTGGATCTGGATCCCGAATCTGGAGTGGATCAGTCTGATTCAAACCTCTGAATCCTGAATCCGAATTGAATCGGATTGGGCCTGGATCAGGCCAAATCGGATCCGTGATCTGGATCCAATCTGGATCCGGTCACAGCACTTCCTCCCCCCATTCTCCCTGCTTACCTGCTGCCTCCTCCGCGTCATCCCCCACCGTCCTCCACATCATCCTCCCTCCTCGCTGTGGGCCGGCTGCTTTCCCGCTCGCACCGGGTGATGACGTCACCCGCCGCGACCGGCAAATGCGGTGCTAGAGCAGTGCATTTGCCAGTCGCGGCAGGTGACGTCATCACCCGGCATGAGAGGGAAAGCAGCCGGCCCACAGCAAGGAGGGAGGATGATGGCAGGACTACGCAGAGGAGGCAGCAGGTAAGCAGGGAGAGTGGAGGGAGAGAGGGAGGGAGGGAGAGAGCAGGGAGAGTGGGAGGGGGTGCTGTGAATAGACCCAGATAGGATCTGGATCTGGATCGAGTCGAACTGGGACTGAGCTGGTCCTGACAGATCAGGATCTGGATTGGATCGGGGGTCCATTCACAGCCCTACCTAATACCACTCAAAGAGCTTCAGCTATTGGGCAGCATAGAAATGTAATCAATAAACAAACAGATCTTTGTATGCATGTTTTGACTGGAGCACTATTGCAAAATTTGGAAAAGTGTAAGTTTCATGTTTTGATTTGCATAGTGGTCCAAAAGTGTGAAAGTAGTTAAACTCGCATTCACATCAAAGGGCGAACTGAATGAAATTCCACTCCATTCCTATTTCTCACTATACAAAATGCCAACAGCCTGAAAAACCATGGACTTTGGTGACCAGAGCCAAGCATCTTGCTTACTCAGCCACCACTGCAGCTTTTCAGAAGAATTAACATCCTTGGCCTATCAGTACCCTAGGGATGGTCAGAAAGCGGATGTTTTGGACTTTACATCCCAGCATTTCTGACCATTGGCCATGCTCTACCACACTTAAGGTCCAATCCTACGCATGTTGAGACAAAAGTCCTACAACAACCAAGGGGCATGCTGGGAGTTGTAGGGACATGTGACTAATGATGATGTAAACATGCATAGGATTTCACACTTAGGCACCATAAAAGAAGTACTACTTCACACAACGCACAGTTAAACTATGGAATTCACTGCCACAAAATGTAGTGACTGATGGCCACCACTTTGGATGGCTTTAAAAAGGGGTTGGATAAATTTCTGGAACAGAAAGCTATCAATGGCTAGTAGTTCTGATGGCGATGTACTACCTCCAGTATCAGAGGTATCATTGTTGGGGAACATGGATGGGAAGGTGCTGTTGCATTCATGTCCTGCTTGTGAGTTCCTGATTGACAGTTTTTTGGCCATTGTGTGAACAGAATGCTGGACTAGAGGGACCCTTGGTCTGATCCAGCATGACTCCTTACATACTTATGTTCTGAATTGCAGCTGGCCAGAGAGTCCAGTGGTTGTTAGGTGGTGCAAGTATGTCACGCCTCAAACTCTGTTTTGGCTCCACAGTCTACTGAAGCTCAATGACCAAACTACTTTGAACCCATGTGGGCTTGGCCCTCAATATTCCCAGTCTGAACACACCAGAACTTTAACAATAGAAAGGTTACTTGAATGAAACCCAAATAGCAGTTTGCAAGCACGGAAGGCTACTCATGTACTGTCCTTTAAGCACTGTGTTATTGCATGCTGTAGGAGAGTTTGTTCTACAAAATATTCCAAATGGTTTGGGAGATGCTAGATTGCTTGGTTTTTCCCCTACCATGCTGCTGGCGAAGAAAAGGCATCAGGGAGTCTCCTCAATGAAAAATATAAACAAAACCCTCCAGCTACTCAGAGGCTTACAAGAACCATTTTATTTCGGGGGGAAATATTCTTGATAAAAAAAATGAATTAAATACATGCTTGCCCTCCATTTATTTTATTATTATTCTTTGGTCTTCCTTCCTGGTTTTAGTGGCAGCTTGCCTCCAGGCATAAGAAAGGGGGGTGTATTCAATTGCTTGCTCTATTGATCCTGACAAGGACACCTGCTCTGAGTCCTTTGCTCCTTGAGGCAGTTACTAACTACAGATTTAACAGGCCCAAGTCGGGAAGAGGAGAGATTTTTAAAGATTGGGCTCATCGTTACCAGCTTCTTCTTGTCTGCTTCGTTGCATCAAGGCTCATTGTAGCCAGAAGGAAGTCTTCCAGCAACTCTACAGAACTCTTCCACACTCTTGGTGAAATGTCTGGAGATGGGAAGGCGGGGCTTTGGTGAGCCAGATGGCAAACTGCCGGAAGAACTAGAGCTCTGTGGAATCTGGCAGATCCTGAAAAGCACAGGTTTTGCTGAACACTAGCTAAAGTGAAGACAAATGAGAGCCAGGCTTGGGCATACATAGCCCTGTGCTGTAGGGCACCTATAGCAAATGGCATAATACCTTATCCCCAAACAAAACTTTCATCCTTTCGTTGATCACAATGGAACAGCGCAGCAGAAAGCAAGTGCTTCAGGTTGGATAAATATGAACAATCGTATTCAAGCACCCTTCTTCACACAGTTTAAAACTGGTAGAATTCAACCGGGATGTAAAGTGGTCCCTGAAATGGTATTCTTCTATCAGTCCTCACTCTTGGGTCATGACCAATAGATGTAATGTGAACTGTTGATCTTGTTCTCCCTTCTGGCCATGACTACACATGATTTCCCAGAGGAAAGACAGGTCCTTTCACTGGCCTAGAGATAGGTCTAGAGATGCTGCCAGCATCTATAATTTCAGACAGATGACAAACTCTGGTGACTCATAATGCTCAATTGTAACGGGAGGGTCAGCATGATGGCCCTGAGTTCTTCTCCGGCTTGGATTTTCATCCTAGCCAGCAATGGACTCAAGTCCTTTCTTCCTCCCTTCCAGATACATGTTGGCCTTCAAACACCTTTCTCACACTTACTTACTGGCTGCTGCTTTGGGAGTGCTCGTGACAGAGAAGGGGAGGTGGACGGATAGGAGTGGGAGAGAGACTGAAGGCTAATGAGTGTCTGTGGAAGGGGGCTAAAGACTCACAGAAAGGCTGGGGAAAGACTGGACCCCATCACACTCATGATAATAGCATTGGTGTGCTTATCACATTACCAATATATCCATTGGGTTGGATAGAGGTGTACAAATAAGAACATAAGAGCCCTGCTGGATCAGACCAAGGGTCCATCTAGCCCAGCATTCTGTTCACACAGTGGTCAACCAGCTCTCAACCAGGGATCCACAAGCAGGACACGGTGCAAAAGCACTCTCCTGCCCATGTTCCCCAGCAACTGGTGTGTATAGGCTTACTGCCTCAGATACTGGAGGTATCTCAGATACTGGAGGTAGCACATAGCCATCAAGACTAGCAGCCTTTGGTATCCTTCTCCTCCAGGAGAAAGCCATCCAAATTACACATAGTGTGGAGAAAGTGGATAGGGAGACATTTTTCTCCCTCTCTTATAACACTAGAATCTGGGGTCATCCCATGACACTGATTGGTGGGAGATTCAGGACAGGTAAAAGGAAATACTTCTCAACCATGGAATTCATGGCCACCAATTTGGGTGGCTTGAAATGGAAGTTAGAAAAATTCCTGGAGGAGAAGGCTATCAATGCTACTAGTCCTAATGGCTATGTGCTCCCTCCAGAATCAGAGGCAGGATGCCTGTGTAACACCGGCTGAACATGGGAGGGAGGGTGCTATTGCACTCAGTTCCTGCTTGTGGCTTTCCTGTGAGTAGCTGTTTGGCTATTGTGTGAAAAGAATAATGGACTGAATGGACCCTTGGTCTGATCCAGTGTTGCTCTTCCGATGTTCTTATGGTGTTATGACGAGGTTCAGTTTGACAGAATGAGGTTTAGGATTAGACAAGCACTTATCTGAATTTTTAGGGGAACGTTTCATTTCACCAAGCCCAGTTATGAATTGAAGTGAGTTGGAGGGTGTGGATTTGTTATAACTCAATTTAGGTCCTCCAGAGGATGGGGTCTGGAACATGGAAGATGGGGTGACTTATCCCACTCTCTCTAAGTAGCGGCCTGACCCAGATTGGGGTTGCCCTGACAGCTAGTTCATAAAGCTGCTTGATTGAAGCCCATATTTATAACTATTGTGTATTTTATGTGCTAGTTACTATCTGACAGTTTATTTGTAGTGGTATTTTTACCCCTCATGGAATTATAGTACATACTGCGATATAGCCGATAAGGGTTGGTAATAGAAACTTGTGCCCCTTCTGCAGAAAGAGTGTGTGTAAGAAATCTAGATCAAACCATTGATATATCCAGGATGTTATCTTGTGTTACAGCTGTGATTGGCCATCCTCATGCGCATGAGGATTTGTCAAGATGCTTACCTGTTGGGAAATTCAACATGATTTCTTAAGGGTGTAATCAGAGGCTGAATTATGGTAGCACCTCTTCACGTATCAGTGTCAGAAAGATTGCAGGTAATTCTTTGGGGCCCTCTTTTTATTCAGCGGTTGCATTACCAAACAGGTGTATAGTCCATGTATATATTGCTTTGCCAGAGCTGCTACTATTACATTACTCTACTCATTTTAAAAAGAAAATACAGGTAGGGGACAGAAAATGGCTTGGCCCAGATATGAGCCTTTCTACTAGGAAAAGCTTAGACCTGAGAATGCGATACAGGAATTGCAGGCAAAGATGTTGTGTTGTTTGCTAGGCACTAAAGCTGAGATTTAATTGGAAGTGAGGGCATAAGAACATAAGAAGAGCCCTGCTGGATTAGAACCAAGGGCTCATCTAGTCCAGCATTATGTCCAAATAGTGGCCAATCAGCTTCCCATGGGAAACCCACATGCAGGACATGAGAGTCTCATTTTCTTAACTTAGAGGCAGTGATCCAGTGCCTGCTCTGGACTGAAACCACCCTCACACATGAAGCACCCCACCCCACCGATAGGGTCCTTCAAGGCCCTATTAACACGAGTTAATAGGGCCTTTAAGCCCCCCCCCCCTTGAGGAGAGGGGAGAAATGTGCAATTTCCTCATCGGCTGGGATGGAGGGGGAGGAATACATGATTTCTCCAAGGATGGGGAAATTATGTATTTCCCCTTGCTGTGTTAATGCGATCCAAAAGCCAGGGCAGACCCACACCCAAATGCTTTTGGGGGCTCACAGGCACTTGGGCATGGGTCTGTCCTAGCACTTCACATGTCTGCCTGGGCCTGGATGCAGGGGTGTCTGCTGTCCTTGCAGACTCAGCCAGAATTTCACAACATCCCTAGTGCTTATCTCTTTAAAGTTTGGGTTCGAATCCTTCTGTATTCAGGCATGCTTATGACACTAAATTAGGGTGGCTAACTCTTTTTCATGATGGGCTCCTCATTTTTAGCAGCTACCTTTTCCTCTCCATATTGGGAATAGTTTTCCTGTTGAATTTGGGTGGACATTTTGTTCAGCTCATTGTCTTAGTTAGGGGTGTGCACACCAAAAAATATCATCATTTATCGTTATCGTCATTTCGGACCAAAAAAATTATCGTCTTCATTCATATCGTAGGTGAACCGTATCGTGAAATTGTCGTGATAATTATCGTGAAAAAATGATATTTTTGCAGCCCTATTTTTAAAGAAAAATGCCTATAACTTCTGTATTTTAAAAGTTAGAGGCTTTAAACTTGGTCACAGTGCTTATGGGGTGTGCTGAAGTACGTGTATGAAATTTGAGATCGATCCCTCCAACCCTCGATTTTATATGAATTTATTAAAGATCGTTTCCATTCTGACAGATCAGAATGACAGCTCGTCACGTGCGTTAATTGAGGGTTGGAGGGATCGATCTCAAATTTCATACACATACTTAGGCATACGCCATAAGTACTGTGACCAAGTTTCAAGCCTTTAACTTTTAAAATAAAGAAGTTATAAGTATATTTATATGGCAGTCCGATAAAACGATAAAATCGCCCGAAAATTATAATCTCTGATGATTATCGTAGGTTTTTCTATCGTATGTCATCATTAAGCACATGCATGATAACGACCTTATCGTATCATTATTGTACATTTTAACGATACGATACACATCCCTAGTCTTAGTAAGAAGTTACCAAAATTTGCAAATTTACTCAGAAAAAGGATGGCAAGACTTTTTTTTTAAAAAAATGAAAAATAGGAGAATGCAAACGAACAGATTTGTCCATTCCCAGGCAAGGTGCAGGGCCTTCTGAATGGTGGCACCAAGATCATGGAACACCCTCCTTAAGGAGTGCCATCTTGCTCCATTCCTGCTGGCTCTTAGGCATCAAGCAAAGGTGCTCCTCTTCTGTGGAGACTTTGGCTTGTTTCTGCTGTTGGTATGACTTCTGTCAGTTTTTGTCATCTGTTTTTATTGTGATCTTTGCTTTTAAAGTTGTTGCTTTTTAACAAATTTTGTTAGCTGCCTTGCTGAATTTGTGAATTAAAAGGTACACTATAAACATTTTAAATAAGTGAATAAACATAATAACTGTCCCCCTGCAAGTCATTATGGGCAAGAGAGCAGTGAGAAAGGGAGACCTGCTTCTTGCTTTTTATAAGGCGAGCCTTAAGACTTGAAGCTAGCTTTCCACCAATGCGGATTAAGTTTTTTTATTCCTCGAAGAACCCTCACAGAACTGTTACATGACAGTATTTAGAAATACAACAAGCCATTGAGGGTGATCAGTGATGCATCACAAGAAGACTCATTTGTTTCCATTTAATAGAGAAAAGGTTAGAGTTGTACATCATCCGGCTGCTTCCATTCTGTGCATTTTAGAAGCTGTCTCTTTAACCCAAGTTATCAAGAAGGGGTTTTGTATATAACAAAGTAGTCTTAATACTCTCTTTAAATAAAAAAAAGAAAGGACTGAACAGAATGGTTGCTAGTTTCCTGCCCTCCTTGGCATGATGTAGAAAAATAAATACAACAAGAACACTGAGGAACACTAAAAGTTCTCCCTACCCCACCTCTTGATCATCTAAAGGAGCCTTCCCCAACATCCCATGTTTCACCTATATTATACTACAATTCCCATCATCCCCAACAACCATGGCCTCTTCACAGTTTCATTGAATGTGTGAGGGCATTGTCTAAACCCCTTACTATCATGTCTGTTCAGACAGCACACTAAGCCATGGTTTGGCTGCCAACCCTTTTGCAGCAAATGGTTAGTGAGAATGTTTAAGCCATTATGTCGTCACCATGGTTAGTCATGGTTCACATGACATGCTAAGCCATAATGTTTAGCTCAGAATGCTTTACCACCATGGCATAGTGTGTCATCTGAACAGGGTCACTTTCTCTCTCTCTTTCTCTCTCTCTCTCTCTCTCTCTCTCTCTCTCCACACACACACTTGGAAGATAACATGGAATACTGTGAGAATTAAATACACTACTGTAAAATTAATAAATATAATAAAATACCAAATTCAAATATACTCAGACATCAAGCACAGTGTATATCAATCCACTGTGATCAATTCTATCAAGTATTTATAGAGAACTAACACCAACATTCACAGGGCATCATTTTGAGGAGAAATGGGGAGAGTGAATTCTTTTCTGAACTAATGCAGAAGATAATGAAAACACACCCTCAGCATCCTTTGAAGCGTAACCCAAGTGATGGAACCACCAGAGGAAAGGGCACACTAGTTCTCATTAACACACTACTGTCTCTTTCTACCAAGGTTGTGGGCCGATGAGGTGATGAACAAGGCATGGAGGAAATTGTCCTGTGACGTAAGACCAGCAACTGGAGCAGGAATATGGTTTCAAGCTGCCAAGGCTGCATAAGATTGGACAGGACCTTGGAGAGTTCCCAGTGCGTACTCCCACAAACCATGGATGGTGTTTCAGCGAGGAACTGAGCTGAACTTGAGCATTTAAACAATTAAGCAGTGCTGCTAGATTCCCAAGCCCCACTCCTAGTGGCAAGTTAGGAAGAATTTAAAAGGGTAATGGCTTGGCTTGCAAACCTGGAACCCTAGCATTGAGTGGTTGTGGCCTTCCAGATACACCCCCAGTCTACTTTAATGATGGCTTAAAATACAGGTGGGGGCAGAGGGGGACTGACCCTTTTACTGTTTCTGCCATCTTCCCTAGCTATTGCCATTAGAAGTTTATGTGTTGGGAGGGTATGACTTGATTAAAAATGTATGTGTGGGGGAGACAGTGAGTGGGGTTTGTGAATCCTATTAAGGCTCCCTATTTATCCCACGATAATTTGAGCACTGGGGGTTCCTGAGAAGTGAAGGGCGATGGGTGATTATAGGCATGATAGAGCTGTAGACTCAGCTTCCTCATTTGAGGAGCCTGAACATTGTAGCCTTGATTTACCCATGGAGGAAAGAGTGATGACTGGTGAGTGAGAGCAGATGGAAACTATGGAAGAGGCTGCTGGAAACGACTGATGACATTTTTCATTAAACGTTGGAGACAGATCTGGAATGCTTTCCTCTAAGTGAACAGGATATTTCTTGGACCATTTGATGTAGAGTTATCACCATCTGAGCCATAACTTCAGAAGATCCCATAACTTCTGAAGAACAGTCAAATGACTACATAAAATGCAGAGTGCTCTTCCTCAAGCCAGAGATTGTCCTGCAGGTTCCCTAAGACTGAAGCTGGGCCAAAGTCCCCCCACTTACATATCAACAACAACAACAACAAAAGGATAACAGTTTACATATTATTTTGCATATGCAAGTATATACACACACACATTTATAAATGATAACTAAAGTTTAAATAGAAATATAATATAATACATCTCACCATAGTGGAGAAAACTGATTAGGGCCATTTCTACACCAGGCTGTTTGCCTGGGATGGCCCCCGGCTGGTCCCTGTGAGTCCAAGTGATGCACAGGGACTCCCAGGGGCAGGGGGGACGGGCACGGGATTTCCCAGGGATTCCTGGGAAATTCCGATTCTTCCACGGTCCCGGGAACTTCCCGAGACCACGGAAGATGTGGCCGCCCATCCCGGGTGCTGCTGCACTTACTCATGAGTAAGCACGGCAGCAGAAATTGGCATGGATCCACACAGCGCTGCTCCGTGCCCATCAGGGGAGAGGTGGCACCAGTTTCGCCACCCCTGAGAGGGCAGGGAGGGGGTGGGGTCCCGATCGCGTGTGGGTTTTCTTTCTTTAAAAAAAAATACTTTTTGTGGAGGAGCGCTCGTGCACCCTCCTCGGATCCCAAAATGAAACAAAATGGTGGGAGAGACGTGCAACGACCCAGGAGGAAGCTGGGTCATTGCACCTCTGGTGTGTATTACAGCGATGATCCCAGAAGCAGGTAATCCTGGGATCACCCTCCCTCCCTCCTTCCCTCCCTCCTTCCCTCCCTCTATACCTCTATGGTATAGAAAGGGCCCAAGTGACCTTTGCTGTTCAGAGCTACTGTTGATGGACTAATTCAAGGTGCCTACTTTCTCATTATGGCTCTTTGATTCTAAACTAGGCTTGGACTGGAGACCTCTTCAAATATAGGATGCCTTTGATTAAAAGACTCTCCTCTGTCAGCTCTACAAAACAGAGGATTGTCTTCTGTAACATAGGACACCTGGCCATCCTAGGGGTGAGGGATTTCTGCAGTTCCCATGGGCAGTCAGGATGACCTCATCAAGGAACTCAGCAGGGTTGGGAGCTGTCATCTCACCTCCCACATATTCTGAGCAAGAGGTGTGTGAAAAAGTGGTGTGTGAATACGTACTCTCCACACCTTATCTAAGCATCTGGTAGATGCTGTTATTTCTTTCTCATTGATTTTTTTAAAAATATGTATTTTTATTTGATGTGCTTATATTCAATGAGTTTTAATGTTTTAATTACAACTCTTATTATTTTCCTGTATTGTATCATTAGCTGCCATGAGCACTGTTTTTTTATTGGAAAGGCACGATATGCATTTAATTAATTAATAAATGTATCATTAGCCGCCTTGAGCACTATTGTTAGTGGAAACTGATAAATAAGCAAATAAGGTAAGCCAAACCCTCCCCCCACTTGAAACATCTGAGGAATTTTTCTCCTCCCCCCCCCCCATTTCAGTGGGCAGATTCTTTTGGTCTTCTTCCCCAAATCGCAATACAAATAAAGATATAATCGGCCCAGTTCAATTTGACACAGTCTCAGTGACTCACTTCCATAAATTTGGGTCAGATTCAGAACCAGAGGCATCTGGCACCAGAAAGACAACAGCTCTTTTGCCTAGTATTAATTGTAGTATCCATCACAAGAACAGCATTTTCGAACACTGATTTAGGACCTGGTATAGCAAAGTGGCCGAGAGAAGGAAACTGCTCTGATAAGTTGCCAGTTCAAATTTCTTCTCCATTACAACCTCCAAAATGGTTGGCCTTTCCATCTTGGGTCAGCCCCTCACCTACAATTTGCCATTAATAATACTGGCCAGCCTCAAGGGCTGTTGGGAGGATTATGGAGTTTATGTCGGTGAAGCTGTCTTTGAATTATGAGAGGATTGTTGCTGCTGCTGTTGTTATTATTCTCTATTTTCAAATTTGGAAACTTAAAATATGAAAAGAAATACTGTTGCTTTTGCTGCTGCTGCTGCTGTTGTTTTGAGAAGATCTGGAAATAAAACAGGCATCCTAAGGAAGTGCCTAGTTTCCAAATGCCGGTCGCTACTCTCTCCGACAATACGATAGGGGTGTTTTCATCATTGCTTGTTTTATTTCACAACAAATGCGCATTTATCAGATGATTGCTTTCCCAATTATAATACAAAATAAAAGGCACCATCAAATAGTTTAATGGGAGTCGAGGAAAATAGAAGCTTTGTTCATCAAATGATGCAGAAAATAAAATGGGAATGGAAAATCCAGGCAGTTGGGTGCTGTGGGGGAGGGATATGGGAGTTATTTGTGTTGGATTGGCTAGCCTGTAAGAAGCAGTCCCCAACAAGACACACACACACACACACCACATCCCAAGTCAATGGCTTTACATAATGTGGTGGCTATAGCCCTGGGAAAAGGAAGGGCTTCTTTTAAAAAGTTCTATTACACTCTACTACCAAAACTGCTACAATAGCTTCCAATTTAATTTGAAGTCAGGGGATTTAGGAGAAAGGACAATTGACTTGGTTTCGCAACGGGGATGTAGAGTGTTGTTGGGATAGGGCCCCCAGATTGCCCCCTCCAGTTTCACCATTTATTTATTTCATTTTTTATACTGCCCGATAGCTGTGGCTCCCTGGGCAGTTCACAATTAAAACCATAAAATACAACAGATCAAATCATCAAAAGCTTTACAAGGTTAACAATACCGCTTAAAACCAAAATGAACCCAGCAGCAGTTACAGCCCAGGAGAAGACTTGCAAGAAGATGTGTGTTCAGGAGGTGTTTAAAAGATGTAACATTTCCTGCCTCCTGAACAGCATGAGGGAGGTTTTCCCAGATGGTGGGTGCTACTACGGAGAAGGCCTGCCTTCGAGGTTCTTCATGGCGACATTCCCTTTGTTTTGTAATGACCAGCAAGACTTCCTCTGAAGATCTTAAATGTCATCCGGGCGTACATTAGGGAAGATGATCTTCTAGGGCAAGATGATGTCAACAGGCATGGCCATGGTCACTGACATCAATGTCTCATCCACCCCCACACCTTTTCCCAGTGTTGGCAGAGGCATGGAGTTTTGTTCTCCTTCCAGTCCCAGCATGGAGAGAAGTATTTGGCTGGTGCTGGGAACAGCTCCTCCTCCTCCTAGTGCCAACTGAGTCCCTGGCTATGTGTGGTGTGTGGCATCCCCATGAGTCTCCCACTGGCTGGTGGAGATAACAGTGGGTAAATGAGGTGGAGATAACAGGGGAGATTCCTCCAGAGGAGTGGATCATCCTGGAGGAACCCCAGGAGACTGTGCCAGCTGGATTGGGGAGCCTAGGTGGCCAGATTCAGCTCACTGCTTGGGGGTTCTGAGTCTCTGATTTGCAGTACATATATCAGAATGGAGAATTAATCAGCTTTGTAACATAGGTTTGAAACAATGCTCGGAGAAATATCAGTCATCTTAGGGACAATTGAGTTTTCTGTATTCTATTTCTCTCCACCACAACCCCCAGCATTAAATTATGAGCTGAAGGATACATTTGGATATCATGTAGCACAACACTTCTGGGATTGGACAATTGTAGACTGCAGGAGAAGACTGCATGTTTGAAAGCTCTTTTACATAACAAATCTACCCTGCATGTAGAAAACTAGCGTATAAGGGAGAACAGTTCTATCCTTCCACTGTTCTATGATTCCCCTTTACATTCAGAGAACTGAAGCAGCAGGCTGTTCCGCATGATCAAGCAATCCAAAGTTGACTTCCAATCACAGTTTCGCCACAATCCAACACAGAATGACCAACCCCCCCAAAAAAACACATACACACACACACACACACCACACACCTCTTCACATATTCATTGAAGGCATGAGAAGGGAGCGGGACCAAATGTCCATATGATAAGGCTTTTTAATGATGGAACACTTTCCCCAATGAGACCTGCCTGGCACCAACACTGTCATCTTTTTGGCATCAGGTTGAAACTTTCCTGTACTCCCAGGCATTTGAAATGGGTGTGGTGGTGTACACAGCCCTAATATGCAGCATCAACTGCTCTAGCTGGCTGGCAGTATAAAGCCTCTGGATTGGCCAGCCCTTGTATAAATAGGTCTTGAACCCATTTTGGGGGTGTGGTTCAACATGTTGGAAAGCGCCTTTACAATTCTGACTGGTTCTGACTGAAACCCAGAATGAAATCACAGCCCCATCGAAATCGGAGCCACCAGCCTCCACTGCACTTCATAGCTGAGACAAGATTTGAACTAGAGACATACTGGTTTAGAGTTCAGCCTCTCAGCCACTTGTATATCACATTATAAATCAGGGGTGGATTACTGAACGTGGGGCACTTTCCTTCCCCAGACCCAGCTCCTGCACTCTTGCTGCTGCTGTGACACCAACATTTGGCTGTGCAGAAAAAAAATAATGGTGCTCTCCTGCTGAATTCTGCGGGCCACACAAGAGGACGAGGGCTGCATGTGTCCTGCGGCCCGCGGCCCATACGTTGCCCACCCCTGTTACACCTAATACACATCTCTGTGTAATTATTTTCTTCAGACAACTTGGAAGAACCCTGTAACGCAAAAAGGTGTTTCGATTGTATGTAACGGTTTATTTTCTCAATCACTCTCTCACACACAAATACGCCCTTCCCTCCACATACATCCTCCACCCCAGCCGACCAGTGTAAACAGAGAGAGGAGCTCTCGGTCTAATTAGCTGTCTTTAAGGCAGGGCTAAGTGGGCACAGTGGGGGGGGGAGTCTTTCTCGGGCCCCTCCAAACTTCTCGTAGGCCCTGGCAGACAGAGAGGTGAGCGGCCTCCAAGAGGCACAGCAAACTCACTGACATTATGTCCACGGGTTATCATTATCATCTCTTTCTCTCTTCCCTCCCTCTCTCTCTCTTTTTTTAAAGGCACCTGATCGATCGCTCCCGACCACAATGATGCTTCGGGGCATCTCTAGCACTGCTGGGGAGTGATTGACCATTGGGTATCATTAAAGGAGAAAAGAGGGGAGGGAGGAGGGAGGACGGGTCCGCGCGAGAGAGGCAGAGGCTGCAACGGCACAAACAGAACCAAGCTCTCCCCTCCTGCATTTTTCTTTCCCCCCCCCCCAACCACCCCTTTCCCAGACTCCACTGACCTTTCACTCAGGAGCCAGGTGGAGCTGCGAGAGATTTAATTGAATGGATTCCTCAGATGTGTTTGGGGCTTGGGTGATGATGGAGGAGGAGGAGGAGGAGGAGGAGGAGAAGGCAGCCATACCCTATTGAAAAAAAGACGTGTTTGAGGAAGGGAAGAGATGGGGAGGAAGGGAAGAGTTGGGGGGGAAGAGAAGAGATGGGGGAAGAGAACGCAGACAACAACCATGACCAACAACAACAACAACTCAGTATGACCTTCAAAGGCTAATTGCTTCCAAGGCCTTAGTTGGGCCTTCAGCTCACACGGGACAGTGGTGTTTGGCGAAGCCAACGCTTTCCCTCACAGATACACTTCTTCTCCCCCCCCCCCACTCATTGTGCCCTCAGAAGCTCTGCAGCAGCGCTGTCTCCCCAGTGACCCTCACGGTGCGATCGATAGCTGTCGAGCCAAAGGGGGGCACCTTGCCTTTCTCTCTTCCTCCTCCACCACCACTGCTCCGCAGACGCGCACGCACAGGCAAACACACCCCTCAGCAGAAGCTGCATTAACAGGCCAGGTTCATGCTTAATTTCCCAAGCCTCCCTCATTAATCTTAACAAGGGGTAAAACAAAAACAAAAAAAAAGAAGAAGAAGAAGGAAGGAGAGAGGAAAAGCAGGATGGGATAAAAAATAAAAATAAAAATCAGGCCTATAGGAAAGATGTTGGCTCAGGCTAAGAGAGGAGGTTTGAGGTCTGTAAGAAATAATGGGGGAGAAATTGGTTTTGTTTAGGTTTTGTTTTGTTTGTGTCTGACAATCTTTCTTGTCAGAAAACCCTCTTGAAAAATGTTCTATTTATTTAATTAGGAAAAACGACACCACTATCCACCACCGCACAGAGGTAGGAGACTGGGAACGTTTAAGAATTTGGAAGAGAAAGATGAAATGTCCCCGGGGGAGCTCAGAAAAATGCAGACTGAAAGGCTAAGCCAGGGTGGCCGTGTGTTAGTGTGAAGGGAGGTGGATTGTACGCAATTTTGGAAGTTGGGGAAAAGCATGAAGGATGTGCTTTTCACATCACTCACTGGCAACAAGGCCTACAGGAAATAACCAGGGAACCCAAATCAATGTGTTTAAAGAAACCTGCTCTTTTAAACCTTAAGTAAATTGGGGGTCCTGTTAAAATGAATGATTTTTAAAACTATAAAACTCCATTAGAGTGTAGAGTTAAAATACCCCCAAACCTTTCCCTTTTTTGTGTGTGCTTACTCTTTGCTGAATTTGACACTCGTTCGCTCTTGATTTGTTTGTTTCCAAATTTTACACCAGGGCTCTGAATATATTTAAAGCCCACTTTTTTTTAATTACCCCCTTTCTTCTCTTATAATTCTGCCTTAATTTGTCTCCCTCCCTTTCTTTAGTCTTTTTTTTGGGGGGGGGAGGGGAACATAAGTAAAATGCAGTGAATGACTCTCAGCTGACTTAAATGGGTGACAAGGGAGAACGGAAGAAGGAAATTCATCCCTTCTTGTCTTTGAGAGCAATTTAATTAGGCCCGGGCCCCCTATGAGTGTGTAATGAAGGACAAGAGGGTAGGATTTTTCCGGGGCTTCTTCTGAAGGCAAAAGCGGCATTGGACACACATGCAGAGAGAGAAGATTCTTAAAGGATCATGTAAGAAGATCAACAGATAAGCAGTTAATTTTGTGTACTTAAGAAGCAAATGAGCAAGTGGTCTAGCCGGAGCAGTGGGAAAAGGGGCAGAGAAAGAGAGAAAATAGATAATAAGAAAAGACTGCTGAGGTATTTTACTATTAAAACTGATGGCCAAAATTAAAGATTTATTTAGCTTGATAGGGTATCTCTGCTGCATGTGTACTTATCTATCTATATACATATATAGACATATTGATTTTTCTCTTACACAGCTCAGTTATTTCAAGAATTTTCATCAGGGAAAACCCATTTTTAAACTAATTGGAGTCTGTGGAGAGGAAACCTCATTTTTGGTTCAAATGAATTTTCCTGAAAATGTCATTTGATTCGGGAAATATGACGGATCTGCCTGATTTCTTGATAAGAAATGAAATGAGCCGTTGTCCTTCAGGATATCATAGGCTTGAAATGGGGGGATTTTATGGTTAATGCCATCAGATAGAAGTGTCCTACTTTGGAAGGAGAAGTCCATCAGCCGCAGGGAAAAAATGAAGCCAGAAAGGCATCTCTAACTCCATACATAGCCACCACAGCAGTTAGAGCTGGCGTTCAGCAATGATAGATCCTTGCCTCACAAGCAATAATTCCAAAGTAAATTGCGGTAAATAATAAAATGAGCAAAACAGCAGACAAACAGCTTCACCATCCAGCATTTTAACACTGATGATTTGTTTTCCAGACTGTGGTCCAAAAAGGATAATTCACCCCCAATGGGGTGTGTCCACCCACAACTAGGGATGGATGGACTCACCTGCTTACAGCTCTGTCTGCCCTTGTCCAGAGCCACCTGCCCCTCATCCAGAGCTGTCATTGTGCGCAACAATGGGCACTCTGGAAATTGCGTATTTTCAAAGTTGTGGAAAGGGGGGGATGTAAGGGCCCCATTTACGCAACATTAAAGATATGGATGGAGTGAAGAAGCTCACACAGTGTCACAAGCAGAGGTGGGTGGCAGCAATGGGTTGGTGAGCTGAGTCTATGGGGGCTGCCCCTTGTGGGATCTTGCCATGTGGGATAGAGGGAGGTGATCTGCAGTGTCACTGCACACGTGTGCAGTGGGGGCGTCTTGAAAAAAGTTTCACGGTTATCATGTGAACCAGAGATAGGGATGTATGAGAATTTGATTTTTGCTTCAAAGCTCCGAATGTGAGCATGAACATTAGCCTGCTGAAAATATTCCTGAATTGCCGAATGCATGCTCTGTTCGTCTCGTTCCCAATTCCCAGTTCGATTTGTGAAAAAATGGTGCAATTTCCTCTGTAAACTGAATCAGCCCTTTCTTAACCTCCATCTGTTAAATTAGGAAGCTTGTGCAAATTTGAGGGAACTTGCACAAATTTGCCATTAGACTATGGCTTGATTTGCGCAAGTTTCCTGTTCAGGCAGAGCGAGCAGCAACAGCAAACGTGAATGGGAATCAGGAACAAGATGAGTGGCAAGACGATGTTTGGAGAGTCCTGGCAATCTCGAATATCATTCAGTCACTGATCCCTAGTAACCGATACCATGAACATGTAAAGGCAGCAGATCAGCATCTCTGTGAGAAACTGATGAGAGCCAATGTGGTGTAGTGGTTAGAGCGTTGGCCTGGGAGTCGGGAGATCAAGGGTCTAGTCCCCACTCGGCCATGGAAACTCCCTGGGTGACTTTGGGCCAATCACAGACTCTCGGCCCAACCTACCTTACAGGGTTGTTGTGGGGATAAAATGGAGAGGAGGAGGATTGTGTATGCTGCCTTGGGTTCCTTGGAAGAAAAAAGGCAGGATATAAATGCAAGAAATGAATCAATAAATAAACACAGCTGGGAGACTGATATTAATTAGGGTGGCCATATGAAAAGGAGGACAGGGCTCCTGTATCTTTAACAGTTGCAAAGGACAGGGAATTTGAGTAGGTGTTGTTTGTATACATACATAACCTGGTGAAATCCCCTCTTCATCATAACAGTTAAAGCTGCAGGAGCCCTGTCTCTTGACCATGTAGAAAAGAGAGCAGGGCTTCTGCAGCTTTAACTTTGTGATGATGAGGTAATTTCACCAGGTTCTGCATATATATACAAATGACACCTGCTGAAATTCCCTTTTCTATGAAACTGTTAAAGATACAGGAGCCCTGTCCTCCTTTTCATATGGTCAGCCTATATTAATCAACCAGATTCTTTGAACACCAGCTTGAAGCTCATCTTGTTTGCGTACTGCGTTAATTTGCACTCATTTTCCCCATTTTGTTTGAATGGAAAAAGTGAACATTTCAATTGGGAAAAATGCGTATTTTTAAAAATCCGCAAAAAATGTGTACTCTCACTTTTCCAAAAATTTACATTTTTTCAAGTTTGAAGGCATTTTTGGAGAATGTGCTTTCCTGTTCATGTTCAGCTTCAGGGTTGCAAACAGGGCATATTTGCATGCTTTGCGAACATTAGGAATGGGCGAACACACCTTCGTCCAATCTGTCGGATGCTTGCCCTGTCACTGCCGCCTGTCAGCGTCATCAAGCCACGTGAGCTTCTTTTGAGGCTTGGCAAGGTCCGGCAAGCATTCGGCAGCCATCTGCCCTCACTCTGGAAATTGCGCATTTCCCCTGTTGTGTAAATGGGGCCTTTACGGCTGCCATTTCCAGAATGGGGCAAATACGCAGTTTCTGGGGCCTCCATTGTGCGCTACAATGGAGACTCCAGAAATTGCACATTTCCCCCATTGTGGAAATGGTGGCCGTAAAGGCCCCATTTACGTAAGAGTAAAGGTGCAAATGCTCCAGTCGTGCCTTTGTTCTTGTGTAAATGGAGCCTTTCCACTGCCATATAATCAACAAGGGGAAACAAGTAATTTCTGGAGCCTCCGTTGTGTGGAGTCTCCGGATGAGGGTGGATGGCTGCCGAGAGCTCACCAGGTCCATGAGCATACTGCGGGTGCTTGGCTGAGCCCAGGAGTGGGAGCGGATACAGGAGAGTCCGTTGGACTCCCAGACTCAGTCAGGTGCCTGTGACATCCTTAGTGAACATAAGCTAAATTCTCATACAGCCCTAGTGTGTGTGGGGGTCTCAAGTGCAAATTGGCCTAGAGGGCCTTCCTATCCAATACATTACTTTTTGAGATGGATCCAAGCATCTTTCCTGTATTCAGTCCTTATTCCCTCCAACCTTTCTATCCTGAGTTGTGATCCTAATGAAAGCCTCTCCCCATACTGCTATTGGTGCCCACTGATGTGCTTTTTTCTAAGGCTCATAGTAGTGTGTGTGTGCGTTGGAGAGGGGCCATCTTCATCAGGTTCATGGCCGGGGAGAGAAAGATTAACCTTCCATCCCTGCATGATGTGGTCCTCATGAGAATCCCCCCCCCCCACATACCCTGTTCGCTATTAAACGATGGGGGATGGGTTGGGTGGGAATTGACATAGTTTGTAATGATGCTTGGAGTGTCATATATAGTTCAGCCCTAAGGTATCTCTGCCTGTCCTTAAAATCTCTAGCTAAAGGACCCTGTCACCTTAGCCTTCCTCACCTGCACAGACAACAGAGCAAATCTTCACAAGCAGAGCAGTCGTCACGCACGTGTGTATGTGTGTGTGTGCAAGCGCAAACCTGTGCCTAGTATTGACAGCCTCTTTCCAACTGTGAATCATTTATTTCGTAGGGAGGTTCCAAAATCAACAAATACATTACTGCGAGAACTATCCCGCTTGAGAAATCATCAGAAGATCACTACAATTTTACTTCCTTTTCTTAAGAACAATAACACGCGGTAGATTAAATTACTAGGAATCAAATGTGTCTCTTTAACCATTTTAAAGGCTTTTCAAAGCTCCAATCCAGGACCACACATACAATACCATGGCATTCTTGTCATGAAGCTGCGCTAGCCTTGCAACAATAAATAAATTCAGACAGTAGTATCTCTCATTACAGTATCTGTGTAGGATGTTATTACTTTGTATTTGTGTTGCGCCAAGCTGAAAAAGTGGATTTGGGAGACTAATATCTAATGCACATTTATCTTTCTTATTTTATTCATTCCTTCTGTTTTATCCCACCTTATCTTTAAGCCCTTCAGTGCTATCCAACACACTGGTTGCTTCCCCAAAGAAAGGCAAATGGGTGAAATGTGCTAAAGGAACACTTTGAATCCACGTTTGGT
The DNA here is from genome assembly GCA_029215795.1 of Anniella stebbinsi. Lineage (NCBI taxonomy): Eukaryota > Metazoa > Chordata > Lepidosauria > Squamata > Anniellidae > Anniella > Anniella stebbinsi. The sequence continues at coordinate 15,947,163 of JARDYH010000003.1, read as the reverse complement.
TACCAACGATGCCAGAATAAATGAGTCAACCTTACCATCAGAACAGCGAGGAATCCCTCAGTGTTGCATGTGTATCGAAAGCTGCAAATCATCTACCAAAGTACTAAATCAGATACTCAAGGGAAATCACATTTTCTAGCCTAAAACAGACATCTTGAGCATTCAAAGTTGCTTTAACGTTCAACGCGCATCTCCTTTAATGTACATGATGGGAAAGCCAATTCAATTTCTGCCAGAACTAAGTCTGGATATGAAATCAGGATGGGGTTTACATAGTCCCTGGGTGGGTTGCAGTTGTCAGGTGCATTGAATCTGCCATTCTACCATTTAAAAACACACACCAAAACTCAACCTCCTCTTTGGAAGCACCCCAACTGTAGAAAGCAGCAGGGGGCAAGACATGCAGCTCATAGGATTGAGCTGCATGTCTTGAGGCCATAAAAGCCTCAATCCTAGAGCATCCGTGGAGCACCCAAGGAAGCAGTGCTCAAAGGTTCTTCCCTACTTTCTGGGGTGCTCTAGGAATAGGACTTAAATGGAAGGAAACATAGAGCCTGTTCCTAGAACATTTTTCCCTTTTCCCCACTTTTGTTTACTTGTTTGTTTGTTTCTGCAAAGATTCAAGGTAACAGAATGTACGATGTCAGGATCCTCCAGCAAAAGAGTGGATTAGAGGAGGAAGAAAGGTTAGGGACCAGAATTTCTGGATGACTAGGTGGTTTGAGAATTGAAATATCTGAAAGGAGTGTTGGTTTTATCTAATCAAAGCAGGTGCTGAAACGCTCTTGGGTAGGAGTTCTGAGTGTGGGTGTATGTGAGGTAGAGAGAGAGAGAGAGAGTTCTATGTTGTATGAACTGTATTTGAATGTGCACACATGTATGTTCATGCACATGCCCACACATGCATGGCTCCTGCCACCTCAGCAGATACCTGATGTGGTCCTCATGGCCAGAATGATTGTGCTGTCTTGGTATAAGGACATCAGGAGCAGATCCTACACCTTCCCAAAGGAGATCAGGCAGAAATTAAGTCTCTGCACTATCACTCCAGGGTTGCCAAGTGACGAGAGGGATATGTGTAGCCAGTTTCCAGGCAATATAGGAGGAAAACTGTTTTGTCCCCCAATATGTTTAGATGATAGATAGATAGATAGATAGATAGATAGATAGATAGATAGATAGATAGATAGACAGAGATATAGGGCATGTCTACACCTAAGGTGGGAGGGGGGAGGATTGTGGACTTACCTGCTTCCACGATCCTCCCCAGATGTCTACACCACACTCTTTTTTATTTTTTTTATTTTTTAATATAATTTTTATTAATTTTCAACAAAACAAACAAACATACACATAATATGTCTACACCACACTCGACATCCTGGAAGGAAAGAGGGATGTTGTGGACACCGGAGGTGCCATTTTTTAAAACTGAAGAGGAGCTGCACAGCCCCGATCCAATGGAAAGGTAAGTTTTTTTATTATTATTACAAAAACCCACTCCCAACTCCCCTTCCATCCTGGGGATCATGAAATTGCTCTCCCCCTACCCCCCTACCCCCATGGGCACAGAGCCACCCCTGTATGGCTCCGTGCCAATTTTAGCACCTGGGTTGATGGAAAAACTGGGATATCTCCGGTTTCGTTTCTCCCGGGTCGTCCCCGGTTGATCCCGGGATCCCCTGCATGTCATGTGAACACACAGGGATGACCTGGGGATGACCCTGGGATAAAAGCCTGGTGTAGACATAACCATAAATACATATATGAAAAAACGTTTGTTTTATGTATGTGTTTCTTGTGCATGGATGTGTTGAGCAAAAAGCTGGTGTTTGTGTGTGCACCTGCATGGAATGTTAAATGGGCACTTTCTCTCTCCTTGGTATGCAATGCTGGTGAGAAGGTGGAGGCATGTAGTGCTTAGGGTGACCAGATAATATCCAAGTCAGGGCTCCTGTAACTTTAACAGTTGTAGAGAAAAGGGGATTTCAGCCAGTGTCATTTGTATGCAATTAGTCCCTGGTGAAATTCCCTCTTCATCACAACAGTTAAAGTTGCAGGGGCCCTGCCTTCTTTTGTATATGGCCACTCTAGTATAATGCCTGCAACTTTAACTGTTGTGACGAAGAGGGAATTTCACCAGGAACTAATTGCATACAAATGACACTGGCTGAAATTCCCTTTTCTCTACAACTGTTAAAGTTACATGAGCCCTGACCTGGATTTTGCCTGGTCAGCCTAGTAGTGCTTTGCAGGCAGTGAAGAGCATCTGCAACCACATTTGCTTGCTTGCTTGTACCCATTGAGGGACTATATATGGTAAAGAGTGACTGGAAGCAAGAGAGAAGGAGGTTCTGCTGATAGGTCATGGGCAAGGGACTGGGAGAAGCACAGTGGATCAGCCCCACTGCCTACCATGGTGGTGGAAGTAGGGCTCTTAGTGGAGGCAGCTGCCTACTATCAGCTTCAGCTGATATGCCAACTGCGCCCCTTCCTAGAGTTTGAAGACCTAAAGACGGTAGTGCACGCGCTGGTAACTTCAAGGCTCGACTTCTGCAATACGCTATACATAGTGCTACCATAGTACCGAGTTTGGAAACTTCAATTAGTTCAAAATATGGCAGCCAGGTTGGTCACTGGTACACCTAGGGGTGACCATATTACACGAACTTTAAAATCACTTCACTGGCTGCCAATTAGTTTCTGGGTGGAGTACAAAGTGTTGGTTATTACATTTAAAGCCCTACATGGTTTGGGTCCAGGTTACCTGCAGGATCACCTGTACAATCCGCCCACACACTCAGGTTCTCTAGGGAGAACTAACTTCCTGTCAGCCAAAACTAGGTTGACGATTGCTACCCAGAGGACCTTCTCTTCTGCTGCCCCCAGACTCTGGAATGGCCCACCAGAGGAGATTCTTCAATTTAACACTCGCTCTGAGTTTAAGGCAGCTATAAAGACTAGCCTCTTCTGACAGGTCTACCCAGATGAACTTTAAATCAATAATTTTAAAATGTGTTGTTTGTTTTATATGTTCTTTTAATTAATTTATGTATTTGATCTATATTGTTATTGTACAAATGTTGTTCCCCACCTCGATCCAAAGGGAGAGGTGGGTAAGAAATATATTTATTATTATTATTATTATTATTATTATTAGTATTAGTATTATTATTATTATTAGTAGTAGTAGTATTAGACACTCATCGGGGTGTCAATACAACAGCCAACTTGTTAAAAGCAGACAGCTCTGGGAAATTGGTAATGGATGAACTTTATTCCACAAGAATAAGCTTCTTAAGAACAGAAGAAGAACAGAAGTGCCATCTTGGATCAGGCCAAGGGTCCATCTAGTCCAGCACTCTGCTCACACAGTGGCCAACCAGCTGTTGACCAGGAACCCACAAAGCAGGACATGGTGCAGCAGGACCCTCCGACCCATGTTCCCCAGCAACAGTTGCACACAGGCTTACTGCCTCGGATACTGGAGGTAGCACATAGCCATCAGGACTAGATGACTCTTCGCTGCCCTACCTTTGTCTGTTCATCTGTTCCATGTCCTATAGCTCTTGTGATACACGCATGTGAGTTGACTGGATTTGACTTGTGTAATCTATGGTTTTGGCTTACTTTCCTGAGCTATCCGCTCTGCATGAGTTTGGATTTTCTGGCAAGAGTTCACTGATGGGCCATTGGATTGGTCTTAGCAACCGCAGAAGATTTCCGTACCTGTAAAAAGCAGAAATGTTGTCTTGAATGTCTTAGATGTGCTTACTTCCAGAGGTTTGCGCTGGCCATAAGAGTCTACTGCAACCTCGATTCACCTTTCCAGAAAATGGAATGAGTCTGCTCAGACCAGCTGAGAGGCCTGAGATAGCATAGATTCCGGGCATTGTGGGAAAATTTACAAATGTGCCCCCAAAGATCAAATGTACTGTTTAAATACCCCGGGGAAACACTACATTGGGTGTTCCAGGACATTGTCGTAGATTTTAAATGGACTTAGTGCAGGGAGCCAGGGCAAGCATCAAAGCAAGTGGGCACTGCTGGGGTGCTGAGCTCCCGGCATCTGGGTGAGGATGCTGGGTGAGGATGCTGTGCCCAACTAAGGACCCTCTTTGCCCTTTTCATGGCTTTGCCTGGTCCTGCCACTCCGTTGTGTCCGGCTCCACCTACAGTTTGACAAGAAGTGGGTCTGACACTGGGACCTGTTCTACACTGAGCAGGATAGAGTGGCATGAAAGCAGTATATAAGAGGCAGGAGCCGCACTACTGCTTTATATTTGCATTGAAGTGCACTGACAACTGTTGGGGCCCATTGACACATGCCGTATACCGCTATATTCTGCTTGGCGTGGCTCCTGCCTTTTATATACCCCTTTCATGCTACTATATCCTGCTTGGCGTCGATCTGGCCTGGGTCTGAGGAAGATTCTTGGCAGGGCTGGGCCATTGGCAGCTGTCTGAGCTGAATCCAGAACCAGGAACTGTGGGACAAGCCAGTGGTTAGGACCAAAGAGTAAGGCAGAAGAAAAGGACACACCAGGCGGCTGGATTGAGGTGCAAGACAAGACATACATTGGGGCTGAAGAACAGAAATACACCAGAGCTCAAGCAAGGCTCAACTGGACCTGAAAGTCCTCTTATGCTCCTTCTTATCCAGAAGCATCCAATGGCCAGCCTGGGTGGTTGGAGTCAGTCCAGGGTTTTAAGTTACCACAGAGGGTAGCTATCCTTAGATCCCAATAGTTCCTAAATTATTCTATATAAAAATGCAGTTATCTGACAATTCCATTAACAATGCAGGAGGGTGGATTTCTTCATTCAATAGGCCTGTTCAGAAGACACCTTAAGCCCTGCTGGTTAAGGCTTTTTGTTAAGCAGGGTTTAAGGTGTCTTGTGCGATGCGTTTTGCTAAACCACAGGCCCATTTTGTTGTGTGTTTAGAGCTAGCTGAAGAGCACTAGTCTTCATTCACATCATTTTCCAGGGGCCAACTGTTGGGGAGATTTTGGACATGGGAGGCACCTCCCTATGGATACATGGGGAACTCACCTTGCGCTGATACAGATAACTGGACCATCTACATCCGAGCAATCTATGCCAAGGTTTTAGCTGGCAGCAGGTTCTCTGAGTCCTAGCCTTGCTACCTGAGATAATTTAAGAAGACATGCCAAAGAATTAACTTGGGACCCTATGTGTGCAAGGTATGTACTCTGCCTCTGAGATGTGTGTCCTGCTTTAATGAATCCATTGTTTGAGCATGGAAATATAACAGAAGAATCCTGTGACTGAACTCCATAGATTACACATGGATCGGATTACATACAACATCCCCGTCTGTAGAGATGACATTTGTGTGCACAAAGATAATGTGCGACCTGGCCTTGAGTCGTTCATGAAAACAAGTGGGTCTGAAATTTATTCTTGGAGTGCTAAGATAAAGAAACACACACACACACACACACACACCATTTTTGTCACTTTGATTTTATAGGATCAAATGATTCCTCCAGTTTAAACTCACTCTCATATCTCTGAACTGAGCTGGATCCTACTTGTTTATTCGACTCCTTGACTTTTTCTTTCCTTGCTTTCCCCACCCCCACTTCCAAGGCAGCTTATCAAGTCTCTATCCCATTCAGATGTCCATCAAGAGGAGTGGATATCAGCTTGCTGACAACACGTATACCGATCAGAGCTTTGCTCTCTGCCTGGCATGTTTGGAAGAGAAGATGGAAAGCTAATAGAGAATGTTCACAGTAAACACGAGCAGAAGCAAGGTATCTCATGAGAGAATCTGTCCCGCAGTGGTATTATCAGGGGTCTTAATACAGTAGATTTTAATTGCATTGCAGTGGGATATATGGCAGACTTTTTTTTAGGATGTGGGCTAGGAACCTGTCTCAAATACCCACAGCAGAAGCAGTGAACTTACAAAGAGCCCTGGTGGATCAGAGCAAAAGTCCTACAGTGGCCAACAAAGATACTTCCAGAGGCTCCCAACCTGATGCAATGGGAACTCGATAGCATACTGCCTCTAAACATGGTGAATCTATATAACCCTCATGATTTGTAGCCACAAATCAGAGATATGAAACCTCTAGGAGAAGCTCACAGAGGCTGCACTCCTGTGGTGAGCAGAGCCCAAGGCAAAAGGGGTGAGCCAAAGATATTAGCATAGTTTAGCTCCAAGCACTTATTGCCAGCAGCTAGGCCTTAGGACAGGCATTCCAAGCCTTTTCGGTGAAGAAAAACTGGGGAAAAGCCAGGAAACAACCAAATGAGACTAGCCAGGAAGATGGGTGTGGCCATCGGAGGGAGCCCTAGAGGGTTGAATTGCCAGATTTAGCCCACAGTCCTGTCGCAAATAGGCCTTCCATCTTCCATGAGTGTGTCTGATCCCATTTTATATCAATCTAAGGTTGTGGTATTCAAGGGCTGAGGATTCCAGCTGGAGGGGAAATTGTTGAAAATTGGGTGGGGGTGCTGGTATAATACATTGTATACATGTGCATACATCTACATAAATACTCACATACACACAAGCGAGACCTGCAATGAAATGTTGCACACCATGTATCCCTACCCCTAAGAAGAGAGCTCCAGCTGAGGACTCCAGACAGTATGTCATGTCCATCTACAAAATCCATTAAGGGCTCATGAAGGTCAATTTTAGGGTCACCAGATGCAAAAGAGTGCAGAGGTCCTTCACCTTCGATAGTTGCGCAGGAGAAGGAATTTTGGCAAGGGTAGCTTGCACTACCTGCTAACATTCCCTATTAAAGATGAAGGGGCTCTGTACTCTTTTGCATCTGGTGACCCCAGTTTATTTTGAAGAAGGCCAATGAAGCATAGGGATGTTTGTCGCTGGGAAATCTGGTTCTTTATTTTGGCTCAACCGAATTCTGCAGCGTGTACAGCTCGCTTTGCATCTACAAGCTGAGCTGCAGGCTGTTTCCCAATCTGTGGGAATGTTTTGTGCACTTTTGTTTGTTTAGAAGCTTGTTCAATTTGTGCACATTGTGGCCGAATTTACACAAATTAAACCCAAATTTGTGTAAGTTACTCAAATTCGGCCACAATGTGCAGAAAGTTGGCCATAATTTGCACAAATTGCTCAGAAATGTGTGCAAATTGCAAAGCCTTAAAATGCACAAAAGTCCTGGAAAAAATGAATTTGGTGCCTCAGCAGGAACCAATTCAAAATCTGGGAGGCCAAGCCTGGGAAAACACATCAAATTTCACCCCAACTGACATCCTTAAATGGGCATGCTTAGTCCTTATTGGGCTGCTTTGGGATGCTCCCATCATAACTTTAATTTACAAACCTGGATATTTCCTAACACCCAGGGAGTCATTCAGGTGTGCAGAGCAATGACTTTATTTTGGGGTTGCTCCATATTTCTTTCAAACCCATAGGAACTCAGTCACTTGAGTATTCATTATGTGTGTGTGTGATACGATGGTAACCAATAATGATAAAACTAACATTATGAAGGCAGATGATTCTAACAAACCAACAATTCTATCATCGATTGACAGCCCAAATTGAAATAAAGAAAGGGAAATAAGTAGAACTAGAATGCTAACTGGATGGAGAGACTGGGATGATCAAGGATGGAACTTTGGAAGCATGGATTGTCCTTACTTTGCTTTCTGATGACTGGAGACTTAATCTCTCTCTCTCTCTCTCTCTCTCTCTCTCATTAGAATCGATGGAACTGCTTAACTTTGGCTGGATTGAATCCTTGGTTTTCCCAGCATCTTGCCAAGTTGAGCAGAGCAAAAGACGAGCTTGCTGCCAGGATCTAGTTAAAACCCATATGTCCCTTCCCCTCTCCACTCCCCTCCCCAAATATCATCACTTATGTCATGCGGCTTCTGAATCATTTGGTATGATGATCACATTATTACTTCTGCCGCTGCTGCTGTTCAGGCTGATGCGAATCAAAATTCATGAATTCCAATGGTTACAAAGAGCTTTTAATGATTGCCTTCAGCAGATGAAATATATCGGTTTTCAAAAAGGTATGCGAAAATATGGATATGAGGCCTAATAGCTGGTGGGAGGAGGAGCGGGAGAGATCAACAAGCTGGACAAGTTCAGAAACCTTTAGTGATTGTGCAGTGATCCGTAATGAAAATTCAAGTGCCTCGCCTTTAATGATCCATTTATCTCTCTGACATGATTTTCTATCATTCTAACTGGCATGGTTCCTGCTACTCTAGGTGTACACTTTGAATTTGTTTTGTCAAACAAGCTGTTAAGTAGGAGATCGGTGAGGCTGCATCCCAATGATTTCTGTTTAAGGCTGTGGGGTGACACGCCCCCACCCCCCGGACTGTATGGAAGGCTCCTGGAGGGGAATATAAAGTTTAAGGGACAGGGTGGATTCTGCAGTGATCGCGGCAAGTGGTAGGAATGGATGAATCTGCCAATGTTGGTTTCCCTCACGATCTAATTTTTCTATTCATATGTTCAGTTCACACTGAACTTTGAGAATTTTTTCCAATCTTAAGCTCAGTTCTTCCTAAACTTTGAGATATTTTTTTTAAGTTGGCCTGAAAACATATACATATTTTTCATAGAATCATAGAATCACAGAATAGTAGAGTTGGAAGGGGCCGATAAGGCCATCATGTCCAACCCCCTGCTCAATGCAGGAATCCACCTTAAAGCATCCCTGACAGGTGGTTGTCCAGCTGCATCTTGAATGCCTCTAGTGTGGGAGAGCCCACAACCTCCCTAGGTCATTGGTTCCATTGTTGTATTGCTCTAACAGTCAGGATTTGTTTTTCCCTGATGTCCAGCAGGAATCTGGCTTCCTGTAACTTGAGCCCATTATTCCATATCCTGCACTCCGGGATGACGAGAAGATTATATATATATATATATATATATATATATATTTCAAATTGGCCTGAAAATGTATATTTTTGTGCACATTTCTCCTGATGCATGCATTTCTTGTATGTAATTTTTCCTAGTGTATGCATTTTTTTTGCCAAACACTTTCCATGCATTTCCCTACTAATATATGCATTTTTGCATACATTTTTTTTCAAAATTGGTGAACTCCCTACTGCAGAAGTCAGAGAAGTATGAATATCAGAGGATAACTGAGGTTTGGTCCATGTATTGTTTTGAAAGCGCAAAATTAGTTACATTTGCATTAAAATGCAAACTGAACACGTTTTCCCCCAATCCCTAGTCAGCAATATTAATGCCAATATTGGATTGCTGCCATAACCCACAAATCCTTATGGACACAGCATTGGGTGGCGTACATGTAGCTGTGCATGAAGATTCTGTGTGCTCGCCTGGTGAAGAGATGAGCCGAAGAAGAGCTTTGCTAGAGGGGACCAAAGGTCCATAAAGGCCAACGTTCTGTTTCCTACAGTGGCCAGCCAGAAGCCCCCAGGAAGACCACGAGCAGGGGCTGAAGGCAAGTGTGCTCTCCCATTTTTGCTCTCTCCCACTCAGGCGGCTCAAACTTTCTGTCTCTGTACCCAGTGGTTGTGTATATCTATCATGACTAGTATCCATTGATAGACTCATCCTCCAAGAATTCCACTAATTCTCTTCTGACCCAAACCATCTAAGCTGGTCAGTTTGCAGGTGAGTTTAGCACTTGGGAGATAGACCAAAAGGGGCCCTGAATTCAAAATGCTTGATAAATATTCCTTCAAACAATTCTTCTTCTTCTTCTTCTTCTTCTTCTTCTTCTTCTTCTTCTTCTTCTTCTTCTTCTTCTTCTTCTTCTTCTTCTTCTCCTTCTTCTTCTTCTTCTTCTTCTTCTTCTTCTTCTTCTCCTCCTCCTCCTCCTCCTCCTCCTCCTCCTCCTCCTCCTCCTATCTCTGTTTTCTCACTCAAGGCAGTTTTTCTAGATGGACATGATGGGCATTGTCAAGTCATGCTGTCTTTTACTGATTCAGGAATTTCCTGACTACTGAGCCTGTTTTAAGTATGGCTTCTGTTTGGATGTTGTTGTGGATGCATTTTGGTAGGCACAGTTTCTGAAGGTTTTCTGTATAGTTTTTTTGATGTGATGCCAAAGATGGATGTGATTAACGGAATAATTGTTATCATAGTTCTTTAACTTTGATAGCCAGTGGTGTATATTTCTCTCTCTTTTCCTCTTCCCTTTCTACAACATGTTTGTCATTAGGTATTGCTATGTCAATGAGTTAAATGTGTTTTTCTTGTTTATCTATAACTCTTATGTCTGGTCGGTTGCAGGATATTGTTTTGTCCGTATGAATTGTTCTGTCCCACCATATTTTAGGATCTGCATTGTCCGAGATTGATGATGATGATGATGATGATGATGATGATGATGTTTAACGAAGAAAAGTCACCATGATCGGTCATTTTGGATCAAAATTAGTAAAACTTGCAGGCATATAGAAAAGTAGGAATGGTAGTGTTTTAAGAATGACAATACACTGAAAGATTGCGCCAACAGTGACGGAAAGGTGAATCATGTTTGGGAGCCATCCCTATAAGCATCACTTTCAAAGAGGTCACATTCCTGCACCTTGATTATGATGTGAAAATCAATGTTGGCTTCCTAAAAACAAATATGGCAACAAATAAATGGTTCCATCTAGAAAGAATTCCTTGAGAGATATTGCTCTGTTTGGAATGGGTGGTACTGAATCTTAAGCCATCCTATATAAATATACATTTCTCAAGCTGATAACACCAGAACTGATGACAACATGTGTGTGTGTGTGTGTGTGTGTAGATATAGATATACCACACACACACATACACACACACCCCTTCCACATATCCCTTCATCATTAATTGTGAAGCAGGTTGTTAATGCTTATATTCTCCAAGAATTCTTCTCTAGTTCAAATAATAAGCAGATTCTAATCTCAGCTGGAACAGAATTTGCATTCTTGCATTTTCAATGAACATAATCCTCCAAATGTATTGTGTATTTATTATTGATTATGGCTATATACTGCCTTTACACAAATGTCAGCAAGGCAGCCTACAACAATTCAAATAAAAACAATAACACAGAAATAATAAAACACACACACACACATATATATATATATATATATATAACATTACAGCCACTACTCACAATTTAAAAGGCAAAATTAAAGAGATGCATTTTAACTCCTTTCTGAAAGGCTAAAACCAATAGCCTTTGAATGGAGTGCAGAAAAACAATTGGCAACCAGTGCAGATTATTCCATAGAGGGTCTATATGACAGTGGTACTATGCACTATCTGCATTTTTGTGGCAATGCAAAAGAGGGCCTTCTTGGTGGCTGCCCCCTGCTTAGGGAGGCTAGGTTCAGCTCCGTCTCTGCTTTCCTTCTGCTGGTCAATGAAGACCGCTTTATTAAAGTGCGCCTGTTGAGCTGGATGCTCAACAGGCGCTGTTGTTGCTGTTGTTAAGTGGTTTTAATTGTGCTTTCTAGTGATGGGAGAGCTTGGCTGGGGTCCACCCTGCGAGCACTTGTGAGAGCCCCTGAGCCCTAAGCAACCACTCACACTTTCCCCCTCTCCATGCTAATGGCAGCAACCGCCCACCATTATTAGCATGGAGGGGGGCAAATGCACAATTTCCAGACACTCTTGCATGAGGAGAGGCTTTAAGGCCCCCATTGGCTCAGGGCGGAACGGCACTTTCCAGAGCCTCTGGAAAGTGCACATTTCCCCTCGGCCACGCTAATGGCAGCCACCATTAGTGTGGCTGGGGGAACTGCACATTTTCCAGAGGCTCCAGAAAGTGCGCTTTTTTGCCCTGCTCCAATTGAGGCTTTAAAGGCCGTCTTAACACAAACCTACCTTGCATACAGATGGCTTTTAAGGCCCTGATTGGAGCAGTGGGGGAAAAGTGAGGAGGGGAAAGTGCACTTTCTGGAGCCTCTAGAATACACGCTTTCCCGGAGTGCACCCACACCCAAACACTTGTGGGCTCTCGTGAGTGCTCAGACACAGGGCTGCCTTCGTGCTGGGCACATGCGGATGGGTCTGTGAGGGCCGGTCATGAGGGGTCTGCTGCCCTCGTGGATCCAGCCAGACGCTCCTGCCAACCCCGGTTTTAATATATTTGCTTGTTGTTCTTATCAGTGATTGTATACCACCTTGAGTGACATTTTTGGTAGAAAGGCAGGGTACAAATCAAAGAAATAAATAAAGGTGGGGTCAGAAGCATTCTCAAGAAATTGCCTCTACCCAAGGTGGGTCTGGCTGAATTTTTCCCCACCCTACTCTCTCCATACTCTCTACATCTTGGCCTTCCTCCTTCCATGCCCCCTCAGCTGTTACCGCTCTTGACCCTTCTCCAGTGGGGCAGTGGAGCCAGGGCTCAAAGGGATGCAGTACCAGCACTTTTTATTAGCAGGGATGGTGTCATTCCTCTGAATTTCCTGTTCTTCCCGAGTTTAGCTGCAATCCTCACTGTAGCTGGGGGAAGATTAATTTTCTCAGCAACAATGTATAGCTGTGAGCCACCCTCGTAATAGACATTGGCTGAATTCGGACAACACGTTAAACAACTGTGGGTTGTTGAAGCAACAACCCATTGCGTTGTTAAACGTGTTGTCTGAATGTAGCCCAACAACGGAGCAACAACCCACAGTTGGTAAAGTAACAATTTCCAACAACTGAGATGAACAACTCATTTGTGAGTTGTTGGGGGATTTGTCAATTGACAAACGTGTTGTCCGAATTGGGGCATTGTTGAAGCAACAATCATGAGTTGTTGAGCAAGGAAAATCAGAGAGTGGAGCGTCAAGAGAGGCAGAAAGTGGGCGGCCGCTCAAGCACTCTCACAACAGATCCCTGGCATCGCCGCAATGGCAACCAGGACACCCGCCTCCCCCACCAGGCAGCTGGCACGGAGCTCAACAAGGGGCCAGCTCCTGCAAGCACTCACGCAGGGTGCCCAGTCAGCTACCCAAACGGACAGGGAAGCGCACCAGAAGGGCACTATGGCAAAGGGGGGGAGGGGGAGACAGAATAAGCAACAACCCCAGGCGCCCTGGAGCAAGGGGCAGCCCCTCTCCCACACCAAGAGGGAAAACAACACCCCATCCAGAGCAGACCCCCACTGCACCGCCACCTCCACCCTCGCATCACCCAGAAGAACGAGGGCAGGGGAAGCGGCAACCAGAGAGCCCCCCCTCATCTGCCTAACACGGCTGGACAGCGAGCCATTGCCGGGCCCCGAGAATCCCATTGGGGAGCGTCGCGCCCATGCGGAGGCGTCCCAGGTGCATGAAAGCATCAGTGCCTGGATCTGGCTGCGCTACCCCCACCCCCTGTGAGTGTCGGCTGTGGAGTTCCATCTCTGGACTGGCATCCCTCCCTGGCATGCCGCCCCTCTCCACCTCAGCCCCTTGGCACATTCCGTGCTTGGCTCCCTGGGGGTGTGGCCTCAGCCATCCCCTCTTCACTGCTGTGCCTTCCAGCCACCTCCTCCCTTCCCGGGGGCGACTGTCCTTTCCGTAGGTTCTGCCCTGGCATAGTGGTGCCCATGTGCCTTATTGCCCATGTCTGGTCTCCCTGCTGAATAAAGTTTTCTACGCCACCCCACTCTTGCCTTCTTTCCTGTGTGTGCGGAAGATGCTCTAGGAGGGAGGTGGGGGGAAGGGTTGGGGGCTGGGGGCTGGGCATGGGTGCCAACGTTGTAATTGCAGCGCTAGGCATGGGGTGCGACTGTTGTATTGGTGCGTCCGTTCCTCCTGGCTGCCTCTTTGCCCGAGGCTGCTGAGTTTCGCCCACTGACTGAGGCAGCCAATGGGGTTTGGGAGGTGTGCCTGCATCGGCTTCAATGGCGGCGCCCATGGTTTTCGGCCGCAGTGCCTTCTGGGATACCTGCTGGAGGACTAACGGAGTTCGGTGAGCGGGGAAAATGGCGGCTGAGCTGTCAGTCAGAGCCGAGTAGGCAATTTGCAACCGGGGTGGTAGCCGATTCCTTGCAGCGCCTGTGGCAGCATGTTGTCTGTAGATCACCACCTTTTCCAACAACCGTCAGTAGGTAACTCAACAACCGAGGCTCAGCGTGTTGTCCAAATTGAGCCATTGTTTTGGGGGTGAACTGGTCTGCTTGCATTTGTGGACAATCCTTGGGAGGCTATGTCTATGGCAACTGTCATAGTGAGCCCCTGACCCTACCACCTACAACAGTTAAAGCTGCAGGAGCCCTGCCCTCTTTTGTACCTAGTTACTCTAATATAGCTCCTGCAGTTTTAACTGTTGTGATGAAAAAGGAATTTCACCAGATGCTGCATGCATACAAATGACACTGGCTGAAATTCCCTTTTCTATACAATTGTTAAGATACAGGAGCCCTGTCATCCTTTCCATTTGGCCACTCTAGGTTTCCCAGCCCCATTCTAAAAGGTTGAAATCCCTGTCCAAAAAAAAAAGCTTATTTACTGATAGTAAGAACCTCAATCTAAATGATGCTGGTATTTGGGGGTATTTTGGCATCACCCCTTGGGCAGTTGGCCTTGCCCACCTCTTTAATTGAAAGCTTCTCCAAAATTGGCTTTGACCTTCCAGCTGAAAGAGGGTTCGCATCCCTCATCTACAGGATGGAAGTTTGGAACCAGTTAGGGTACCTTGTAGCCATCAAATCCAAGCAGGATTTCAATGATCTGCTCATTGCCGACAATGTTCTAGTGGTCCGGCCTTTTTGATTTGGAAAATCCCCCCTTTTTGTTCTCTCCCACCCCACCCCCATTTCATCGCTGCATTTTTATTTTCCGTTTACCGAGACCTGAAACCTGCCCTCGCATTGAGCACCGAGCCAAACGCAAATGTGTTCAGTTAAATTACTAAATAACGGAAAGTGCTTAAAAACAACAATGTTCACACATTTTTAATTTAAAGCCCTGCTAAACCCTTTTAAAATTCATTTGTATTTGCAATTACTTAAACTGTGAGCTCTGCACTAGAGGGAGCGAAGCGATAGATTTTAAGCGCGCAGCTGGAGGTAATATATAAATTCAATTGATGAGTCTGGCAGAGAATTGATGCCACAATATGTACCCGGTGGCATTTTCTCTTTCTTACCCGACTGGCTTTAAAACATTATCAGAAAGTCGATATGATACGCCAATATAGTGATATACTTGCAGTCATAAGTCCCGTGTTCCGATTAAACCTTAGGTGCTTGCATTGTGGATTGGAACGGACAGACAGCCTGACTCCATCCCTCCATGAATGGCTCGGAAAGTACTTGACTCAATTTCGCTCCAAGGTCTCGTATTGTTATCAATGGCCCCAACAGTCGGGCAAGCCAGTAATACAGGATGCCTGTCTAGCTCCAGGAGCGGATAGCATGAAACCGGCCCTAGAGTCTGGCTGCAGCTCCTCTCTCTCTATCAGCTGCCTGTCTCCCTTTGGCTATCCCATCCCTGGGATCAAGTTCCCTTTATAATTCTCCCTCCTGTTTGGGATCATCCCCCCCGCCTTTTAATTTATTAATGCTTCCACTCTCTCAACATCAGCCTCATGCTCTTCCGTTCCCATAAAAGCCATCTTTATGGACTCGCCAAGAGCAACTTAATAACACACTTTCCCAGAAAAGGGACAGCTTAGCCGTTGTGCGAGAGGCAAGACCCCCAATCTCCACGGTGCTAAATTCAACCCTAGTGACAAGTGCAGGGTGCCCCCCCTCGTTTGTTTATTTGCATAGAAGATAAAGAGATACAGATATAATCCTATAGCTAAACACCAACTAAGAATGATATGGAAACCTTCCTGAATGATATTGCTAAATGTTCTCCCATTTTTTTTTTTGCTCTCTACCCTACTTCTCGCTATGACTAGAAAAACAATTCCTGATCCAGCTAAGCATGTCTAAAGCCTGCCCTGGTGGAGCAGGCCAAAGATCCATCTCACCCTGTGTTCTGTTCCTGACAGTGGTCAGCCACAGGATTCCAGGAAACTCCCAAGCAGGGCATGAGGGCCATAGCCCTTCCTGCTCGACTTAATGTTTTCATCTTCACCATTTCTTGGTGAGGTTTAGATTTGCAGTGGCTATTCCTCACTGTGGGGGTGAGGAACCTAGTAAGATGGTATTACCCCAGAGGCTGGGGCATTCCTTGAAGCACTTGAGGAGTTTCCAGTTGGTGTGACTGGAAACTCCTGTTAAAGCTGTAGTCATCCTGTGCAATGCAGAAATGACTCAGGAGGTTGATACAATCATTGCTAAATCTCTTTTCCCGATATAGTTTACCAGGGCCAGATCTACACCAAGCAGGATATAGCAGTATGGAAGCAGCATGAAAGCAGGATATAAGAGGCAGGAGCCACACTCTTGCTTTATAGCAGTATTGAAGTGCACTGACAACTGTTGGGGCCCATTGACACATACCATATACCGCTATATCCTGCTTGGTGTGGCTCCTGCCTTTTATATGCTGCTTTCAGACTGCTATATCCTGCTTGGTGCAGATCTGGCCCAAGTTTACCATAGTTTACCAGAGAATTTGGTGTGATGAATCACATTCAGAGATGTCAGAATGCAAGTGGTGGGCGATTTGAAGTGAGTCTTGGGATGTACAGGGGCAGGGGCTCATTGAGCTTTCAGACTTCAGCTTGCTTTCCAATCAACTGGCCCGAATCAATCTGCAGATTTTTGTTTTTTAAAAAGAAAATATGCATAAATGATTATGTAAATACCCACCCCCTCAAAAAAAAGTTCCTGGACTTCTAGAAGAAACCTGTGGCTTGGGTCACAAATGCAAGCCAAGTCGGTGGTGCTGGAGAAATTTGGTGAGCTCCAAAAAGGCTGGATTTCCCGGCAACAGACATCCCTAGTATGATTCAATCGTGGAGGAGAAGGCTATCAATGGCTACTAACCCTGATGGTCATGTGCTATCCCCAGTATCCAAGGCAGTAAGCCTGGGTGCACCAGTTGCTGGGGAACATGGGCAGGAGGGTGCTGTTGCACCATGCCCTGCTTTGTTGGTCCCTGGTCAACAGCTGGTTGGCCATTGTATGAACAGAGTACTGGACTAGATGGACCCTCGGTCTGATCCGGCATGGCTCTTCTTATGTTCTTATGGTAGAGTCCTTAACATATTATTATTATTATTGTTATTATTATTAGTACTACTACTAATATTTTTATTCCACCTTTCAGGCAGCTATATGAAAAAGGCAAAACGCACAAGGAAAGGGGAACGGAGCAGAAAGGTTGAGGAGGGAGACCAATTCTTCAAGTCCCGAACAAAATGATGAGCTATAAGAGGACATTTAAATCCAGTTTCGGCCTGGCTGAACTTCCCTTGCTGGGTTTCTTGCTTGAACATCAGTTGGTGGCTCTTGTTCCTTTGATTGATGGGTGGGGCCAGAACTCGCTTCCCTGCAGTTTGGCTGTTCCAGTGCTGCCAGTAGAATCCTAGACATCCCATGGAGCTGAATGGTGGGTGATTCACGACAGATAAAAGGAAGGACTTCTTCAGATAGCACGTAGTTTGATGATGGAATTCACAATCAAAAGATGTAGTGGTGGCCACCCACTTGGATGGCTTTAAAAGAGGATTAGAGAAATTCATGAAGGATAAGGCTTATCAATGGTTACTAGTCATGAACCATGGTGACTCTGTATTACCTCCAGTATCAGAAACTGTGGTGAACTTGAGCAGAAGGGGGCTATTGCACTCATGTCCTGCTTGTGGTCTTCCCATGGGCATCTAGTGGCCACTGTGGGAGCAGAATGCTGGAGTATATAGGCTTTTGGTGTGATCAAACATGGCTCTTCTTATGTTCTCAGCAAAGGTTAGCCCAGCAACTCCTGAGCCCATCTGTTCCACTGTTGAACTGCTCTTACCATTAGGAAGTCCTCTCCTCACAGTCCCTCATCTCACTGTCATTTGTCTTAGCGTTGCAAGCTTCCTACTATGCATTCCTATTAATGCCGATGCACTGAAGGTTCAAGAAAGATAAACCACAGGGAAAAATAAAAATACTGGGGAAATATAAGCATGAGAACCAGCTCTTACTAGCTTCTGTGGGAATAATAGGCGAGGTATGCCTGCAGGGTCAGGTTGTTAATCTTCTTTTATTAGTCAATACTTCTAATGCCTTAATAACTTTTTTTTCCTGCGGTCCCCTGCAATCCATCCAGTTTGTCAATGTGTGAGTAATAACCACTAGATACTGAGCGCCAGCACGTGACAGGTGTATTAACCTTTTTTAGTCGTGACACAGGGCAAATGATTGGGACCCAAGAAACAAGCAGTTGTTATCAGCATTCCTGCATGCCGGGCTTGCATTGAAAGATGGACATAGAACGACAGAATGTATATGTGACGAGCGCATAACGTACATATGAAGTAGGTGATCAGGTATGAGGACTACTTGATGTCAAAGGTGTGAGGTCTTCCTGGTGCCAACACTACCATCTTTTCGGGGCCAAGTTAACACTGTCCTTTACTCCCAGGTATTTGATGGCAAATGATGGGACATTTATGTCCATTGTTTCTATCATGTCCAGTATCTTATAGTAAATGTTTGAGCTGTTTAAATTGTTTTAAGTTTCATATGCGAGGGATTTATATTACATTTTTTTATTATCTTGTATTATGAGGTGAATTTTTGGTGAACCACCCAGAGTGATTCGGCTATTGGGTGGTATAGAAATTGTATTATTATTATTATTATTATTATTATTAATTATTATTATTATTTTGTATCCCACCTTTTTCCCAATACTGGGCCTCAAGGCAGCTTTACAGAATTAAAACATATACAATTAAAACATAGAAACAGAAATATACAAAAGTTAAAAATATAATTAAATATGCTTCAATATTAAAAGATTTAAAAACATTTAAAATACAAACAATGATTTAAAAAAAAGTCCAATGTGTAAACAGAGGTCCAGATTATTCGCCAAAGGCCTGCTGGAACTAAAACATTTTTGCCTGCCTCCGGAAGAACATCAAGGAGGGAGCCAGTCTAGCTTTACCATCATCACCTGAGAATTACCCAAAGGGGAGGTGAGTGCCTGGCAGCTGTTCATCTCTTCAGTAAGCAGCCATTTCCGTAAAATGGTCTATTTACACCTGTAATGCTGCATAAATGGCTATTTATGGCCACCATTTGCGAAAGAATGTATTTACGGAAAAACATGAGTCACCAATTTTATGCAAATAGGGACTCACTGAAGAGATGGTTGGTTGCTGGGCGCTCGCAGACAGGTCCAATAAGGGCTGGGGCTCATGAGCAGGTCCAGAGACTCATGATTTTGTCCTGGGGGAGCGAGTGGGGGTGGTAGTTCACTGAGCACCTGGAGAAACTGGACAGAGGTGAGTCTGTCCATCCCTTTGTACTGGCTTCCATGCTGACTCCATGATTTCTGATACAATCTCATCCAGGGCCTAATCCACAACAAGCAGGATATAGCACTATGAAAGTGGTATGAAATTAGTATATAAGAGGCAGGAGCCACACTACTGCTTTATAGTGGTATTGAAGTGCACTGACAACTGTTGGGGCCCATAACACATACCATATATCGCTTTCATACCGCTTTCATAGTGCTATATCCTGCTTGGTGTAGATCCGGTCCTAGTCTCCCACTTCAGTAGGGTGCTCAGCGGCCTTCCTGACTGACAGATGCACAACGGTCAGGTACTTTCTTTTCTGTTTGTTGTGGACATCTGCCCAGATCACTTAATGCTGCTTTGGCGTGTTTAGTTGGTCTCTCAGCTGTGCCAGGACTTTATCTCCTGGCATAATCCTAACCACAGGTGCATCCAGCTTCCATCAGCACTCATGCCAAATAGGACCTCTCCTCTTCTGGGGCATGAATGATGAGGATTTACTTCCTGATCGAACTCTTTTGTTTGTCATAGGGATGTATGAGAAAAGTGCTCCATTGAGGGTTTTTTTTAAAAAAATTGCCAGTTCACACTCCTCAGAGTCGAACATGGACCAGACACAATTTGCAGTCACACAAATCCATACATTTCCAGGGCTGTGATGTGTTCTGCAAAATAAATAAATAAATAAATAAATGAGAAATCCTTTAAAAATATGGATTTAAATTGCCTCGGTGAAAGATTCATCCTGAGTAGCTTGAGCAAATGTTGTAGTTTCCCCAGAAAAAAATGTCTAATTAAGCCGCATTAATGTGTGAAGAAAAAAAATAAAGATGAAAAATGTCATATATATCTGCAGAGATGTAGCCAGATGTTTCTATGTATTGACTTATTTAAACATTTGGGATCTTCCTGCTGAGTGGATATGATGTTTCCATTAAAAAGATATTTAGTTTTGCATATATATATATATATATATATATTCATCAACAAGTTGCAAGCAAGGAAAATAATACCTCCACATCATTTATACATGTTCCAAAACAGATAGCTTAAATATCAGCAATGTCGGTGTGATAGTCCCCTCCCATATTGATTTTCACTCCTGTTTACATGTGTCTCTTTGTCTACATTTATGAAGTTATGACAGTGAATGAGGCGGGGTAGGGGGGAATCCTACCTAAACTATAAATTTATCCCAGTTTCATACATTGTAAACTGTTATTATTTAGTTATTTGCATCCCAATGTTCTACCAAGTTTAAAAAAATGGTACTCAAGGCAGCTTACTGTCATAAATAAAACTTCATTAAAACAATAATAAATCAAATGCATTAAAATGCAATTAAAACACATCGTTATCAGAATAAAAACAGCATCCAACCAGCGGACCTGCCTACATGATGCCAAAGACCTGCTTGGACAAAAGGTCTTTGCCTGCCAGCAGCAAGGCAGCAAAGAGAGAAGAGAGCAAACTTAGAGCCTATCTACACACGAGTTTTTTGACATTTTATAAGGGTTATGAAAACTCTTTGGGCCACATGACGCACTCCCTATAACGTTGTATACCTGAGGTTTTTTAAAACTCACTTCAGTTATATACAACGGTTTCACTTTTAATAAAATCGTTTTAAGTAAAATAATGTGTCTTTCCTTACCGTTTGGGATTCCTGGGGGCAGTGCTTCCTTTACTGGTGCCCAAATGCTTAGCAGTTGATTGGTGGGGAAGAAAAAGGAAGTGGACCAGTGAACTACAACACCCACAATTCTTAGCCCTATACTCGCTAGGGAATGACAGAGGAACTAAGAAGGAAGTGTGTAACTGAACTACAACCCCCACAATACCTTGCCCTAAATTCATTGAAAAACGAAAGAGAAAGAGACAGGGCAGAACAGCGTGTGACTGCACACACCGCTTTAAAGATGGAAGACTGTTCTCCTGTAACGTGAGTACTCAGTAATGTGGCCTAAGACGTTTTAGAACGCACCTATTTGGAACGTTTTAAAATACTTTTTAAAACGTTCCAAAGGACTGTGTGGATTCCCCCTTAGCCTCCCTCGGCAGAGAGTTTCCACAACCTGTGGCCATTGGGAAGGTCCTCTCTTGCATCACCAACAAATGTGCCTCTGAAGCTGGTGGTCTTGAAAGAAGGGCCTCTCCTGAAGATTTTCAGACCCAGGTGGGCTCATATGGGAGAAGGTGGTCTTTCAATAGCCTGTTCCCATGCCATATACGGCTATAGAGATCATAACCCAGCACTAGGGATAGCGTGAGCTGGGTCAAGGGCAGAGGACCCCCCATGCGCCTGGCCCTTATGGACACAGTTGGATACACTCATTGCCATTAATGCAACAGAGATAAATGCACGCTTTCCGGAGCCTCTGGAAAGCATGCATTACCCCTACTGCGCCAATGAGGTCCTTAAAGGCCCAATTAATGCAAGGTTAACCTTGACCCTTCCATGCTAATGGCCCAGCTGCCATTATCATGAAAGGGGGAAATGCACATTTTCTGAAGCTTCTGGAAATCATGCAATTTTTATCTGCAAAGTGCTGCACAAATTGGTCACAGTGGGCTATCAGGAGTCCACCTTTTCTTCTTATGTTCTCTGATGGCCTGAAAAAGCTCCTCTGGCCAACTCTACACAGACACAATTGCTGCTTTAACCAAAGGATCCTGGGAATTCCAGTTAGGCAGCGTGATGATGATTGTCTACTGAAGGCTCCGAACACAGAATTTCTATTTCCAGAATGAACTAGGAAGAAAGAATGATTGTTAAAGAAATCGAGCATGTCCTGAAGAGTACATGTTTTGATAGGTTGTGCATCAGATTTTGATGACTGTCAAAGCCTGAGCAGAATCCGGCCTCAATATGAATTTGGGCAAATTCGGGAAATTTGAAAAAGAGCCCATTCTGTCAATGAGTGGACAGCAGAATGAAAGGTGCCTGACAAGCCACAAAATGCAGACAGAACAAATTTTATGAAATCCGTGCGTGCATCTCTCTCTCTCTCTGCATGAGAGAAAGGGGGAGGCTGGGAAAGCATCACTCCCTGTTGGCTCTGGCTTCACACATTGCCACATCCTTGTGCACTGCCAGCATGTGGCTCCTGGAGGAAATGTCACTCTTGGCAGAAGATGGTTCCTTATCCTGTTCAAGTTGCTGCCATATCTTTGGCTGAATGTACTGAAACTGGGGGGGGGGGGCGCAGGGCAGCAGGCATGGGGCTGCTCTCCGTGAAGACCGTCTCAAGTAGGCGAAGCATCTTACGGTTCAACAATGGAACCAATTACCTAGAGGGATGGTGTGGCCTTATCTTGTTGGAGGTCTAAGCAGAAGCTTGAGAGCCATCTGTTGAGAATGTTCCAGCTCTGGATTCCCTGCACTGAGTAGGGAGTTGGAATAGATTGCTGACAATGCCCCCCCTCGCCCGATCTCTCTGATTCTATGATGATGATGATAATAATATATTTACTTATTTATAACCCACCTCTCTCTCTGGATCGAGGCGGGGAACAACAATAAATATAAAACACAAGGACCACAAAATTGATGAAATATTAAAACAAATAAAAACTAATACATCATTAAAAACATCTTAAAATTCAACTGGGCAGGCCTGCTGGAAGAGATCAGTCTTCACAGCTCTCTTAAATTCCAGAAGTCTGCTAATTTGTCGAATCTCCTCCGGCAGGCCATTCCACAGTCTGGGAGTGGCAGAAGAGAAGGTCCTCTGGGTAACACTCATCAACCTAGTTCTGGCTGATTGGAGTAAGTTCTTCCCAGAGGATCTGAGTGTGTGGGGCAGATTATACGGGAGAAGGCGATCCCGCAGGTAACCTGGACCCAAACCATGTAGGGCTTTAAAGGTTAGAACCAACACTTTATACTTCGCCCAGAAACTGATTGGCAGCCAATGAAGTGATTTTAAAATTGGTGTAATACGGTCACCCCTAGGTGTACCGGTGACCAACCTGGCTGCCATATTTTGAACTAGTTGAAGTTTCTGGACTAGGCACAAAGGTAGCCCTATGCAATTGCAAAAGGCGAGCCTCAAAGTTACCAGTGCGTGCACTACCGTCTTAGGTCTTCCATCTCTAGGAAGGGGCACAGCTGGCGTATCAGCCGAAGCTTATATACCGCCCCATAGCCAAAGCTTTCTGGGTGGTTTACAATAATGGTTTACAATGGTTTCAGTAATTAGGGAAGAAGACCTGAATCAACCCGATTCGGGCCAATAAAAGAGCACTGTAGAGATGTACAGTTCCCAACACCATGATATACATATAAGAATATCTGACTACTTAGATGTAGTGAATTATATTTAGGATATAAATATATGTGTGTGTGTGTGTGTGTGTATCATCATCATCATCAACATTCCTCTCACCTAATCCTTCAATAAGGTTTGAGAACACATCAGGTCAATTGTTAACAGCATGTGTAGAAGGGGTGGGGTGGAAATCAAGAATCAACCATCTGTTTCAGGAAAAAAAATGTACAGCAACATCAGAGATCCAAGAAGAATAAAAAAAAAATCCAGTGAAGTTCCTTGATGTTATTTTTTAAAACACACACACACACACACACACATAAATATTTCCTACCAATTTTATAAATGAATTGTTATCATGAAGTCTTTGGGGCATGGGATACTTTTGTGCCAAAATCAGGGCTGCCCCAGGACATTTTGCTCCGTGTGTGTGAGAGAGAGAAAAAGAGAAAAAGAGAGAGAGAGAGAGAGAGAGAGAGAGAGAGAGAGCATGGCTGGTTTCGGATGACACATTAGGCAACAGAGGGGGGGAAGCAACTGTCAGTTGTGTTGCTTATTGTGTTGTGTGGAGGGTTACACACCACACACACACAACTGATGGTACACTAGTTAGCCCAATGAAACAATGGAGAGAAACAACGGGCTTGCACATTGTTTAACCTGAAGCCCATTGTTTAAAGTGTTGTCCAAAACCAACCCCCCTCTCTCCGTGGACTATTCCGTTTGGCCACAGAGTTCTGCCGGCCGGAGCAGCCAAAACCCCCCAGCTGCTCTGATACAGCCGGCCAAACTTGCGGTGTATGCTGGGATACGGCTGGAGGACTGGGGGAGGTGGGAGGGAGGAGACACTGCAGCCAAGGTGGACGCCAGAAGTTTCAGCTACTCAACGGACAGCAGAGCAATGTGTCATGTGGAGAGCACCGCCTACCTAACGCACGGTCAGTACGCTATTTCTCCCTCTGTTGCCTTATGTGTCATGCAAAACCAGCCCAGGGCAAGGAGTGACTTTGGTGCCCCACCCTCCATAGTCAGTTTTGCAGGGCCACCCAGAAGATGTATGGAGGCTGTGATGTTCATTGAGAACAAGATTGCTCAAAACCTTGATCTCTCAGCCACTGTGCTACAGTTTGCATGAACCAAAATTTGAAAAAAAAAAAACCCACTTTCTGAGCAGTGGCACAGCAGGACTATCACACGTTTTACACGTGTGTGTGTGTGTGTGTGTGTGTTTTGAAGCAGTTCCTATCTTTTGGTAAGCATTCTTTATTTTAGAATATCCATTTTTCAACTTTAAAAATAATACAGAAAAGTTATAAATAAAAAAGGTATCCAGTTGACCCCTTACAGCTTATGGCTTTACTTTATGATTTATATCGTGCTTATAATGATTACAGTATTTGAAGTGCTAAGTGCTTGGTAATGTTGCCTCAAAGTAAAACTACGTTCCACTGATTTTGACCTAAGCGCAAAAGACATCAAAGTGGAAATTGGAAAAAGGAACATACTTTAAAGCTAATTGAAGAAAGATCATTTTTGTGATTGGTACCCAAACAACCCAGAGAACCTTGACAGGTAGGTTACAGACACTTGCTTTTTGTCACCTGGGCTCACTACAGACAGAACATTCAACCAACACTGACCTCAGTTTGCCACCCTGGGTGACTGTGCCCAGCTTGCCCACCCTGAAGGACGGCCCCTATCTATATCTATATCTCTATAAAACCAAGGAAAGAAGTCTGCAATACTGTATGTTGGAAAGGTCATGGCTGGTTGGAACCCAGAATAGGAGCACTCCACACACTGAAGAGCTGAGGATATGATGGACCTTATTGGAGTCACGTGTCCCAATCCACAAATAGAGCCACATATAATCAGGATTAGAAGATTGGAACCATGGGTTTAAATAGTATCGGGTGAAGATGATGGCTCTACATCTTGTTTTGCCTTGACTCCTATGCCTACATCTCATGCAACCAGTTGCAGGTTAACACATTACTGTCTTAGGTCTAACTGGAGTTGGATCACAGCCAAGAGTTTTAGGTAAACAAGATATAAAAGCACTGAGTTGGTCAAAGGAATACTAGCAATAACTTTTGCAAACCACCCAGAGGACTTTCTTCACCCCTGGTCTAAATATGTTGCAAGTAGGTAAACAAACAAACAAACAAACGAATTAATGAAATATTACCTTGACATTGATCAATAAGACCTCAAATTGTATTGTTTCTAAGGGGTAATTATCATAATCAAGTTAAAGATAAATGTGAAATTTCTGAAATTCGGAATATTGGATTTGATTTTCAAATATCTGACCACATTTCACACTTTTATAATAAACGTGTTCACTTTAACTCTGGCTGAAAGAGTTCTAAACTGTGGGACAGAAAGAACAGCCAACAAAACACATTTCTGGGGACTGGTATTTGCCTTGCCGTGTGAAAGATGTTCGGAAACCTTTACTTCAAAAATGAACATTTTCTAACCAAGTGGAAAATAAACTCATGCCCATTTAGGTATTTTAAATCTTTGTATTCGATTCAGTGTGCCATATCATTTTAGGAGTCAATATATACTTGCAAAGTTGTTTGATTGGATACCGTATAACGAATGCTGGTATTCAACCAGCTGTCACAGTGGGACACTTGGATAATATGATCAAGTATTAAGTATGATATGGGTGCACAGCAACTGCTGGGACACATAATGGAGAAAACAGATACTGTAACTACTAGATAAGTACAACTGGAAGGATCTAGCAAAGCCCAAACACAATTTGTGGCTGGTAAATATGTTAATGATTTCTTTTAGCAGCAATAGGTCTTGTGAGAGCACAAGGAGACACTTTAAATCTGTTGCTTGCTTTTGATCAATTGCTTAATTATTTTAGGTTGACAATAAAATTAAACAGTTAAAGGCTGGTCTTGTGGCAACAGGAAATTCAATTTCCCATGTTGCTTTTTCCTAGGCAAATTGCAAATGTGTCTTCCCTGGGCAGGTTCTGAATCATGTTTTTCTCCACATTTTGGAATAGGTCCCAGGTAGATAATCAGTCGAGTTTCGTCTGGCACAGAAGGTTTCCCATGAGTCTAGAAGTGCCAGGTGACTAGAGGTGACCTCCTACCTGTATTGTAAGGACGGTTGTGTGGATACATTAAGCACAATGCAAGTGAACTGCTTTGAACATTAAACAAGCGCTATATCAATTGAAACAGATTGGTGATTAAGTTCTTCAGTGTTGAAGAACACATGTATTCTCCATGTGTCACTTGTGTCAGGATTGTGGTATAATCCAACACTCTGTGTATGGATGCTTCAACCTATACATGGTGCAGTACATGTGCAAGGGATTCTTATTCCATTAAATGTCAGGATAGGCTCCATGGTAATTCCCCATTGGGTGGACTGAGCATGTCAAGCACAAAGGCTTATATTAATGGCTTGTATCCAACATTAGTCAAGCTTAAATCCTATTCATTTCAATGGGCTGCCTACTCCAAGTAGGACTAACATTGGATACAACACAAAGAAAATAACAGGGTAGCTCTTTTAATGTGCCTTGCATCTGTGTATGTGCTAGAGCAGTGGTCTTCAACCAGTGGGTCGTGACTGAAAAGTGGGTCACAAGATCAGTCCAGATGGGTCACGGCAAAACTGTTGACGCCATGTTGGGCAATTGTGAAAGTGGGTCCCATGTTGCAGGTTGGGAGACCGAGGTGGGTCTCAGGTCTGGACCAGTTCAAGATCACTGTGCTAGAGGTTGTGGTTGTACCAGGGTGGGGTCCCAGAGAAATCTGGAGAGGACAGCCCCATTGATAACCCTTATGGGACAGTTTCCTCCATCATTGAGAATGGAGTGTTCCACTGTCCACGCCTTGATAGATCTATGCCAGGCTTTCTTTTGGCTGCTGCACAAGTGTGCAAAGTAAAATAGACACAAGGTGGCTTCCTGGAAAGTTGGCAGGGAGGATGGTATGGGTAGATGGAGCCTCTGGGTTTGTCTTTTTTTCATGGATGGTGGAGGGCATGTAGTTACCAGAAGAAGAGAGGGATAGAAACCGAAGAGCCAGGAAATTAGCCATAGACAGTGACTGTAGACTTCTTGGGAACCAAAGCCTATTAATGATCAAAGTCCTACTTGTGCAGGAGGTCCTGTTCATGAATAGGCAGTTATGGTCTGAAGTTGAGCAGGAAATGATTATGGCTGAGGAGAGATGCCTATAAGAGACAGAAGGAGAAAGTATATCCTAACCTGCTCTCATAGCAAACCTGGAGAGGAAGTGGAGGAGGAATGCAGAAGGAAGACTACATCTGTTGGAGGGCTTTGGTAATTGCTGGGATGGACTGGACGGAGGGTCCCACTGAAAGAGAGTGAGATACCCTGCCCCATTTCACACCTTACATTCATGGCGAGAGCCTGTTCTAGTGGGGCACAGAAGCTCCTTCCAGATGTGTGACTAAGGCCAGATCTACATCAAGCAAAATATAGTGGCATGAAAGTGGTATGAAAGTGGTATATAAAAGGCAGGAGCCACACCAAGCAGGATATAGCGGTATGTGGCATGTGTCAATAGGCCCCCAAAGTTGTCAGTCCATTTCAATACCACTATAAAGCAGTAGTGTGGCTCCTGCCTTTTATACACCGCTTTCATACCTAAGCCTCCACATGTTCAGTGGATGTGCATAGTCAGAGGTGATGTTGTGGCACTGAGGCTCCATCTCCTGATGTTCCAAGTAGGCATGTACCTCTGCCAATGTTTGGAGAGCCTATGGTTCATGAGGTGTCCAAGCATGAGTAAAATCTGAAGCACATAGGAACCTTACATAGCATGCTATAACCATAAAAGTAAAATCAAATCAAACGCATGCATGCACGCAGACACACACACTCCAAACCTACCTCTTAAACCTCAACGAGTAAGAGGCATTCCAGGCCACAGACCTCTAAAAGATAATTCTCTACAAG
Organism: Anniella stebbinsi; assembly: GCA_029215795.1. NCBI lineage: Eukaryota > Metazoa > Chordata > Lepidosauria > Squamata > Anniellidae > Anniella > Anniella stebbinsi. The sequence goes on along the minus strand of JARDYH010000003.1, from coordinate 15,918,608 downwards.
GGTGGGATCATGAGTCAGCATGGTTAGACACTTGCCAAGGTCCAGAACTTTGACCGCTGACCAAAACACTGGAATCTACCATTCCCAATGGGGGAGGATTTTGGGGAGCAAAATAAACCAAGTGCAGGAATCATACACTGCTGTCTCCTCCAGTCACCTCTCCTATAAGCCATCAAGAGCTCCCACAGCCCAGTATGAGAGGTGCACTTAGAAGCCACAGAGTAGTCAGTCTCTTGTGTTCCTCTCCCTCCATTAGAGCCCAGTTGAGACCAGTAGGGGGAGGGGGGAAGATACTCTGTACCCAAAGGCCCACAAAATCCTTCCATTGGTCTTGATTCACAGCACCCTCATTAAACTACAGGTTTTGGGGCGACGGTGGTGGGGTGATGGCAAGGCAGCTAAACTGCCATAAACATGGAGCAGCACTGATAATATAGATATGGCCCCACGCAGAGTCTGCTAACCCAGATCTGAGTTTCATGAAAATGCAAAACAACCACAGATCTGGATTGTTGGCAACTTCAAAACACAAGGACTTTTCATTTCAGCACGTTTTTAAAAACCTTTGAGGGGGGGATTTCATAGCTGGACACGGGTTGTGATTTTGTTCTGACTGGTCCTGTGTTTAGAATACAATATAGCTTGGCTGCTCAAGTGGCCTTTTTTTTCTGGCACAGACTGGGTGACCCCTTGTATTTTGTGAACTACATCTGGCATGTTGTGCTGGCAGAATCCGTCAAATGGATTTGTGTGCTCAAATGTTCTCTATCCTCCTCCCACCTAATATTGCAGCTGCTTTAAGAGGAGTAATGAAATAAATTGCATGCATGTTGTGTCCTTGGCTTCTGATAAGCTTGTTCTATCCAAACTACGTTGTTCCATGATGCTCTCCGGAGCAGATTAGAAATGCATTTTTTAAAAAAAAAAGAAAAGAAAAACCCAACGACTCCCACTCTAGATTTACTAATATTATAGAAAGCAACCAGATACATTCTTGTAAGTAATCAGCACGTACAAAGCATAAAAGCATTTTGCAGGAGAAAATCTCTAACCCCCTTCCTCTCCCCGGTCTGTGTCGTATTGAAACACAGGTGAATCTGGCTCAGTGGCTCTGTTAGGAGGTGGGAAGGAAGTCTGACAATTAACAGATCTATTTATTTATTATTTAGTTATTTCATTTCTGAAGTTCTCTGGGCAGTTCATAAAAATGAAAACCATAAGTACTGCATAAAATATAATATGAAAGCTTAAAACCACAATATAAAGCCACAATACAAAAGTTCAACCAGAATAAAACCGAGCAGCGATGCAGAGATTTAAAAGAGAGATTTAAAATGCAGAGTGAAAACAGCAGAGTTAAAAACTAGGATAACAAATTGCTAAAATACTAGGAAAATAAAAAAGGTCTTTGTGAAGAGAGGGGCCAAGATGCCTACAGTCTGGCTAAGAAAGGCAGCGTTGGCCTACCTCGCAGGACTGGAGCCTCTTGGTTGGGAGGGGGAGAATTCTGATGATGAAATGTTACAAGACTCAGAGTTGCTGGTTCCCAGCAAACGCACCTGGCCTCTCTTATCTTGGGAGGCTCAGGCACCAAGGTCAGCATTAATTGAAAGTGGGCAACAAGAGTTTCAGCTGTGGGAAAGGGCCATTTGCAGGGAGGGGGCCGTCAGAGCGAGCGGGATGCCCAGGGATTGGTTTTGACTAGTCGCGGTACCAGCAGACCCGAAAAGGGATAAATGGGATAGCAACCAGGTGAAAGCCATCTTCTTCTGGACCAGAGCATGGACAGAGGGATCCCTGAGCAGCGAGGTGAGGGCTGGGGGAATGGATAGATTTATTGTTTTAGTTTTTGGTTAGTTCCAGGGAAAGATTTGTCACCTTTGGCTGTGATTTAGTGGGTTAATTGGTTTGTTGTGCTGCTAACTTCTACCTCAAACCTCATCCTACCCCCCATCCCCCGTTACCCTCCCCTTATTCCTTGCTTACATTTTAACATCTTATTGTCTGACTGAGGCCCTACGTGGAATAGATTTTAGGATTTTAAATAAACAGCTTCAGTCCTCAATACGTGTGGTTATTTCTGAAAGGCTGGCTTGGGGCCATTTGGCATTGGGCTAGGGAGGTGGGCTAGGGCGATCTTGGACGGTGAGTCCTTAGCCTACCTGGTAGGGAGGCCAGGTGAGCCCTGCTTTCCTTCATAGTCAGAAACAGTACAACTTAGGTGCCAGATGAACCTTTCTAGGTCAGTCATTCCACAATCGGGGTGCCACAGCAGAAAAGGCCCTCCTCTTGGTAGCCACCCACCTCACTTCCTTTGCCAGGGGCTCATGAAGAAGGACCCCTGAGGATGATCTTAGGGTCTGGGCAGGTACATATGGGAGGAGGCAATCCTTCAGATCATCCCAATTAGCAGGAACTCAATGGAATATTGTTGTACCCTCCACATTAGCTAAGAGTAAGAACAGCTTCAGATATTACACAGCAGAAGTGCCAGGAGGCTATGAATAATTTCTTTCTAGCAGTGCCACTGGGAACCCACGTAGGAATGTTGTGCAGGCTGTGTTATTCACAACTACTCTTTTGAATGCAAGTTCCCCTGCAGATATTGCAAGCAACCTATGTGCCAGGACTTCAGATATCGGAATCACATTAACAACCTGTGGTGCAGTTGTGGTGATTGACACAGGATCCCAATTCATATTGAGAAACTGTAGTCTCGGTTGTAGCTTTATGTAAGCTCTTGGCAATAAAAGGTGGGACTGGCATATTGCTGCAGTGTGGGGTGATCCTGATTAATATTGCAGCCTGCCAGCCATGCCCTTTCAAGGTACTCCATTGCATCCTCCCTCCTCTATTCTTCCGCCTGCACCCAATCAGCTGCCCAAAGATCCTACCCACTGATGCCAAGTGTTCTCTCGCAGGTCATATGGAAAGCACTGGTCACAATGGAAATCTTGCTCAGTACTGAACAGGTTAAAAAAGCACATGTGAATGGATAGTGTTTGAACAGAAATTCCCTTGCCTGTACTATGGTGAAGTTTATTGACAAAATAAATAGGAATTTACAACTATTCCTTTCCAGACCACCTGGTAAGAGAGCTCTCAGACCTGTTCACAATGCAAGATTAACATGAGACAACAACCATAAAACCAAATCTTAAGAGCATAAGAAAAGCCACGGTGGATCAGGCCAAGAGATCATCTAGTCCAGCATTCTGTTCACACAGTGGCCTACCAGCTGCCTGTGGGAAACCCAGAAGCGGGTCATGAGTGCAACAGCACCCTTCCCACCCATGTTTCCCAACAGCTGGTGTTCATCAGAGTCTTGAAATCAGCCAAAAAGCTAACAGATATATTGGCTGAATTCGGACGACACGATAGTCAATGGTGGGGTAATAATCAACTTTACCGTTGTTCATCTAGAGGGTACTCCCCACACAACATGGTAATAAATAATCAACTGTGGTGTGGATTAGGATCAGCGCTGAGTTGACCATGGCAGCATTCGGATGACACAATAGTCAATACAACTGACGATTGTTCCCCCCCCCCCCCAGTTGCTTATTGTGTCGTCCGAATTCAGCCATTGTAGAATTAAGCTTTTGTTGCTCATGTTTTACTTTATCAGTTGCTTGAAGTGGACTCCGGTCCACAAATCTTATGTTGCAACAGATTGGTTATTTTTTAAGCCACAGCAAGCTTCTCTCTCTCTCTTTCTCTGTGTGTAAGTGTGTGAGTTTGCTGTAACAGGCTAACACAGCTATCTGTCTAGAATAAAATCAATAAAACATATTTAACAATTCAAAAAAAGAAAAAGAAAAAAAACCATAATGGCAAAGATCACAAGATGATTTCATATATATATATATATATATAGTCTAAAGAAATAGGTGGAGGAGGAGCTGCAGTGGAAGCTCATGGTTCCGATTTCTGTGAGGCGGTGAATCCGCTCCGGGTTTCAGTCACAACCAGTCAGAACTCATATTTTTGGCCCTTGGACAGCTCCTTTGGAATTCTGACTGGTTGTGACTGAAACCCAGGCAGGATTCACCGCCCCACTAGGGTCTATATCTGGGGTGCAAACCTGAAGTCCAGCTGCCAAATCTGGTCCTAAATCCAGCTCCCCAGAGTTCTCCAGATGGCCACACCCTCTTCTCCTTTCCCCTGAGCTCCAATCATTTGGTGGTTTCCTTACCTTCATGCACCCCCCCCCCCCGAAAGGTCAGAAATGCCTCTCCTAAGACTTAGATGCTGGCAGTTAGAACTTTAAGTTAAAAGAGCATTTAAGCTTTCTTTGACACACACAAAGAAAACTATTTTATGCACAACAACAATGTAAACTTTTTTTATATACTTCATATCTTTGTGGAAATCATCTTCTGTGCTTTCATGGAAGCAAAAGACTAATGCCTTTCCATGGTAGAGAACCCAATACAAATGCCACATCCAATTTATCACTTCCCCTTTTACAGCATACAGCAGACAGACACAGAAAACATGAAAATTCTCTCTCTCTCTCTCTCTCACACACACACACACACACACACACACACACACACACCATTGAGAGAAACAGACTGGCTTATTCAGGCAGTAAAATAGGACAGCACCACACACGCAGCCAGAAATGGCTGAAGACACACTGCTGCCATAGCAGGGCCAGCAAACATCCCCATTTCTTACTGAGTGATCTTGGCTTAAACAACCTCACACGATAAAATTCCCGAGGACAAAAATAGTGGGACACTTAGCTCCTGGAGGAAAGGCCAAATGTAAATATATTAAAATTAAGGTTTTTTAAAAGATATATGCAGAAAAATGTAATTGTCTTGAAAATAAGTCTCCCTGGCATATTAAAATATGGGGCTGTGCACCACCTCAAGCCAAAGCCCCGAATCCAAGCTGAGGTAGTACTAGATCAGCCCGAGGTACCCTGAGGCAAAGCTGATTGGCTCCAAAGCACCACGGGGGGTCTCAGGCTGATTCGGGTCCATGGTGGGCTACTCCCCACACCCGCCCAGCCATGCGGGAAAGCCAGTGCAGGACTGACCGTCAGTCCATTGGACTCACCAAACTCCCCTCCCTCTCTTCCTCTCCCTCCCCAGCAACCCACTGCCGCCACTGGGACTTACCTTTCCCGTGCACCCTCCTCCATTTGAGCCACAATTTAAAGGCAAGATGGGGACCTCCAAGGCGAGCTGGGGGGCTGTGCAGAGCCCTAATGATGCATGAATGAAGACATGCAAAACTAATACAGACCAGAAATACATTGACTTGTTCATCCTTCACCTGCTTGTCATCACCGGCAGCCATTCTGACAGGCTGTAGGGCGGGAAATGAGAGAGGGGGAGCAAGGCCTTTCCACCCTTTCCTCTTCCCTTCCCATCTCTGTTTCCTTGTGTGAGGAGTAGGGATGTTGGATGGGGCATGGAATTAGCTGAGCTTTCACCAGCTCAGCCCCTCCCCCCAACTCCAGCTTCCTTCCCCACAACCTGAAGCTCATGGATTTTCCATTTTCCCCCTAGTAAATAGAAAGCTCTGTAAATTGAGAAGAGACTGAGGGGAGACATGATAGCACACAGAGGAGGGCCAGGTTTTCTTCTTGATCATCCCAGAGTGCAGGACACGGAACAATGGGATCAAATTACAGGAAGTCAGATTCCGGCTGGACATCAGGAAAAACCTTCTGACTATTAGAGCAGTACGACAATGGAACCAATGACCTAGGGAGGTCGTGGGCAATCCCACACTAGAGGCCTTCAAGAGGCAGCTGGACAGCCATCTGTCAGAGGTGCTTTAAGGTGGATTCCTGCATTCAGCAGGGGGTTGGACTCGATGGCCTTATAGGCCCCTTCCAACTCTACTATTCTATGATTCTATGATTGCAGTCAGAATCTGCATAATTTGTGAAAATTCCAGCCGTAACTTGCTTAATATGTGCAAATTGTGACTGCAATTGGTGTAAATTAAACAAAATACAGCTGGAATTTGTGCAAATCAAGAAAACTGCAGCTGCAATTTACACAGCTTTCTATTTACAAGGGGGGGGGGGATGAAAAAAGGTCCCAGATTTTTGTGTGTGTGTGTGGGGGGATCTTGTGGCTCAGCTCAGGAATGCCAGTTTTTCAAAAGGGCCAGATTTTCAAATGATGGACATCCCTAGTGAGCAGTAGGATAATTTTTTTTTACTTTAAACAGATGTATGCCATGTATCCCTCTGGCCTCCACTGAAAATGTAGTTTCCAAAGGCTTAATTTGGGCTGGAAAAGGACCAGAGGGGGAAATGTTGAGTAACTTCTTTCTCCAGCTGCCTTGCGGCCTGCCCTGTGGGAAAGAATTGCTGGAGTCGCTCCAATGGGCATTTGAGCACAGTCATTTAGCGTTCCCATAGTTCAGACGAATGAACAGAAGGCTGAGCAAGCGCAAAGGATTCCTGCATCCACAATCATTGTTGCTGCACCTCTCAAAAATTCCTTCCATTCTACAAGTACAAAATATCCCAAAGGCAGCACTGGAACCAACAGGTGGGAATTGCAGGGAAGCAGGTTTCAGTTTAGCATTAGGATAAGTTCCCTAACAGTGAGAGCTGTTCAACCGCGAGACAGACTACCTCGGGAGGTGGTGAGTTTTCCTTTGCTGGAGGTAATTAAGCAGAGCCTGGAGAGCCATCTATCAGGGAAGCTGAAGCTAAACCCTGCAATGCTGAGCCTGGAATGAGTAAGGGGTTGGACTAGATGATCTCTGAGGTCCCTTCCAAGCCTATGATTCTATAAAGGAGAGCTAACATAGTGGTGACTAGGATCAGAAAGATCCAGATTCAAATCCTCACTTACTTAGGGAATTCACTGGGTGATAAAGGGGGAGTTATGATCTCTCAGCTTAAAGTACCTTGCAGGGTTATTGTGCAGGTAAGAAAAGGAACCACATATACCACGTACTACTATGCTAATGAATAGTAAAAAGCCCTATTTATTTATTCATTTATTTATTTGTATCTCGCCTTTTGCCCAATGCTGGGCCTCAAGGCTGCTTTGCAAAATTAAAACATATTCAGTTAAAATCTATGAATAGAAATGTACAAAAGTTTAAAAAATGTATTAAATACGTTTCAATATTAAAACATTTAAAACACACAACGATTTTAAAAGTCCTAGGCTTTTAAAATTCTCCAAATTCCGTTCCGAAGCTTGTTCCAACTCGAATCCGTCTCGAGTTGGAAACTTTTTTCTTCTTTTCACATGAAAATCAGTCTGCATTTTTGTGCGAGTTTGCATCGAAGTCCGTGTTTGTTCTGGAAGGTGCGAACCGGCTAAATCCTGATCAAAACCGAACTGAAACAAATGTCACATACAACCTTGCGTCAAATGAATACAGAACTTTAAACATTCTAAATCCAAATCATTTATTCATTTCAATGCTTTAGGGATGCTTTATTGTGAGTTTAGTTAGACTGCACAGGTGACAGTTACCTGCAAATGAGGGACTGCAATTTTATTTCATTTTATTTCCATTAGGTTCCTTGGAACATAAATAGGAAACATGCCAAGAAGTGCAGGAAGGTGTCGGGGGCAGGCGGGGGGGGGGGGGGAACCACCCTCTGAGGTGTTTGAAAAGCTAAAAATTGTCATCAGATGGTGCATTAAAAATTAGGATAGTACAGCTCTATTGCAGCCAGATAGGATTTAAATATAAATAAGCCTTCAGCGATGAAGCATGCCATGACAACTTGAGCTGGCAGAAATGGGGGGTGGGGAAATACATATATCAAAATCATACTAAGTGGCAAATATGCAGTCAAACTGGTGCCCAAGATCCAGACACCTGCAGGGACATGACATTTATCTAAATAGAAAAGCATGTTAAATAACAACAACAACATTAGCAGGGCAATCTTATGAGTGGAAAAGGGAGAATGCAAGGCAGTGAATTCAAGGCCTTTTGCGATGCCCTGCTGGTGGCGGGCATTTTTCCTGCTCCCATTTTTTAGGACCTTTTTTTTTTCATAAAAAAATGAATCCTCCCATTAATTCCAGTTAGAGGTAAATAAAATATACCAGCTCCAGGGCTGGTGTAGGGTTTCTCCCATTCTGGGGACATGTCAGGGGAATGGGAGGATATTGGATTAAGGAAGCACGAGAATTTCATTTTGCTCTGATTTTGACTTGAATTTGCCATGTTCATATCTCCGACGTTTTTTGCACTCCTGTTTGAGAAACGTATACTTTAACAAATGCACAGTTCTTTAAACAATGCACTCTTTAGAAATGGACCCCCTTTTTAAAAATAAAGCTATCCTTCAAAATTCGCAGGTCTTTGAATTTGCAGTGGAGCTCTCCAGTTAAAAGATTAATATAACATAATATAATGCATATATTAGAGAAAATAATATCCATACATGCATTATTTTAGGAAGCTTGTTACAGAAATATGTGCGTATTAGGGGGAAATGCACGTATTAGGAGAAATCCTTGTGGATGTTCATACAAACTATTACCAAAACATTCTAAAAGTTTGGTATGACCCAAAATTATGACTAGAAAAATGTACAATATGAGCCAAACTTAAGGTTGGGGAAAATGAGAAATGTATGGTCTATAAATCACATTGCAAGCTCAGGAATGTCAGACTTTGCCTGCATATTGCATCAAAGCACATGTTTGGCCTAAAAGGTGCAAACTGGGTAAATCCAGATAAAAAATGACCTGACACCCATTTCCCATACATAAACTGACTAGTCAGATACCAGTGCCACATTCCTAAACTCTCTTGGGAGCAAGGCCCATTGACTACAGTGGGATCGACTTCTGAATAAACATACACAGGATGACAATGCAGATTGGGGCACAATCGTACGCATGTTTAGACAGGAAAAAGCCCTAGAACTCCCAGCATTCCCAAGCAGTGATGCTGGCTGAGGAATGCTGGAAGTTCTAGAACTTTTTTTCTGTCTAAACATGCATAGAATTGAATTCTTAGTTTCAGTAAGTCTGTTTCATTAAAATCATTCAACCAGGGTTTCATAGATGGCCATGCTCACTTCCTTTGGCAATTTCCCCCAACCTTTCCCCTCTTTCCTGGCTTTTGTACAGTCCTCTGCCCCCCCCCCCCCCCCATTCTGAGAGGTTGAAATGCCTCTCCCAAGACTTAGAGCCTATCTACACCAAAGCAGGATACAACACTTTGAAAACATTTTGAAAACTGTATATAGAGTGTGTCCTGGGCCCCAACAGTTGTCACTACTGTTATAAACTGTTTTAAACCGTTTTAAAGCAGTAGTGTAGATAGGCTCTTTGTTTCTAAAAATATGCTGGACATTTATTTGACTCCATTCTTTTTGCCTTTGGTCCCATGATCACTAGGATGCAACCCCCAACTGCTTCTCACACATGGAATTCCAGCCCCAGGCTGAAAGAGGTTCAAGACCACTGCTTCAGACCACGTGTTGGTAACTTGGGTATTTCTAGGGCTAAAGTTGAGCAAAAAACGTCCTCCCTAAATTTTCCAAACTATAACTGGTGGTGAAATGCGGAGGGGATTTCATCAAATGTCCCCGGGGGGTGGGGGGTGGAATGGTAGAATTCTCCAGCAGTTTGTGGGAAGGGGCTGAAAATGAAAATTCTCAAGACACTTATCAGAAAATTCTCTTAATTTTTTGGGCTCTGTTAATTCTGAATGAAATGAAGGCTATGTCTATACCATCCATTTATCCCGGGTTCATGTTGGGTCATCCTTGTGCATCCAAATCATGCACAGGGGTCCCAGGGTCAACTGGGGATGATCTCTCACTTTCCCCAGCATAACTGGGACTACTTTTAACTCAATTTTCCCCATGTTCCCGGGACAACCCCAAAGACTGTGGGCGGTGTGGCATGTGCTCCTGAGTCCTCCTGTCATGAGGCAGTCTGAAGAATCTTCCTCTGAGGAGGAAGAAGGGACAGAAACTGCAGCTTCGCCCATTCCCCAGGACTTACCGGAGGAGGAGGAACAGCAGGGAGATTCCTCAGAAGAGCCCCAGGAAAGCCACCCTCTCCCACCCCCTGATTCTAATGAGGAAGATTCAGGGCCTGAAGGGGTTTGTCCAGTAACTCCCCAGCAAAGGCGGCAGCTCAAACGGGCAGAGCAAGCTAGGCCCACAAGACGCAGCATGAGATTACGAAAACAGTGCACAGCTGACGCAAGCCTTAAGTAAGATAACGAAGAGATTGCATGCAGCTGTGGACAGGCTCAAGCAACTATAAAGGGGAGAGGAGGCAGAAGCTAAGATTCGTTGAGAACAACCGACGTATTCGGCTCTTGACATCCTGCGTGATTTCGGATCAGAACCTGTGGACTGTACACCCGGCTGGACTGCTTTGCTTTGGACCTTGGACTTCTGGAAAACCTGGTTTGACCTACGGCTTCGGCAACTGGACTGATGGAACTACTGGCGTGACCCTGGCTATCGGTAAATGGACTTTTGAACTGCAAATAAAAACCCTTTAAACAATGAAAGCCTGGCATTTTTCCCAGACATTCTTAGATAAGGGAGTTGGCAGGCTTCCTAGACCAAGAGTAGTAAATACGACACCTCCCTCCTCCCTGTGAGTAGCTTGGCACAACAACCAGGCATGGAGCTCTGTGGGGAGGGGCTCCTTGCTCATCGGGGGTAAGAGGGGAGCTTTTTTGCCATCCCCAGGATGGCTGCTAGCGCTTTTGTTTTAGGTTGGTTTTTTTAAACTTACTTTTTGCAGGATCACAATTGTGCGAACGGCTCCTGCTTCAAAAAAGAAAAAAAAAGAGAAAAAAACATGCTGCGCCGGAGTGGCCCTCCTGACTTCCAGGACGTTGCGCTGGCGTGTGCACGCTGGGGGACAATCCCGGAAGCAGGAAAGCCTGGGATCCTCCCCCCTCCCTTCCCAGGAAGCCGGTAGGTATAGATGAGCACTATATTGTTATTTTATGCCACTGGTTGGCAGAAACAGTGCACTAAGAAAGAAGGACTAAAATGAGGAGGTGGCAAGCTTGTTGCTTCCTTCCTTCAACAATATGAAAATATTTTGGGTTGGAGCCATAGTTGCACCTGAAATTCTCTGCTGTATTTGCAGGCTGTATTTGCTGCATAATCTCTGGAGAGGGGGCTGAAATTGTCCTACAGTTTCTTAGTGAGAGAGCTCACAGCCATAAAATGAGAAGAAAATTTTTATTTTATTTTTTAGGCATTTCAAGTCAAACCATTTTTTTTAGTGTGCTCACCAATTATCTATACAGCACACCTGTTTGTGTTTGTGTGTGTTTCTAAAAGTATAAGCAGCCAAATATTTTAGTAAGCCGACTTGGAATTTTGACAGAAGTATTTTCCTTCTTCTTCTTCTTTCCTCAACATACCATGCTTCGAACCTCAACAGAAGTTTTGGCTTAGCTCTACTAGGGATGGATTATAGTATTTGAGGAAGTGCCTATTGAAGCTTTTTTAGGCAAGCTGCGTTCTGTTTTGGTTGTGGAAATCAAAGGTTTCTGTGGTAAGCCTGGCATTCCTGAAACAGAAGTATATCAGTGGCTCTGGCAGGAAAGCCACGTTATTGCTTGAAGTTATAATTGTGAGGAAAATAAGACGGCAGCGTTCAAATGAAGCTTGACAGCCCGCAATGCAGGCAAGAGCCATCTGTGCAGTGGCAGCTCTGTTTGTATTTTAATGTTTAAACATACCGCAAAGATAATTAAGAATAACTATAATTAAAAATGATTACAACAAATTACTTTTCCCTCAACAGTAATGTGTGCCTGAAACTTATAACTTATAAAAAAAGAAGAGAAAGGTTACTTTATCAAGTCAAAAAAGCATAGAAATTCTCAGTCAGGGCTCTGTGTAGTATGTACATACACATACATACATACATACGTGCATGCACACACACACACATACACACACACACACACACACACGTGTTAAAATTATGCAGCCAGGCAATTCAAAATCTGTGCCAATAAAAACCAAATGATGTGACTGATAGAAATTAGATAGGGGAAAGTATCCAACTGTGCCATTTCGCTAGTGCAAATGGTGCCACACTACTGGAAACTAGGTTCCAAATTACGCACAAGAAGAAAATCCAACTAGTTACATTTGTATAAGGGTGGTTGCACAAGGAACCACCCTTGCACAAACATAACTAGTTGTGCAAGTGGTTGTGGAAGCAGTTGTGTGTGTGTAACGCTGCTGAAGCTGCTTCCACTTGCACAACTACTTCCATGTCATCACCTATGGAAGGGTGGGGTCAAAATACCTCGGTCAGCCCTGCCAACAGCAGGATGAAGTCCACAGAAGGGAGAGGCCTATGGCCTGGGATTTATTTCCTGAGAATTGTCCCTAATTTTACAGGTATGTGTGGGGTCCCAAATCAGTTATTTCCTTGATAGGAACTATTATTAGTTTATGTTGTAGAGAGAAGGGATAAATACTCTGTTGTAAAAGTGTAAAATAATTACTTGTGCTGAGGCTTAAAGGTGGATTACATACTCACATGCTGCTTGTTTGTGTTAGGGTGACCAGATAAAATCCAGGTCAGGGCTCCTGTAACTTTAACAGTTGTAGAGAAAAGGGGATTTCAACCAGTGTCATTTGTATGCAATTAGTTCCTGGTGAAATTCCCTCTTCATCGCAACAGTTAAAATTGCAGGGGCCCTGCCTTCTTTTGTATATGGTCACTCTAGTATAGTGCCTGCAACTTTAACTGTTGTGATGAAGAGGGAATTTCAGCAGGAACTAATTGCATACAAATGGCACTGGCTGAAATTCCCTTTTCTCTACAACTGTTAAAGTTACATGAGCCCTGTCCTCCTTTTGCTATGGTCAGCCTATTAGGAGGGCAATATTCACCCCGATCATGCTGCCTAACCTCTGCTCTTGGCTTCTGGTTCACTCTCTGCCTTTGCCTGCCCTGCTTGAAAGCAGGCTGGCATACAGAACTGGCTTCCAGGTGGGGTGGGTCAGTGAGACAGGTAGGGGCGGGTTATGGGGTGAGCACAGAAAAGCCCTGGGGGAGCGCACGTGGCCCTTAGGTGTAGTGTAGTTGTTACACTATCCATATCCACAACAGATACCAAACACCATTTTTGCTTCTTGGTTTGCAACCAGGTTGCCAGACAACACCCCTTTGGAGGCTGAGGATCTACAGTTTAGACTGAGGGCCTACAGTTGCCAATTCCCATGGAACATCTTTACTGTAGGGTGACCAGATAAAATCCAGGTCAGGGCTCCTGTAACTTTAACAGTTGTAGAGAAAAGGGAATTTCAGCCAGTGTCATTTGTCTGCAATTAGTTCCTGGTGAAATTCCCTCTTCATCACAACAGTTAAAGGTGCATGCACTATACTAGTGTGACCATATACAAAAGAAGGCAGGGCCCCTGCAACTTTAACTGTAGTGATGAAGAGGGAATTTCACCAGGAACTAATTGCATACAAATGACACTGGCTGAAATTCCCTTTTCTCTACAACTGTTAAAGTTACAGGAGCCCAGACCTGGATTTTATCTGGTCAGCCTAGTTTGTGTACTCTCTTGGAGTGATACTCAAGAAACTGGAATTGTGCTATTGTTTAATACATTTTTTGCAAGTTATCCTGTTTTCCAGATTTGTGGTAAAATACCTGATTTTGTTTTCCTTCAAGCAATTTTATGATTTTAGAGCAGTACAGGGTCAAATATTTGAACTTGTTTGTGACCTGTGTTAGCCAATTGGCAGGGTCACACAAGTAGGTGTGGAAGCAGTTGTACAACTGGCTGTGCCCAACCGCTCACACAGTCGGTTGAATGTGCGTTATGTGCAAGCACTTGTGCAATGGGTAATTTGATGGAGCTCCGCTAGCGCTATTTGAGTTTGCGGAATGACACCATTGGATACTGCCCAAATTGTGCAGACTTTCAGAACCCGTGATCGGAAGGAAGACACTTCTTTTTCTTTGACTTCTGCTTTATATTATTCATTCTGATGTACATGTGTAGGCTGACCAAGAGAAAAGGAGGACAGGGCTCCTGTAACTTTAACAGTTGTAGAGAAAAGGCAATTTCAGCCGGCGCCATTTATATACAATTCGTACCTGGTGAAATTCCCTCTTCATCACAACAGTTAAAGATGGAGGGGGCCCTGCTGTCTTTTGTATCTGGTCACTCTAGTATAGTGCCTGCAACTTTAATTGCTGTGATGAAGAGGGGATTTCACCAGATACTAATTGCATACAAACGATGCCGGCTGAAATTCCCTTTTCTCTGCAACTGTTAAAGTTACATGAGCCCTGTCCTCCTTTTGCTATGGTCAGCCTATACATGTGTGCTCCTTTGCATATGTAAACTGGTTCTCTTCCTTGCAATAAATGGTAAGCTTTTGAGAGCAGTGAAGCTTGATGCACCCAGAAGAGCTCCTGTGATGGCTAAATAGGCTTAACTGAATCAATAATAATAATAATAATAATAATAATAATAATAATTTATAACCCACCTCTCCCTCTGGATCGAGGCGGGGAACAACAACAACAAAAACTCTTAAACCTGATATGTAAAAACTTTTAACTTAAAACACACCTTCTGAATCTCTGTGGTATAGCTAAAAGAGCGCTTCATCTTTCTTCATTGCTGGTGCTGGTGCCTAGAAACAGCGTTGGATCAGACCATGGCCCTCCTACTCCAATATCTCATGTCTCACAGTTTAGGGAATTTTAAAGCAATGCTCTCATCAGGCATTTCAAAGAGGCCTAGCTAAAAAGGCTGTCTGAATCAAAGCTTGCTTGGCAGGCAACATGACCGGGGGAAACAAGAATATTATGAGTAAAAAAAAAAAACTTGGTCAATTGGGTCTGTGCCCTAGATAAGTCTAAACGAAAGAGAAGAGGTTGGAAAATTACTATAGAACTGTAGAATCAAAAACAAGATGTTAGCAAATATGAATAAACATGAAGAGGTGGGATTAAAAGAGTAGAATAACTAATCACAGTACAATAAGCAATCATAACACAGATCACGTTCGAGTGTAAAACTGTAAAAGTAAGGGAAGATACCAAGTGGGGTAGCTCTGGGTAGGGGGTAACCTTGGCTAACAGAAAGCTATGTGCATTCTACTTTACCTTGTTCCCTTTTCCTGTTTTAATCTTTATCAACCAAATACTATGGCATCAGTTTTCTTTCTATAATTGCCTTAAATACATTTGATTGTTGTTAATAAACGTTGTAAAAAATAGTCCATGAGCATCTATTTATAAAGTAACAGTGATGCCTGAGAAGGACCCAGCCCTTCTCAGCACCAGAAAAAAACATATCTTTTAGAACCCAGATATAGAGCCTCATCTGACTTAAGGAAATCTCATTTCCCTGACGTTGTTTTGCCTCCTGCGTCTGTCCTACAATAGGGACGGGCAGCTTCCTCTTTTTTCACACAGGGAAGAAAGAGGAAGCAAGCAGTGACCACGTGGCCCTTTCATTGGATGTTTTATTACGCAGCTTCTCCTGCACATAGCAGGAAATGGCGGTAAGTATCGTCATATCCCCCAAAATCGGATTTTCCGGGTATTATTTTGTGACGGAAAAATGAGCAGAAGGAGCAGGAGACGTGTGGGAGGAATGCTGTGTTGTCAAAATGTCCCGCAAAGAACTGTGAGTGGCCAGTCATGATGATGCCATAAAATGCTCATCTGATGATGCTCATAGACAGGGAGTAAGAGCCTGTCATGAGTAAACAGTAGGTCTTCATTAGTTTTATTATCCTTAAATTCTTTGTCCCATAATAGTGGCCAGACAGGTGCTTCTGAAAAGTTCACAAGCAGTATATTATGAAGGTAACAATTGTCCCCACTGTATACCCACCACCAACTGGTATTCAGTGCCCAGGAACATGGAGTTTCCATTTATAAATCATGGCTATCCGCCATGAATGTATAGTATCTCCTGTTAAAGCCATCTAAGGTGGTCACCATCCCCAGATTTTGTAGCGGCCGAATCCAGAAGCCTGACGTCTACTCCGAAGTAGGGCTATTGAATTCATTTTTGGCTTACTCCCAGAGAAGGGTGTATAGCAGGGTTGGTGAACTTGTGGCCCTCCAGATATTTTGGCCTACAACTCCCATCTTCCCTCACTACAGGCTCTGTTGGCTAGAGCTGATGAAAGTTGTAGGCCAAACCATCTAGAGGGCCACATGTTGCCCATCCCTGATGTACAGAATTGCAGCCTTACAGAGCAATCCTATAGGAATGGGGGACAGAAAATCCATGATGAAAGAAGCATCACAGCCAAAGCCCTACTGGGCTCATGTTCTTTTTCTATTACCTGTCTGTCAGCCATGGCAGACCTTTTTTATTTTTATTTTTTCCACCCTTTGCTTCCAAGGAGAGGGAAAATAGCTTTGCCAGTTCTGAGTTGGCATATTCCCTCCCCCATTGTTGAGAGTACGTTGGGAGTACAATGAAGGCACATTGCATTTATTACATTTCTATACCACCCAATAATAATAATAATAATAATAATAATAATAATAATAATAATAGAGGAGGTTCTAACTCACTTTACAGGCACGCAGCGGGCAGCAGCCAGAGAGCATAATCAGACAAGCATTTTATTTAGGGTGACCAGATAAAATCCAGGTCAAGGCTCATGTAACTTTAACAGTTGTAGAGAAAAGGGAATTTCAACCAGTGTCATTTGTATGCAATTAGTTCCTGGTGAAATTCCCTCTTCATCACAACAATGAAAGTTGTAGGGGCCCTGTCTTCTTTTGTATATGGTCACTCTAGTATAGTGCCTGCAACATTAACTGTTGAGATGAAGAGGGAATTTCACCAGGAACTAATTGCATACAAATGTTACTGGCTGAAGTCCCCTTTTCTCTACAACTGTTAAAGTTACATGAGCCCTGACCTGGATTTTATCTGGTCACCCTAATTTTATTGCACACCCATTACTGGCCATTCACGGAGTTTCACAATGCCATCTGCCTCCCCTGCGTCTTCCGCTCCTTCTGCTCATTTTTCCGTCACAAAAAAGGACCCAGAAAATCCTGTTCTTTTGGCTGTGATGAAGCTTGCTATTTCCTGCTGTGTGCAGGAGAAGCAGCACGATAAAAACGCGCACTGGATGGACCACATGGTCATTGATCGCTTCCTTTTTCTTTCCCATGTGAAGAAAGAGGAAGCTGTTCATCCCGATTGTGGGACAGAAACAGGAGGCAAAGCGACAGTAAGGAAATACGAATCCCCCCCCCCATCTAATGATGCTCAACGAGGCTGCAAAGACAGAATGGAATAAACAATAGCAAAATAAAGAGCATGGACACACCTCAGCCACCTCCCTGCCGTGAGGTAAGCACCTTGAGAAATGTCTCCAACCTTCACAATGACCCTGCAAAAGAGGCAGAAAAATGACTCTCTTTCTTGGGGCAACAGAGAAAGGGGTTTCGGCATAGCACTGAAATTCACACAGTGTGCATCTGTTGGAAAGTTTGGTCTGTTGCCCTTTCATCGCTGAACCTTTTTGGGCCCTAGAACCTGGTCTGTCTTGCCACCCTCTGGAACTGCTACACCGATGAAGTTAAACAAGGATAGCAGTACCACAGATTTGGAGACAGAATGAAGCTAGAGCTGAGTTGAAATTTCTCGATTTTCCTGAGAAAAAATCATGATTATTTTTCCTTTTATCGAGCCCCTCCCCAAATGGTTTCTTTGGAGAATTTTCTCCACCACTTGGGGGGAGGATGCTTCCCCCACAAGAAAATGGTGGCCAGGCTGCTAGCAGTGCTTCTGCTTCTGCTCCATAACAACAAAACGAATCTGGGTGGGGGAAGAAAGAACTTCTTTGCTTCCTGTGCGAATGGTGAGCTCCACTGATGAGAAGCTATTTATCCTCCCCCTGGATATATAATTTAAAATGGCCTCCCAATTTCTGTAGCCACAAAAAATGGGGGGGGGAGGCTTCTGAGAAGCCACTTGTGCACTGCTCCAGATGGAACATAATGCGACCTGTGAACGGCCATGTGCTAGACACTTACGACATTCATCATTCATGCTGCAAATGGGTTGGCTACAACGGATCTTTGGAATGGAGAATCCATGTTAACTGCTCAGTTTGGTCATGTGGCAAATGGAAGGGGCGTGGGAAAAAGTCATACGCTACTCCTTTAAAGGGAGCGCAACTCTCTACCTAGAACAGGCAAGCACGCCAGTTCCCAGTCCTGTGAACTGTCGGCGCACAAGGTCTCGGTCTATCAGGATTCAGCTTCAGTTTATTAGCCCTCATCCAACCTGTAACTGTTTCCAGGCACTAGTTCAAGATGTGCATGGCTTCTCCGAATTCAGATGTCACAGAAAAATTGAGATGGTGCAATATAGTAGAATCCCTGACTGGACAAGATGCTGCATACATTTTCACGCTGCATATGCTACAGATGTGGACTATTTCCCAGCTATCTTTCTTGCTTGAAAGAGAGCAAATAAACAGCCCAAAGATGCATCTACGATAGGAGCCTGGACAAATGCATGGATTTGTCCTTTTTTCATTATTTTTTTCCTATTTCTGCTTAGAATGAAAGGAAGGAAGAGTCCTCCACTGTTGACACAACTTTCCTGTATACAAAAGCACAAGGGGGCAGCATTACATTAAAATAAATTGTTGCGCTATACGTGCATCTATATTGCTGAACAATCCACAAGCTGTAACTCCAGTAGGATGGAAAAGTGTGGTTTTAAAGCTGCTTGGCTAGACACTGCCTGATCGCTTTATTGGAGCAATGGTCTGTAAAGACAGAAATAGGCATTTGAGAGAAAAGAGGAATGTGTTAGCCCAAGATTCTGTTGCAAAGTTCTGCACAAGTGCAACTGACATTAACAGGATATGTGCCAGTGTGTGTGTGTGTGTATGTGTGTATGTGTTTATTTCCAGTGGTCCTGTGCCAGAGGCATTCTTTATGGCTTTTGCTCATGTTTTGTGATGGTCCACTTGCCCTCGCTCAGCTGATCTTTGTAAAAGCTCCATCATTATTTTTTCCAGTCTGATGCTAACAGCCTACTGCAACCTTAGGTATATGGATTTGCCTGGGACTCTGGGACTTGAACTGGGAAATGTATGCTTGTGTTATCTGTTGATGTTCCTAGGAGGAAAAAATCAGCTTGATCAGCTCTTTCCATTTAGTCCAGTTTCTGACAATATTTCCAGTTTTAAAATTCAAAGGAAGTATATTTCCTGAAATGATCTCCACTGCTGACACCATGGGCCTGTTTTTACAAGGGGAAAGTCCCGGGGTGGATCCACAGTGGCGGTAGGTCATTTATATAACGCAGCAGCCATTGCAGAGCCATCTCAGGGCTTTCCCTTGAAGCTCTGGTCTAAAAAAGTTGGGGACTTACCCTGACTTTTTCTGCTTGCGGCTAGGCAATGACGGCATCTGCTGTCTGTTGCCTTGTTCCAGAGCTTCATTGGAGGTGTGCCTCAGCTGATGCCGACCCCTGATTGGTCGCCATCAGCTGCTCAGGGACAGGGGTGGGCCAGCGAGCCGAATGGCTGCTGGGAAGCCTCCCTGCCTTCATGTGTCCTCCGGGGACAGCCATGTCCCGAGAGAGAGCAATCCTTTCACCAAGTATGATCACATACACACACAATACACTTTCAACTCACTTCTCCCCTGAAGCCAGAAAGGCATGAGATGGGGGACAATGCGAACGAGCACAAATGCAGGGGTATGAGGGCTGACGGAGCCAATGTGCCACCATCATAACATGGCCCATGTGTTGTCTCTTGAACCATGGTTACTAATTCCAGCTTCTCACTGATGTTGATAATGTGACATATTTATTGAACTCGTTGATTTGCAGAACCTTTCATCACAGGTCAAGTTCCAGAGGTGGTAGGAGCCAGGAGCACAAGACCCTCAGTAAGGGAGGGTAAAAAATCCACCAAGGCTGTGAGCTCACCGGAAACTCCATGCTCAGCCCTCTTGGGCCCCACAGAACACACCCAAACAATGGGGGACTGCTGGTCCTGTCAGGCGTGAGGAAAAAAGGCACAATTTCCCCAGCCTTGAGGAAATTCTGGTAGTCCTTCCTCCCCCACTGATGTCCTCTCTGCCCCACCAATGGGGGTCTTAAAGGCCCTAAGACTTTCCCGGCTACCGTGCACCCATTGGTTAAGAGGGCTCGTTCAGGCACTGATGGGTGAGGGGGGGAAGGAGGAGAAGGGTTTTTCCTTTCTACTGTAATGGTCACCATTAGAGTAGAAGGGGAAAACCCTTCTCTCTGCCTAGTGCCTATCAAGGCCTGAAAGGGCCTTTTAATGCAAGCATTAAAAGGCCCTTTCAGGCACCTATGAATGTGGGGAGGGGCTGGAAAGCACAATTTCTGGGCCTCCAGAAACTACAAGGATTCCCCGGCCATGACATTAGCATTAGCACACGTTCCGGAGGCCCAGAAAGGGAACTTTCCTACACCTCTCCCCCTTCCCTTGCCCATTGTGGCCAAAAAGGGCCTCTTAACGCAAGTGTTAAGAGGACCTTTCAGGCCCAGATGGGCATAGGGGGAGAGGGAGGGAAAGTGCACATCTGAGGCCTCCAAAAAGTGAACAATTCTCCTGACATGCTAATGGCGCGATGTGGGAATTGTGCACTTTCTGGAGGCCTCGGATGCATGCAACGCTGAGCGCTCGCCAGGTCGGTTTGGCCGGAAGAAGGCTGGCTGGGCAGCATTTGGGAGTTCACCATTCACTGACCATGAGTGGGAAAATTGCTCTAATATTTCTACTTTGCATGGAGTATCCCAGAAGATTAGATACAGCCTAAGAGAATTCTCAGTTTGCATATCCCAGCTCTTCCCAGCTATGGAGGTCCACTGATGGTACCATGCCTGAAGGTGCCCAACGACCTGGAGCCAGCCCGGATTCTTCTTGATGTGCTACCCACCCCCCATGTACAAAGCAGGGTTCTGCCCAGATTCCTTTCCAAAGCACAGGGGGGGGGGGTTTCCATGACAAACATCCAGGAGTTATACAAATGGCATGTCAATGTCTAAAGTGTTCCTTGAAGGTTTGTTAACCATGACTTTAGATTAAACATAACACCATGTAGGCAGGGCTGGAGAGATAGAGAGGGAGAGAGACACAGGAAGAGTCTGTATGTGTGGATGGAACACTTGTCCAAATGGGTTCAGTGCAGTCAGCATTCTGCAGCAAAGAAATATTACATCTTCCTGATTTAGTGGAGACTGGTGGCTCAAATGTTAGTGGGGCAGTGAATCTGATCCAGGTTTCATTCAGAATGAGTCAGTACGCTAAAGAACTATCCAAGACACAGAGCACTTTGGATAGCTCTTTAAGAGTTCTGACTGATTCTGACTGAAACCCAGAGTGGATTCCCCACCCCAATGACATCGGAGCCACCAGCCTCCACTGTCATATATATATATATATATATATATACACACACACACACACACACACACACACCAATCAACCTGACAAAGTAGGGATTACATTTCAAGCAGTTTCCAACTGCTTAGAATTATTATTGATATATTATCATTATCATTATTGTTGTTGTTAAAATAAAAGAAGTAATGTACTGAACTGTATCATCAAATATTTATTGGGAAATTGCTGGATAATTTTAACTTTATCGGGAGAAGGAGAAGGAGAGGAGAAGAAGATAAATCTCTGCAGTCAAGGCTGCCAGTAACTTGGTGTAACTCTGCACCATTAATTTCTTCCAGAGTGACATTCTGATATAAGCCGAACAGATGGAATTGCAGGATTGTTCTAGCAAATTTATCATAAAAAATGCATCCGACACCTGTGTAATTTGCCTAATCATTTTCCTAATAAGCTCCCACCATTAATTATGCACGATTTCCACAATGCAATCAAGATAAAAGTAAATCTGATGACTTAATACCCTTCAAAATAATTGGTTCACCCAACACAAGGCCTCCTCCCTTTTCCATTGCTGTGCCAGTTAATTGGGAGGGGGGGGAGGAAAGGTTGCACCCTGTAGAAGTCAACAGAATGGATGCTGATCTCATGGTGGGAGGCAGACCTGCTGTTTTTTTGGGTAAGAGTCAAGGATATTAACTCATGAAAGAAAAGAATTGTGTCTTTCTCTCCCACCCACCCCCATCCCAATCTCTTGCGTTTCTATCTCAAGCCCTCCACCCAGTAGCAAACAGATGCGATTAGTGTTTTTCAGCCATCATAAAAACTGACTGCGGGACTCCGTAGGCCTAATGAGAATCAACTTTTCTGAGGCTGCTGTCTTGCGGTGCGGCCCACCTGTCACATCATTAGGTGCAGCGTGTGCCTTGAATCCACTTTGCTAAATGAGATTTACAGGCCCCGGCGAGAGCCGTCCTGCAGCATTCCGGCTTCAATTAGCTAAAGATTAATTGTCTGCGAAAGGGAACGAAAGTTTTACTTCAACTGACCTGGTAAAGAAGAAGAAGAAGAAGAGAAAAAGGGGAGGGGAGTGATGGGTGGTGTTAGTGGAAATACAGAAGTACGGTTCAGGTATTCCACATAGGCCCGAGGCAGTGTGGAAAAACGTGATAATTTAAAGGTGCTGCAAATTTCCTACACCTCGTCTGGATGAGCAAAATTAACTAGCACTAAAAGCTGTCAAATTAAAGGTTGACTTCTGGATATTAGCACCTTAAATGTCACTGAATATTCTCTCTCCTGATCGGCCGCCCCTCCTTTCCTATACACACACCCGTGTTCTCTCTACTCATTCAAACTCTTCCCCCTGTACTGCCTCCTGCAGCTCCATTTTTTATTTTTTTGGCAAACCCTCACGTCAACACACCTGCACATACACTCAAAACCGCTACCCTACCGCTGTTCCCACTAACTGCTTGTGCGTGCCTGGACTGGAGTTGTTCAGTATAAATCTCCGACGTAACCATGGCTACGGAACAACTGGTAGTTACAAAATTTCCTCCATATTTAATGCCAGTCTAATTATGTTTGTCTGTGTCGTAATGGCAAGCGAGGACTGGAGAGGTAAAGTCAGAATGTGGAAGAGAAAGAGGACGGAGAGGGTAACCCAAAGGAAAAAGGGAAATCAAAATAAATAATAAATAAATAAACCAATCCCGCCTTCTGTACATTTATCCAAAATCGGATGGGAACTACTAATGGGGTATAGGAGATTTGAAGCTGCATTGTTAAACAGTGATAGGCTGACCAGATAAAATCCAGGTCAGGGCTCATGTAACTTTAACAGTTGCAGAGAAAAGGGAATTTCAGCCAGTGTCATTTGTCTGCGATTAGTTCCTGGTGATATTCCCTCTTCATCACAACAGTTAAAGTTGCAGGGGCCCTGCCTTCTTTTGTATCTGGTCACTCTAGGATAGTGCCTGCAACTTTTATCTGGTCAGCCTAAACAGTGAGTTTGTCACAGGCAATGAGGTATCAAGAAACAGGAGGCTTCTTTCCTGGGGTTCCTTTAGCAAAATGACTGGAAGCCACAGCTTGAAAGAAGTAGGACCTTTTCTTCCATCGCTCCCAGACTGTGGAATGGTCTGTCGGAGGAGGTTAGACAAATTGACAGTCTTCATGAATTTAAGAGAGTCATGAAGACTGTCCTCTTCCGACAGGCCTATCCAGATGAATTTTAGGATATTTTTAATGTTGTGTTGTTCTCTTGTTTTTAAAATTTTTAACTGTTGTGAATTTTTGTGTTTATATTGTTGTTGTTCCCCGCCTCGATCCGGAGGGAGAGGCGGGTTACAAATAAATATTATTATTATTATTATTATTATTATTATTATTATTATATAGGTAGACTGGTGTTTAAAATGGAGGTCATGCCTTAAGCTGTTGCGGATTGTGGCCATCAACAGATCCATTCTCAATACCTAAAGGAAAGGAGAGAGACAGGTGAGGTCAACCCTGCTGACCTGGCTAGGCCCAGCTGCCATTTGGAACCTTGCTTCTTAGTTGTGCCTCAGGTGGCAAACATAATACCCACATTACCTTATTTACCTCTTTCCTCTTGTTCCTCCCCCCTTTTTAATCATGTTTGTCAAGTTGTAAGCTGTTATTTTAAATTGTCCCCAGGTGTCTGTGGTCGAGAGAGAGAGAAATGGAGAGACATTAACAGCTGCAGGTGGGGTAAGGAAGTCCCATCCTGTGAGAGACTTTAATCTGGCTGCTCCAGGAGCCATTTCCCTCTGAAATCTGCCATGGCCCAGAGATTCAGAAGCAGAAGGGTCCTTGAAATATCTGATGCCTGGAGGTGTGTGAGTGTGTTTGTGGTGGAGGGCATGTATATACCTTTGCTCCTTTCTGGTTACTCTTGTCTATTTTATTAGATTTTAAATCTATTGAATGCCCTCATCAGAATTTTGGTACCTGGGTGAGGTATAAATATGACATACAAACATTATGGACATAGATTTTGTCTTTGCATTTTCCTTTGCTCACCCTTCTTAATATTTAACATGCTGACACCCACTCAGGACTGAAAATGGGATAGAAATACTATTTTCAAGTTCTTTCACAGCAGTGAGCTCACCATTCCGGCTGTACTTCCAGTAGCATGAACCAGCATGATTAAGCTAATGTATCCCAAGATCCCTTTCTCTATTGTTTCATTCTGTCAGGGTTCTTAAACGCTTGAACACTTGTTAATTTCCTCCCAGCTGATTGTGAGGAGTTTAACTCATAACCCACAGGTGTATACAGCATGACTCACCCCTTTCTCTTTCTTTCTTTCTTTCTTTCTTTCTTTCTTTCTTTCTTTTTAATTCGGAATTAATGTAATTTAACATTAGAAATAAGCTGCCTTTAAGGATGGAACCCTCCCAATGTGATTCTTGGGAGTGCTTAGTGCTTAGAAACAAGACACTATGCCATTAATCTCCTAGCCTGGTTATAATTATTGCTAGAACTGAACCCAAAGCAAATGTTTTATGTGAGCATGTTTGATAGTGCTGAAAATAGCCGCTCCTCCTACCTGATTGTACAGTTGGTTTATTTTTTAATTTTATTGTCTTCACTTGTCCTTTCCCTCAATTGCCTCCAGTGATATCATACCATTCATTGCACAATCCCTGATTGGTTGGGATAAGCGGGGAACAAGGCGGAAGCAGTGCCCAGTGGGTAATGGCACTGAAGTAGCAGCAGTGGAGGAAAACAGTGATGTCTAGAAGGTTAAAACAGTCCAGGATATAGACATAGGCTGAATTCGGATGACATATTAGGCAACGGAGGAGGGGGGGGAGCAATTGTCAGTTGTGTTGCTTATTGTGTCGTGTGGAGGGTAACACACAACGCACACACAACTGACAGTACGCTAAGCAGGAGAATTAAACAACAGAGAGAAACAACGGGCTTGCACGTTGTTTAGCCCGAAGCCCCGTTGTTTAACGTGTCGTCTGAATTGAGCCCCCCTGTCTCTGTGGACTATTCCATTTGGGAATAGAGTTCTGCCAGCCAGAGCAGCCAAAACCCCCCGGCCGCCCTATACAGCCAGCAGAACTCACGGTGCATGCTGGGATACGGCTGGGGGACTGAGGGAGCAGACACTGCAACCAAAATGGCTGCCGTCCGTTCAGCAAACGGGGCGTTTGCCGGTGCCAAGCAGCGCCGGCTGCAGCGTGTCGTGTGTGGAGCTCCGCCTGCTTAACGCATGGTCAGTACGCTATTTACCCCTCCATTGCCTAATATGTCGTCCGAATTCAGCCATACAGTCCAGGATTTCCATTTCCATGTTCTCACCAAAAGGGCTAGTTTTCTATCCAAATACTGAAACTAAAGAATACCCTGAGCTGCTCAAATAATTACCAGTGCTCATGAGAATGAATTTCAGAATCAGAGCAGTATGGAAATGAACTCCCTAGATTTGGAATCTCTGAGTTACTGTGAGCTGAGCTCAAGCCCTCTCCAAAATTTGAACCTGGCTCTCCTTTTTCTCCAGCTTGTTGGGGCTCCCTTCCCTCCTTGTTCCATTCACAACAAGCTCAGCCTTTGGCACTAGCATTGGTGTTCCCCAGTGCAGTTGGTAGCAGGCCACTGGCTCTCTCTTCTCATGAACTACCACAGTGGGGCAGAGAGTGAGGTACTTTTGGCTGCTTGAGAGAATCCCCAGTTTGAAGACTGCAGTGTCTTCAAACTGCATGTCTTGCACACCAGCGCATCCCCTTTGAGGATAACACTCATTCTAGCTCTGGTGCCATTAATTTATATATTTATCTGTTACATTTATAACCCAACTTCAAGGAGACCACAACAGCATACATATCCTCTCAACAACTCTATGGCTGAATTCGGACAACACATTAAGCAACGGAGGTGGGGGGGAAACAATAGTCAGTTGTGTTGCTTATTGTGTTGTGTGGAGGGTAACACGCCGTTCACAAACTACTGACGGTATGCTATTCCACCCAAATAAGCAACTGAGAGAAACAACTGGCTTGCAAGTTGTTTAGCTCAAAGGCAGTTGTTTAAAGTGTTGTGTGGAGGGGTGAGTGGGTTAATGGCGTGCGGTGAGTGGGTTAAAATACAAGCCCATAGAGGCAGGCGACAAGAGCGACCAAAGTGGTGGCTGCCACTCTGCTACAACTGGTGCAACTTGCAGAGGCTCCTGGGATAGAACTGGGAGGACTGGGGGAGGAGGAGGGGTGGGGGCTGTGTCAGTCAAATGCTGGGTTGACTATTAGTCCACTCAATGCCAGCCCCAACCACCCACAGGTGTGTAGGAATATGTTGTGTGGGGAGTAACCACAAAATAACCAACTGTGAGTTGGCTACTCAACCCACCATTGACTAATGTGTTGTCCGAATTTAGCCATTGAGAGCAAGAGCGAGAGAGAACGAGAGAGAGATTTTAGATTAGAGTCAGGTTTTATAGTTAACCTTTGGTTTTCTTAATGGATCTGTCCCGTTAACCTATGAAGTAATCATAGAACAGTTGAGTTGGAAGCCAACAAATTCTACAGCCTGCTCTGAGGCAGAGTCACCTATCTATCCCCTTGCATTAATCAACTTTTGTAATCCAGACAACACATTGAGCTGTTTTGGAAATCTGCCCCCAAGTCATATGGTGGGAAGTGTTGGTGGGGTATCTTCTAATCCTATGTGTGTTCAGCAGTATACAGAGTCATCTGTGTGTGTGCAATTCCTCCCCACATGACAGCGCCTTGAAATTCCAGATCTTCACAATCAGTTCTCCTCTACTCTGTAGTCAATGGCCCTGGGTGCTCAGAGTTCCGTTCTTTTAATAATCTATGTTTATATGGGAGCTGCATCTCTGATAGGGATCCTTCATGTACAGAACATCCTGCCTCTGGAGTTTGTTCAAGGTTAAGAGAAGTAATTATATTTATGTCATTGTATTATTACATTTTCACCTCCCCACAACTCATTTTCCCCCCAAAGAGGCTTCTGGGCATGCTGCCAGAGGGTGTTTAAAAGGATATATATAATATGAGTTTTTTAAAATGGTTTTGATGATGATGATGATGATGATGATGCAATAATGCATATTCACAAACACTTTGGGCATCTTCTGATCCTGCCTGCCATAAAGATGAAGAGACTTTCAGGAAAAAAGGTGGCACCCCAATTCAGCACTAACATGGTAGAATACACAGGGCTTCAAACCCAGACATTTAAAAGCGAAGCACTCGAAGTCCTGGTCCTAGATGGATGGATCTCTTAGTTTTGGTCCCCAACACCCCATTTATTTATTTATTTATTTATTTATTTATTTATACTTTTTTAAAAAATGTCTCGAATATGGAGAATGTTGCAAATTTTAGTAAATTCTTATCAAAACTGAACTGAAACAAAAAAATTATGCATCCCTAGCTTTGGATTCTTTGAAATAGAATTAAATGTGCTTCTGTGTTAGTAATGATGTTTCCCTTTAGTGACCAAAAGCCTAGAAAAGGATCTGAGCCTTAATTCTACTGACAGCTAATAGAAGTATTCCTTTTAGCTGGAGTACCAAAGGTCTTTGCTTTGGGAGTCAGAGGTTTCAAGGTTTATCCACAGAGTCAGAGAGTTGTCATTGAACTAAAGTTTGTGTATGTGCAGTCAGTCATGGATTTCCTATTAGCATTTTTGTGTATGTGAGGATGGTTGTGGTGGTGGGGAATCAACACATAACGTGAATATAGGTATCTATTCTGAACACTGGAGCCAACATAAATAAAAATCAACCTGTCTAGAAGTCCGGTGCATGGAAATCAGTGTCAGGCTGAGCCTTAAGCAGTAGTCAGATCAGAGCCAAGAGTTGTAAGTCAAGAAACCAAAATAGGGATGGGGTAGAAATTCATTTTGTTCAAATCTCAGCCATCTTTCAAAATTCACACTTCTCCATATTTTGCAATAAGGTTCTCCAATTTAAAAATGCATATATAAATGTTCACCCTACTGGAAAGTGCTCAGAAATGTGCATATATTAGTGACAATAATGTTGAAATATGCATTATATTGTGAAAGGTATCGGCACAAAATGTGTATATTAGGCAAAGCATCATACAAAAAATTCTGTATTAGGAGAACAGGGGACAAAAATATGTATAAATTTTCATGTGAACTTTTAAGTTTTTTTTTTCTCAAGGTCTGGGATGAACCAAACTGGCAGTCTGATAAAACGATAAAATTGCCTGAAAATTATCGTCTCCGATGATTATCGTAGGTCTTTCTGTCGTATCGTCATTGTTAAACACATGCACGATAACGACCTTATCATATCGTTATCGTACGTTTTGACGATACGATACACATCCCTAGTGCACAGTCTGTGTTACAGGTCAGATGTCCTATCTATGCTTTTGGTAGGTGAACTTGCAAAAGTGTTTTTTTTTTAATGCTAAACTCATTCCTCTTGCATACAATCTCACTGATTGCTGTGCAGCTGCATAAATTACTAAGCCAACTGCTTGTAGACATATGGACAGGGTGTATTTCATTTTAGGCCCTTTCCCTCACTGAAAACTCCTGTGGATTGCTGTGAACCATTTGACTGGATCACTTGACCCAGTAGCCTTTGGCTAGATCTACACTACTGCTTTATAGCGGTATTGAAGTGCACTGATAACTGTTGGGACACAATCCACATTCCATATACTGCTTTCTAAGTGTTATATCTTGCTTTTTTATCCCACATTTGTAATGATTTGATACAAGGTGTAGATCTGTCCTTTGACGGGGCCATACCTTCTCTAGTTGGGGTCAACTCTTTGTATGGTTCCTTGTAAATATCAAACAATAGCACACAATACAAAACAATAAAACTAAAAGTTAAAATATGCAGGAAACAGCATGAGTAGAAGAGAGGAGAGGAAAGGAGAGTGATACAACAAAGCAGAACCAATATAAGCATTAAATAAAGCCAGGCTTCATGACATGGTCTGGAAAAATGGAAAGGTCTCGCCCGACCCCAGAAAGACATCAAATGTGGCAGCAGGTGGACCTTCCTGAGAAGGGTTTGAGGGTTTTGCCCCATATCCAAGTCTAACAACAGCAACAACAGCAACAACAACAACAACAACAACAAACCCTATTGTTTCAGAAGTATTTGGTTTGTGAAGGGGCAACTGAATTACCAAGATGCTCTTCACCATGGCCGGCACTGGGCACCGCTAGCATCCATGTACTAGCAACCATGCACATGCATCGTGGACTAAAAGAAATCACTTGAAAAACAGAAAGCTCATAATTACCAAGGCAATTCTGAATTGAGCTAAGCAAGGTTCACCCTTCAAAACAGCATAAGCTCCCCCTCTGCTCTCAAAATAGCATGTTTCTTCTACACACCTTATGCTAACTCTGAGATCCAGACACTTGGGTGCAACCTAGACCTTGTTATCAGTGTCATCCCTGTAAGTTTGACAGCAAGCAATGTTAACTTTTATTCTTTGTTTCGAGTTATCCTTCTAAGGTCTTTTTACCTTGGCCTATAAAA
Organism: Anniella stebbinsi; assembly: GCA_029215795.1. Taxonomy (NCBI): domain Eukaryota; kingdom Metazoa; phylum Chordata; class Lepidosauria; order Squamata; family Anniellidae; genus Anniella; species Anniella stebbinsi. The sequence continues at coordinate 15,888,701 of JARDYH010000003.1, read as the reverse complement.
ATGTCTTTTGAGAAAACAAGAAGATATGCAAGAAAGAGGAAACTCTGTGCTGCTTTCATTATGATCAGAACATTTAAATTAATTACAGCCAGTTGGAACCTAATACTCTTCCGCAGAATCTTCTTGTAAGTTGGATGATAAGAAAATCTAAATTAAAGTTTAATTCCCTGATACGGAAAGCCTTGACTCCTTCGATCAGAGGAGTTCTGGCAGACCTTGTTCCGCCTACAGTGTACAGTTTTGTTACTGAATGGCCCGATTATATAATTAGACTCTGCCTTTATTGCTTTAATGAACTTCTTCCATCCCACGCTTAATTTTGAAGCATGATTAGAGGAAGCCCCATCTATGTAAAATGTACTATGCATGATCGTGCAGGCTGCCTGCAGATCAAAACGGGAGGTTTTATTGATTAAAGTCTCCCTGCAGTAGAGATTAAAAAAAAAGGCAGGGGGATGTTTTATCTTGCTATCTATTTGAAAGATATAGATTCTGGTTATTTGCTGAGGTAAGGGAATGTCTGCCATATCAAGTTCTTGACACAAGGATTGACAGGAGTAGAGACCCCTTTGAAGATTTACTTTTGTAGCTTGGGGAAAGCAGCAGCAGCAGCAGCAGCCCTTTTTCAGGATAAAATTGTATCATCCAATATAACGAAGGGAACCCCAAATTAGTTTCAAGCTCTCCATCTTGGAGCTGTGTCCCACTGAGCTTTTGAAAAGGCAGAAGTATAGTCTATAGAGAGTTTCACTCAAATCCAAAAGGGTGAAAAACACCATCATGTCATTTCTACATAGCCGAAATGGCATGTGACCTCTGGAGCGGATTGCATGACTTCGCATGATTTTGATCTTTAGACTATGGTCCGTTTCATGTGTGGTGTGGCTGAGGATAAGGCTAACAATGCCTACTTGTCATGATGGCTATATGCTCCTTCCAGTAACAGAGATGACATGCTTCTGTATGCCAGTTACTGGGGAACATGAGTAGGAGGGTGCAATTTCACTCATGTCCTACTTGTGGGCTTCCCACAGGCAGCTGGTTGGCCGCTGTGTGAACAGCATGCTGGAACCACCATAGACGTCCAGGAAAAAGCTATTCAATCACGTTGCCTGACCACATAACAGTTAAAAATGTCCCCATGTGCACATGCAATGTCCCCATGTGCACACAGGCTCCGATTTAGACTGCAAAGGTCTGAAGAAGGTTTCTAAGGGAACACACTTAGAAACCTCCATGTGACTGAGAACCCTATCAGTGCAGGCATCCCTATGATGTGTAGGGTTCGAAGCCTGAATTCACAAAGGTCTGAAGAGGAACCTGTGCACATGGGGATGTTGGGGGTGGGACTTGCAAGTGTGCACCTGCTTCCTTACACACTTTTAGCCCTCACATATTCTGATTAATAACAAAATAGGGCTCTTTTCTGTGAGGATGCCAATGGCCATGAAGCCAATTGGATGTTAGGGATGAACTGTTTGGAAGGAACAGCCTTCCCAATCTGGTTGATATGAACTGCTCTGCTTTCTGCTTCTAGACTAGACCAGGGAACCAGATGCTTATACTTTGGCGAATGAAATCAGAAGGTATTAGCCCTCTGGAGGCAGCATGGAAATCAGGCGTAGGGAAAGTGTGATGTAGCAGTTAGAGTAGCCATCTCCAACCTGGTGCCTGCCAGATTTGCTGGACTGCAAGTCCCATAATTCCTAGCCAACACGGTCAATGATGGGAGTTGCAGTCCAACGCATCTGGAGGACATCAGGTTGGGGAAGACTGAGGCCAGATCTACCCCAAGCAGGATATAGCTGTATATGGTATGTGTCAATGGGCCCAACAGTTGTCAGTGCTCTTAAATACCACTATAAAGGAGTGTGGGGGGGCTCCTGCCTGTTATATACCACTTTCATACCGCTCTTGCTTGGTGTAGATCTGGCCTGAGTTAAAGAGTTGGTCTTAGCCATGAAGATCTCTGGGTGACTTTGGGACAGTTGCTCTCTTTCTGCCCTCAGCTTCTTGTAGGAGCTTGTTGGAGGAGAGGTAGGAAAAAAGTGTTCTTGCTTTTTATGATGATGATGATGATGATGATATGATATTGGTTTTTCTAAGGAGGAAGATTTATGTGTGGAAACCTGGCCCCTGCTGAGATAAAGTATTTATTTCCATTTAGTTTTACCAAGTTATAACCTTTCAGGATAGAAATGAGGGACCGTAGCTCAGTGGTAAGAGTACATGCTTTGCATGCATGCAGAAGGAGGGATGGCTGAACTCACCCTTGCCTGTGTGATGTGTGCTGCTCACAGGACACCCACCAGCTGCCCGCCGTTGTTAGTCACACATTGCAAGCCTTGGACAATCCACAGGCACCCAGCAAGCAACACCCCACCTCTCCACCGAGTTGCAAAATGGCAGCTTGGCTGTATTTGTCAAGAATGAAGGTCTTTTGTCATTTTGTAAAGAGCCATTTTGTGAAAATGGTGGCCATGAAGAGCCCATTTTTGTAAAATTACAAGTGTAAATGGGCAAGCATGGATGTCTGTGGACTCCAGTCTGGGGGGGGCCAAGCCGGCAAGAAATCGCTGAGCCTTGAGCCCCAACTGGATGCCTGCAACATCCCTATCCAGAAGGTCCCAGGTTCAATCCCCAGCATCTTCAGCTAGGGTTGGAAAAACTGGAGAGCCATTGCTATCAGTCAGTGATGCCAATACTGGGCTTGATGGACCAATGGTCTGACTCAGCATAAGGCAGATTCCTAGTCTTCGAGACTGTTTACAATTCGAACAAATATATGCATCCATAAAGCACAATAAACAATATTGAAATATAATAATTCTTAAAGATCTTACCGACTGAACAGTTGGTGGTATTAGTTCTCTGAGTGGAGGGAAAGGCAGTCCTGATGGAGTTGGTTCTGTGGTAGTCCCTCCTGCCCTTGGTCTTCTGGAATCCTCCCACAGGGTAGCTGGTGGTAAAAGGCCCTGTGGGGGTGTGGGGAGAGAGAAAGGTGCACTTGAAAAGCTAAAATATGTATTCAGTGATGTTTGACCCTATTCCCCCACACCATCAAGGTTTTTCCCCCCTTCCTCTTCCTTGAGGAATGGTATAATAAGTAAGAAGAAATGCACAACTAGACTGTTTCAGGAACCCTCTTCCATAGTTTTATATTTCTAATACCTACAATTCTGGTTCCCAGCCTTAGTTTGTTGACAATTTGAAGCCATTAGCCCTTGTACATACAACCGTCATTAACCTAAGTAGCTCTTCTCACTGCACTGAGTTAGCCTGCCTGATATATTTGTAGAAAGCTATCATAGCCTTATAATAAATACCATTGATTTGCAAAAAGGGTGACATTATTTTGCAACGTTAATCATTAAAGAAAATGAATGCCTCTTGAATCGAGTTTAATATACTGGGTTTTCCTTTTTTTGCTGGATCAATGTGAATCAACAAATACATAATATTTTGTTCAATGCATGTTATGAACTCTGTGAATGTCAGGACAACGGGAAATACTGCTCTGTCAGTCAGCCAAAGACCAAAAAAATCAAGTGCCTGGAAGTTGCAATTAATCTAGCCAATCTAGAGGCCTCTTATTATTACATACTTACCAAAAGGGCTGAAGCCCCCTGCTGCACTTCAAGAAAGCCTTGAGTATATGCAGATTTGGCTTACTCATCAAGGGCAGGTTGGAACCTCAGCAAACATAAGTTCTGAGTCTGGGAGGGGGCACCAATATCCCCATAGACACATGTATTGGTGCCCAGTAGGCTCCTTGCCCTTCCTGATTTTTATTTCACTTTATAAGATTTTATAATAATTATTTTTAATGGGGAAGCTGGTACTTAGGTTCTTGGGCATGTGACTCTTCTTTTAGAGCTCCATCACACCAGTGATTTATCGTACACTCGCCATGCCTGGTATGTGATTTTGCAGTGCGGGAATCACATGACGTCGCCTCTGTCCTGCACTCATCTCACCTCTTCTCCCCCTTGTTGCATTTTATTTTGGTGTGGGGAAAGTCTGGATTATTTTCCTCTCTCACTTTTTCCTTTCTTGGGGGCATGTGTTAATGGAGTCATGCTGACGAAAGGGAAGGGTGGGGCAGTTCTCCTCCTCCAGCACGTCGTGCTACTGTCTTGCGCTTAGTTGGTTGAATGGAGTTTTTACTGCTCCAACCCCCCATTGGCCGCAGAAACAAAGCCCAGATGAAACTTTAAATCAGTAAATCACTAGATAACAAAGCCAGAGCAGGGGCGGGGGGGGGGGGGAAGAGCCCACGCCCATCAGAGTACCACAACCAATGAACTGGAGGAGGAAGGAGAAGGGGCGGGGTGGAATGGAGTGGAGTGGAGTGGAAGAGCAAACAAGTGAAAACCCACGTGAAAGGGACCATGTGTGATGGAGCCCTTGATGCACTTATGAAACGGAGGTAAAAAAAGCGGAGGCAAACCAGGGGGGAAATAGGTTGATGGAGCCCTTCGTCTTATTAGTTTGCCTTATGGGAAAGGAGGTATTTGTGACCCCATGACAACCAATTTCTGAAAATGCTCACAACAAGCTCACAACAAACTCTCAAAATTCCAATTGTGCTCACCAACTCAAACTGTTTGAGTACCTCTGCTCTAAAATCTAACCCTGCACCTTCTAAGAATGATCAGCAATGGTTTCAAATGTAGATAATCAACAATACCAATGTATCCATTGGGTTAGATAGAGGTGTACAAAATGATGCATGGTGTGGAGAAAGTGGATAGGGAGGCATTTTTCTTCCTCTCTTATACCCTGAAGCTGTTTGTTGGGCGATTCAGGACAGATAAAAGGAAGGATGTCTTCACTCAGTGCATAGTTAAACTACAGAATTCACTTCCACAAGATGTAGTGATGGCCACCAATTTGAACGGCTTTAAAAAGGGGGTTAGACAAATTCCTGGAGGATAAGACTTTCAGATGGCTTTATCCCACTTCTAGGATTTGAGACAGTATGTACACAAGTTGCTAGGGAACATGAGTGGAAGGTAGGGATGGCGCAGGCACTCAGGTGGGTCCAGGAGTCCATCAGTCTCCCCTGTGCCTGGATCCCAGTTGCTGAGCCATAGGACACTCGCGTCTGCACTTGTCAATCCCCATGCATTCCAGGAGTGCCCCACCACCGCCTGCTCCTAGAAACAAGCTGACATTTTTAGGGAAAATCATTTTTACGGAACCCTAACATACTATACCTGTAATATTATGCAAATCACCCTTTTACGGCCACCATTTTGCACAACATAAATATATGAAAGGCCTGATCTTCCATAAAAATGGCAGCTCACTTCTAGGAGCAGGCTTTGGTAGGGCACTCCCAGAATGCTCACCTAGCCCTCCAGGGGCTCGCATGGTCTGATAGGCAGGGACAAGCAGCATTGACTGTTTGTCAGGTAGGGATGTGCAAAAATCAGACACGATGTCCGATTCCAATGTAACAATTCAAATTTCCGATTTTTTCCCGAACCGATTAATTGGAAAAAAATCAGAGAAAGAAAAAAGGATTGGAAAAACATGCCTAAAACTTCATTATTTTAAAAGTTACAAACTTGAAACTCTGTCTCAGTGCAGATTGGATGTTGCTAAACATGTGTATTAAATTTCAGAGCAATCGGTTGAAACCTGTATTTTATATGAATATTTGAAAGGTCGTGCAACTTTTGACAGGTCAAATGGAGACCTGTCAAAAGTTGCACAGTCTTTCAAAAATTCATATAAAATACAGGGTTGGACCGATTGCTCTGAAATTTAATACACATGTCTAGCAACACCCAATCTGCACTGAGACAGAGTTTCAAGTTTGTAACTTTTAAAATAATGAAGTTTTAGGCTTTTTTTTCACCAAAAAAGGGCAAAAAAAATTGATCCGATTTAAAAATCGGATGTCTGATTTTTAATCGGAATTGGAAATCGGATCCGATGTGAGTTACCTCCGATTTTTCCGAGTCCAATTTTTTTTAAAAAAATTGAACTTCTGATTCTGATCCAATTTTTTGTTCCATGCAGATCCCTGTTGTCAGGCACCTGGTGAAACTGGAACATCGGAAGCTGCCTTATACTGGGTCAGACCATTGGTCCATCTAGCCCTGTACTATTGACACTGACTGATAGCAATGGCTCTCCAGGGTTGCAGGCAGGATTCTTCCCTTGCCCTACCTGGAGAAGCCTGGAATCAAACCTGGGACCTTCGGTATGAAAAGCATGTGCTCTGTCATACTGGACTATAGCCCCTCTCCTGAGCTATGGCCCCTCCGCAAGGTAGGTCCGTCCATCCCTAGTGGGAAGTTGCTGTTGCAGTCATGTCCTGCTTGTGGGTTTCCCATGGGCAGCAGGTTGACAACTGTGTGAACAGAATGCTGGACTAGATGGATGCTTGGTCTGATCCAGCATGGTTCTCCTTATGTTCTTGCTGCCATTTTATATGTGGATGACATCTCAGGCATTTTTGTCAGTAATGAAAGAGAACACTTCCTGTGATCTTATTCATCACATAAGCTCTGTGAACAAGTTCTGAGTCATGGTCTATTCTGTCTATTCTGCACAAGGACTGACCTCATTATTTTCTTGCTGAAGAGTGTTGTGTGCTTTCCCTATACTGGCTTTCCATTTCTGTGGGTGTATGGGAACATCTTGTTAGCATTGGCCCATGCTAAAATCCAGATCTTGATCCAAACTTCCCAAAATTAATGAACACATTTTTATTAATAATTTACTGGCTTTGATTAATAACGAATAAAGATCTGGAGAAGAAGGGCAACACTTTGCAAACCCTATGGAGATCATCAGCTAGCATCTTACCATCTTTGAATCTCATCCTCTAAGCCCCTCTTACATCAATGTGTAAAGATCTTTAAATATTTCCTAATTGCAGAAGGTGTCTTGCGTTAAGCCATTTGCTTTCAGCACACCATTGATCTGCTGATGTATTACTGCCAGCCAGCCCAATGCACTGTTGAGATATTTTATTGTAATTAATTTACAGGGGTGATAGCCATTGATTGATAATAGGGGAGCAAAGGAAAATTTCTTCTATATACTTTGATGAAGTTTAAAACAAAAAGAATGGAGCCATATTCTGTTGAAATACTATTGTAAATCCAGTAGAATACCCAACAATTTTGAGCAGGCTTTGCAATTTTCAAACCATGCTTCCCAAAGTCAAAAATAATTGTAGAGCTTCCAGGACAATTAAAGCCAAAATTACATATTTTCAATAAATTATGAAATGCACAATGGTTGGCAATCTGGAAGAGTAGAGATGGAGCTGCAAAAACTTTGAGAAGAAATGCTGCTGTGCACCCTGGGTGGGCAGGTGGATGGAGCCAGGTTGAGCCAATTTCAATACTGACAGATTAGAGGGTGGAGTCATGGTGGAACCTACAGATGGGAGAACCAGGGATATTGCAACTCAGTTCTCCAAACTGCACTTCGAATCTTGGTTTGGCTCACTCTCATTTTTGTTTGTGATCTGTTTTTGTTGTTCATTCAAATGGGAAAATTACACAATTATATGCACATTTTTCAAAAGTGTGCATTTTTTTTAAAAACACACACACAGAATGGATGGAATCACAAGTTCAGGAATCCGCAATCATCCCCCCCCCCCCCCCGGGAAAATGTGCTTCTATTTATGTTGGGGGTTGTGAATGTGGCAAATTTGCATCAGATCTGCAAACTGAAATGATATTCTTGTACATCGCTCGAACTAGGAGGTGAGTGGTGAAGCCTGGTCGAATGTGTTGCATCATAGGTGGGCCTTTCTTTGGATGACACTCAAGTGCAAAAATAGGAAGAGTATTCATGAGTCTGACTTTGCTGGAGGAATCAGTTCAGATATATGGCCCTGCCAGAGACAAGGAAGAAAAATGTTCATCAAGATGTGGGGAACAAAAACCTCAGCCAGAAATATAATGAAACCAGATTACAAGGTGTCTTTCTGTCTTAAATACTGTTAAGTCTCAATGGATGTCATAAAGTAATTTACGTAAAACAAAATTCTCATAATATTTAATAGAGAGAGCGACTCCACTTAGGGATGTTATGGGTGTCCGATACGGGGATGGAGTCTGATGGACTTCCCTCACTTTGACCACTGGACTGGGTCCATGGACCCCTCCCCCCCACCTGCCCCTGCTCACCACACTGTGCAAGCCGCTAGATGATCCAATGAGCGCCCAGGGAGGCCATCCACCCTCATAGCAAGCTATGTAACAATGGCAACTCATTATTCTGCTTAAAAGGTATTTTACTCAAAGGGCAGCCGTAAAGCCACCATTTATGCAACATGGTCCATTAAAGGCAGGGTTTGGCGAGAACCTACCGAGTGCGGATGGAGGTGAGTTCACCCATCCCTAACTCCACCCATTCTCCTTTGCCTCAAAACCCCACTCCAAACACCTATATGGTGCCGTCTCTTTTCCCAACTCTTGCATGAAACTTCTAGCCTAATCCCCAACATGTCCTTGTGCCCAATTGGACCCTAATACTGTGTGCACATGCATGATTGGGAGAGCGGTGGAAACAACTTTGCAGTACTGTTAGCAGCTATCGTCTGTCCTGTGTTGGGCAGGTTTTCCATGTCAACTTGAATGTGGAGAAATCTACCCGTGGAGGGTGCCTATTGGCTAATTGCTGTGATGTCGAGAACCCATCCATCACCCCATCACTGCTGCCAATCCTTTGGTCAGTTTTGCAATGTTTTAAAAGAAAGGTTTACAGCAGGGACGGAGTAGGCTGATGGCTCTGATTTCGGCGGGGCTGTGAATCCGTTCTGGATTTTAGTCAGAACCAGCCAGAACTCTAAAGGAGCTATCCGAGGTGCTGAGTTTATTTTGGGGTATGGTTCAGCACCTCGGATAGTCTAGAGTTTAAGCTGGTTCTGACTGAAGTCCAGAATGGATTCACAGTCCCACCGAAATTGGAGCCACCAGTTTTGTGACCCCCCACTGAGTCTCCTGCTTCCATGGCAGAGTCTCCATCTCTGCCACACCAGAAATTTCCCAGTGATTCAGAATCACTGATTCTGCAGAGAAATAGGGTGTGCAGGGATCCTGCTCCTTGCTTCTCTCCAGAATCACACTCCCTGCAGCCTGCTAAAGCTGTGCACCTTGTTTCCTAGCAGAACCACGGGAAAGCAACTGTACAATGAGTTCTGGTTGCGGCAGCGGTGATGTAGTGGTGCAGTCCCCAGAGGGTTCCGGGCTATCCAATGTACCCCCCCCCCCCGGCCTTCTGCAGTTTCCTGCCCCTTGTTGACAGGATTTACTAGGATTACAAGGATAAATAGATCAAGAAACATGTGGTGTTTTAAACATTTTTAAAAAAAAGTAAGCTGGAGCTATGCTGAGCTTCCATTTCTGCTAGGGATGGTGTGAGTGTCCGGTTGCGTCCACGAGGGCAGCAGACCCCCCTGCGTCTAGCTCTCACAGGCCCAGCTGGATGCGCCTGGTGTGAGGGTGAACCATGCTAATGGTGGCCAGGGGAATTCCGCACTTTCCAGAGGCTCCAAAAAGTGTGCTAACCTCACTGCTCCTATCAGGGCCTTAAAGGCCCTCTTAACACAAGGTAGCCTTGCACTAAGAGGGTCTTTAGGGCCCTGATTGGAACACTGGGGGGAGGAAGGAAAGTGCACTTTCCAGAGCCTCTGGAAAGTGTGCATTTTCCTTGGCCATGCGAATTAGCAATGACTGGGGAAAATGCATACTTTCTCTGAGCCAATGGGGGCCCTGAAAGCCCGTATTAATGCAAGGGTATCCTTTTAAAGCCCCCATTGGCGGAGTGGGGAGGGAAATGTGTGATTTTCCAGAGAGCCTGGAAATTGTGCATTTTCTCCCCTTCAAACTAATAGCACCATTTGTGCAGAGGAGGGAAAATGTGCAATTTCCAGACCCTCTGGAAATCACACATTTCCCCCTTTTGTACCAATGGCAGCTGCCACAGCGTGGAGGGTGGAAGTGTGCAGGGGCTGCCTAGGGCTCATGAGGGCTCACAAACCTCATGAGTGCTCAGAAGAGGCTCGCATGGCCTGACTCTTTGGGGTGGAGTATGCATTCAGCAGCACAAGCACTCACGAGGCAGGCCCCAGCCAAACTCGTAAATCCCTAATTTCTGAAGACACAGCATGGGAGCCTCAAGATTATCTAGACATTACTGCTTTATTCACATTTATTTGTTTGTTTGTTATATTTATATCCTGCTTTTCCCCAAAGGAGCCCAAGGTGGCATACATGGTATTCCTCTATATTTTCTTTGCTCACAATCACCCTGTGAGGTAGGTTAGACTGATTCTATGACTGATTCTATGACCCAGTGAGCTTCACGGCCAAGTGGAGACTAGAACCCAGGTTTTTTGAGTCTCAGTCCAACACTCTAACCACTACACCATACTGGCTCTCATGGGCTCTTTTTTCCAGTTTGCAAGATTTCCCCCCCCCCCCCAATCCTAGGGCTTAACTACCCAGTATAGCGGAAGAAAGGCACTCTGCTTATGCTCAAAAACGTGTTGAGAGAATGGACTCAGGAGGTGGTGAAGGAGACAGCTGGGGGTACTTCTCTATGTCTGAATACAATGGATCAAAGAAGCATGTCTCTGTACTGGAGTCTTTAAAAGATTAAGATATTTTGAGACCACTTAAGTAAATATTTTGTGATATGGAAATGTGAAGACAGTTTTACTGTTAACATGACTGAGCGTATGCCTTAAACAAACACAAACAAACGGAGCAGAAAAAAGAAATCCGTGAATTCATCTTTGTCTGGACATGTACTGCCAGCTGCTAACACAACCACAAAAAACAGGTATTTAAAGCTACATTTTATAAAAGCACCCCAGCAAAAATCAATAGAAAGCTTTAGTGGGCAGAATGTCTGTAATAGTAGCAACTAGAAAGGTTAGTGGAGAAGTTAATGGTTCTATCAGGAATAAAGCAGAGTTAAAGTGTGAGAGAAAGTGCTACTACAAGGGGTTCATTAACCTTTCAGAACCCCGGTGTACCTTCAAAGTAAAGACTACAAGAAACCTGATTCTGCCTCAACTAGTACTTGTTAGCACTTACCTTCACAAACCAATTGTTTTTCAATATATATGACGATACAGCCACAAGACAAGTTCAGAATCTGATATAAGTTAGAGGGGTGTGTCAGAAAGTTCACGAATTGCAGTGCTTGCCAGAATGTTTTGGGGAGCCTGCAACTAAATGACTGAAAATGTTGATGTTTCTGAGCCATTCTAAAAAAAAAAAAAAAACTACCAGGTACCTGTAAGATCTGTACGCCAGGAGAGAAGAGGCATAGCAGAAAAACAGGCAGAGAGGAAAGGAAATGACAGAGAGAGAAAGAGAGAGAGGGAGAGGGAGAAAGAAAATGGGGTGGCAGAAAGAGAGAGATAGAGAGAGGGAGGGAGGGAGAAGGAGAAAGAAAATGGGGTGGCAGAAAGAGAGAGAGGGAGGGAGGGAGAGGGAGAAAGAAAATGGGGTGGCAGAAAGAGGGAGAGGGAGAGGGAGAAAGAAAATGGGGTGGCAGAAAGAGAGAGAAAGAAAAAGGGTGGTAGAAAGAGAGAGAGAGAGAGAGAGAGAGAGAGAGGTACATTGGGGCTCCACCCACTGCTGACTTTTGACCACACCCACTGCTGGCTTGAATCATACATACCACCATGTGGTCCCCAACACATTAAACCCACACAGGCATTTGGCTCTCAGCTGAAAATCTGATCCCCACTCCTCCTGTAAGCAATGGTTTAGATATGACAGAGCCCTTCTCCAAGCAGAAACTTTTTCCTCTTGTGCAGGGCTGGGGTGGTGGTGTCACCAATTTTCACCAGTCCCTCCTCCAGTTGCAGTCCCTTTCACTTGAACAATGTCAAATTGGATTGCTTTAAAAAGGGATTAGACAAATTCAAGGGTGATAGCCATGTTGGCTACATGTAACATATTCAGAGATAATAGGCCACTGAATATCAGTTTCTGGGCAGCAACATCTGGCAAGGGCTCGTGCCCTGCTGATGGGAATTGTGGAAACAGGGTGCTGGACTTGATGTTTGGCTGATCCACCAGGACTCTTCCTGGGTTTATGTATTTATTTATATAGCATTTTGCTTATGCTCTTCAGCTGAAAAAGCTCCCAGAGTGGCTTGCATACAATCAATACAAACAAGACAGGTTTCCAACCTAACTTACATGACACAAAAGGAAAATGGATGGTGAGGGAAGAGGAATAAAGCAAACACAGGCACCATTTCTTAAAGCTGAATAGCAGTCCTTATAATGAGCAGCTGGAAACCGTTCAGTGAGAGAAGCAGACTTGTGGAACTGTTTTTTCAGCAGTATAAATGGAATGGCTGTGCTTCCCATCTCCCTTGGCTGCAGCATGCTAGAATGGCTATTCTGAAGGGTCCCTGATCCTCTAGAGTTTATTCCCCCTGAGGATGAACATACCACTCCAATAGGAAAGAAGAAACAAATAGCCCTGTGCTGGGAGCACAACCAAATTTATTTCCCATTGTCTTAACACCCTATGGCTTCAGTCCAGATGGAGTTGTGTGCAATAATATGCTGTGCTGGGACTATGCATTTCCATTGCAATGTGAACTGAAATACAAAATACATATTTTGTAGAGTCCGAACATTTATATTCATTGTCCCCTGGAAGATATTCCCTCTATTTGGGGGAAACTCCATGGGTGAGAGCAATGATAGGGTTGGTCTCCCTCTAGAAGTATACTTATGATGTTGGGGTACAACTTAATGTCTCTCACTTCGAAGAAGACATGGGGCTTTATTACACAAGGCTGTAGAACCAGTCTACTTTTGGTTTCATCGCAGAATTGTGATTCAAGCTTCTACACAAAGAGCTTTTTCTTTCCCACTTTTCTGCTACATAGCCTCTAGGTGGCACTGTGCTATAGCGAAATAACACAATTACACAAGTATGAAAAAAAGTTTTCTTTGACTTTTACAAATACTCATTTTTCCCTGCTCTTAAAAAAACAAAAGCGAAATTGGAGGTCAAGATGTCATTTACTAAAGAACCCGTAAACAATCGTGAGTAAGGAATGATGAACACACAATAAATGCCTTGTTTAGAAAAGCTCATATGCAAATATCCAACTTTCAGTCTTCCCTAATTATCAGGGTGTCTTGGATTAAGGATACAAGATTGGACTATAGGAATCTATTGGCAGTACCCTAGCAAGTTGTGGTATTCCTTCTGCATGAGTTCCCTCGGCCCCAATCATCATATATGTTGATGCATATGGGGGGGATGTTAATTCAGTTCTACTATGAAAAAGTAGTTACAAAGTTTGATGTTGATACTATTAGGCTGCAATCCTATACACAGCTACCTGGGAGAAAGCCCCATTGAACTTAGTGGGTCTTACTTCCAAGTGGAGCAGATAGGATTGCACAGTTTAGTTGCATTAGAATAACAGAAAGAAATTGTGTCAAGAAATAGATGGGAATCAGGAAATATCCTAGCTATACATGAGCAATGATAACACCAGAAGATGAAGGGAAAAAAATATGGCGATGGCCCAGAAGACAGGGCGGAAGGAAGTCGCTTTGTCCCAAGTCTTGGATTTCTGAAAAGTGACATATATCACTTGAACATTCCCATCCTAAACAGATCGTCTCTAAAACAAGTCCTACTGATTTTGGTTGAGTTAATTTGCAAGCAAAGATCTTAGGATTGCAACCTCATTTCACAGTCAAGTAAATGATTCCATCACTCTTTGTATATGAGAAATGCCTTTCCTCCAAGTTACCACAGGGATCCAGTAATGGGTGGATGGAGGAGTGTCTTGATGGGGGGAGGAGTGCTTGATCCCCCGCCCCCAGTACCATTGACGCACACGGTATGAAATTCTACAAAATTCGATGTATTCCAGTTCCAGCCTTCCTCTGCCACGTTCGTGCCTCCATCACCTACCCCCACTATACATCTCTCTCTCCTGCTTTTGTTCCAGCAACTTTTAGAGGGGGATTTATCCAAGCAGCTGCTACAACGGCACATGCCAGCGCTTACTGGCCAAACCGGCCAGCAGGAGGTACCCCTTGTGCAAGGTGGCTGAATCCCTTTCAGAGATTGTGGCTAACCTTTTGTGTCACATTCACATGTCACCAACTCACGGCTTCGAATCCGAGGCTTGCTTTCCCTTCCAATTTGTCCATTTGGTATTACATCCTGGTGCTGTTTTCCCCCTCCCCCTCCCCTGTCATCCAAAATGAACTTTTTCATACCACGTGTGGAATGCAGTTCACAACAACAAGTGAAAGAACTTCAGTTCATAATTAGGGTGGGGGGGAAGTAGTTTTTTGGCCTCAGTCCCCAGTACAAAATCTGTTATATAAATGGCTTCTGCCAAAATGTAGAACAAAGTGAGAGTGTAAAATGTTTCATGCGCCAGGTTGCGTGGGGCTTTTTTGGTGTTGTTTTTAAATAGATCTAGTTATTTGGGCTTTTTCTGCACGGTTCAAGCTGCAGCGTCATTTCACTGACACGTTGTCCTTGCAATAAATAAATAAATTTTAAAATCTTCACTGTCTAGAGGGGTAGCCATGTTACTTTGTTGCAGCAAAATTGTTATTTATTATTTATATTATTACATTTGTATACCGCCCCATAGCCGAAGCTCTATGGGCAGTTTACATAAGATTAAAACAATTAAAAACAATATACAAAACTTAAAACAGCAAAAACATACAATATACACATAATATACACATACATTTAAAACCATTGTAATAACGATAAAAGCTATAAACTGAAAAATAAAAACAAACCCAGGCTCATCAGATATTGCTAAATGCCTGATTGAAGAGGAAAGTCTTGACCTGGAACTGAAAAGATAACAATGTTGGTGCCAGGCGGGCTTCATCAGGGAGATTGTTCCACAATTGGGCAGCCACCGCAGAGAAGGCCCTCTCCCTTGTTGCCGACCTCCAACCTTCCCTTGGAGTAGGCACTCAGAGGAGGGCCTTAGATGTTTATTTATTTATTTATTTATTTATTACATTTGTATACCGCCCCATAGCCGAAGCTCTCTGGGCGGTTTACATAGGATTAAAAACAATTAAAAACAATATACAAAAATTAAAACAGCAAAAACATACAACATACACACAATCTGTACATTTAAAAACCACTTGAACACTTCAAAAAAAACTACAAAAACAAAACAAAACAACCCCAGGCTCCTCAGATATTGCCAAATGCCTGAGAGAAGAGGAAAGTCTTGACCTGGCGCCGAAAAGATAACAATGTTGGCGCCAGGCGGGCCCCGTCAGGGAGATCGTTCCACAATTGGGGAGCCACCACAGAGAAGGCCCTCTCTCTTGTTGCCGACCTCCGAGCTTCCCTCGGAGGAGGCACTCGGAGGAGGGCCTTAGATGTTGAACGTAGTGTTCGGGTAGGTTCATGTCGGGAAAGGCGTTCCATCAGGTATTGTGGTCCCAAGCCGTGTAAGGCTTTATAGGTTAAAACCAGCACCTTGAACCGGGCTCGGAAACATACAGGCAGCCAATGCAAGCGGGCCAGAGTAGGTCTTATACGTTCGAACCTACTGGTTCCAGTTATCAATCTGGCCGCTGCATTTTGCACAAGCTGCAGCTTCCGAACCACCTTCAAAGGCAGCCCCACGTAGAGTGCATTGCAGTAATCTAACTTGGAGGTTACCAGAGCATGGACAACTGAAGCCAGGTTATCCCTGTCCAGATAGGGACGTAGCTGGGCCACCAACCGAAGTTGGTAGAAGGCACTCCGTGCCACTGAGGCCACCTGCGCCTCAAGTGACAGAGATGGTTCTAGGAGAACCCCCAAGCTACGAACCCGCTCCTTCAAGGGGAGTGCAACCCCATCCAGAACAGGTTGAACACCCTCCATCCGGTCAGCGGAACCACCCACCAACAGCGTCTCAGTCTTGTCTGGATTGAGTTTCAGTTTATTAGCCCTCATCCAGTCCATTGTCGCAGCCAGGCACTGGTTCAGCACATCCACAGCCTCACCTGATGAAGATGAAAAGGAGAAATAGAGCTGCGTGTCATCAGCGTACTGATGACAACGCACTCCAAAACTCCGGATGACTGCACTCAACGGTTTCATGTAGATATTGAACAGCATGGGGGACAAAACTGACCCCTGCGGAACCCCATACTGGAGAATCCACGGGGCCGAGCAATGTTCCCCAAGCACCACCTTCTGGAGCCGACCCACCAAGTAGGAGCGGAACCACTGCAATGCAGTGCCTCCCACTCCCAACTCAGCCAGTCGTCCCGAGTAGTGTTCGGGAGGTTCATGCCGGGAAAGGCGTTCCATCAGATATTGTGGTCCCAAGCCGTGTAAGGCTTTATAGGTTAAAACCAGCACCTTGAATATGGCTCGGAAACATACAGGCAGCCAAAACAAGCGGGCCAGAGTAGGTCTCATATGCTCGAACCTTCTTGTCCCAGTTATCAATCTGGCCGCTGCATTTTGCACAAGCTGCAGCTTCCGAACCGCCTTCAAAGGCAGCCCCACGTAGCCTTGAAATTATTATTACTATTATTATTATTATTATTATTATTATTACTACTACTACTATTAGTATTATTTACATTTACATTCTGCCCCATAACCAAAGCTCTCTGGGCGGTTTACAAAAATTACAAACATTGAACATTTAAAAACCAATATACAAAATTTAAAAGCCTAAAGGCCTAAAAACAAACTACGTATCATTTATCATGTACAGTTATGTACATACCATGTAAGAAAACAAAACAAAACAAAACACCATGATTTGAGCACACCTTGCAAAGTAATCTCATTGGTGCTTCTCATCAAACAGCTCTTTATCAGTAGCAGCATCTTTGTTTTCTAGTCCCAGCTAAGGATGTTGGAGAATGAATTCAAATGAGTTCAGGTTTTTATGAATCTGAACAGCAGGTTCTTCAGCAGACTGGCTTTTTTCAAGTCACAAAGATTCTGTGCACTTGGGGACCATTTTTGTTTTCAAAAAACTTTCTGATATTGTGCACCAATTTAGTCACACACAAATGTGAAAAAATACATTAAAAAGCACCGCTTAAAGTGCCACCCAAATGTGAACTTGGATCTAAAATGCACATTTTCCGTCCAGTTCCGATCCAACACCAACTGAAAATGCACATGTACCCCCCCCAGAGGCTGAAGCATGAAAATGCAGATTTTGATGGGATTTGCACATTTGTTCAAATGGGCATTTTCTGAAGTGCGTGTTTGCACCATTGAGCACTTTCCAACGTAAGTGCAAGTTTGGGAAATTGAAAAACTTCTGATTCCGTGAATGAGCGGATGATGCCTATCAATCCGTGAAATGGCTTGACCAAATCTGTACATCCCTAAATTCAGCTAAGGATAGCATTATACTTTCTACAGACCAATTACTCAAATTACTCATTTCAGAAGTCACCACCTTTGGAAGATGGTCAGAAAACTTTCTGAGAGGGTGTAGCTTCCTCCTTCATTCTCTCCCTGCATTCTCTCCCTTTGCTGCTCTGTCTACTTTCCCTCCTTCCTCAAAGAAAAGCAACCCTCAGAGACACAGGTCACAGCAGAGGCTGTTGGGAAATGTAGTCCAAAGACTCCACACCCCTGATAGGTGGTCATCCAGCTTCTGCTTAAAATACTCAAACAAAGGAGAATCAACTTCCTCCCAAGGCAGTCTCATAACACCATGAAGTTCTTCCAAATGTTTTGTTAAAATCCCATTTCTAGTCATTTGGACATGGGCTTTTCAGGACTTAGTCCAGTTCAGATTTTTTTAAAAAATGTTCTCACTTTCCCAATTGTCGCTTTCTTCAAATATATTAGCATCTTGGAACATCTTGGTGATGGAAGAGGAATCCTCCACAGATCTCATATTGTAAAGACTATGATGTCTTTAACCAAGTGTCATTGAGTAATAAGGCAAAGAGACAGTTATAAGAGCTCTCCTTACACAAAGTCAATAAATGTTTGTATCGTACAAAAAAAAACCCCTGACAGCTATATTGTAAAAGGGAGATTTCTTGGACATTTTCTGTCAATATAAATACATTGTGTCGACATTCATGCTCCTTGTCATGCTACCTTTCCATAATCACAGTCTCGAGAGCTTTAATTATCTTTTTCAGCCATCAGTATTTGCATTTGGGTTGTCTTATGGTCTTTCATTGCTAATGTGTCACGTGTTACCCTCTTCCCCCATGTGGAGTGACAACTGGTCATTCTTCATTAATAAAATGACAAGTCCCTTATTCATGCAGCATTCAAGAGCAGACTTTGGAAAGTTGGATTTCAAGAGATTCACATCTCTGTGTTGTTCCCCTATGGCATGAACCATCCAGGGTCAACAGAAATTTGCTTCAAATGGCATTCTGTTATCTGGCCCATAGTCATATTTTGGACTGGTCCAGTTGTGGCTGACAAAAGGCCACTTCGGCCATTTCGACCATAGCCATTCGATGAGAGGGTTTGCTAGACTAGGCATGGACAAATCTGTCAGTTTTGCATTCTCTGGCATTCATATTTTTCATATCTTAACTTCTTTATCTCCCAAATGGGGACTTGGAATGTTTTTGGTAAATTCTAAACAAAAAAGACACTGAAACAAAATTCTGCAAAGTCAACTCCAAAAGGTTTAGCTATTCCTAGCATGGAGAGGTCCATGAAGTGCCTGGCTGCAATGCCAATTAGTTCCTGGTGAAATTCCCTCTTCATCACAACAGTTAAAGTTGCAGGAGCCCTGCCTTCTTTTGTATATGGTCACTCTAGTATAGTGCCTGCAACTTTAACTGTTGTGATGAAGAGGGA
The DNA here is from genome assembly GCA_029215795.1 of Anniella stebbinsi. NCBI lineage: Eukaryota > Metazoa > Chordata > Lepidosauria > Squamata > Anniellidae > Anniella > Anniella stebbinsi. Next base: position 15,869,873 of record JARDYH010000003.1, on the reverse strand, counting down.
ATTTCACCAGGAACTAATTGCATACAAATGACACTGGCTGCAATTCCCTTTTCTCTACAACTGTTAAAGTTTCATGAGCCCTGTCCTCCTTTTCATATGGTCAGCCTAGCTGAGTGTCAGAGGGAGGATATGGATAGGCAATGTGGGATACTAGCTCTATTGTCTCAAGACAATTTTGCCATTGCTACTATTGTTTAATATGTATTTTGTTAATGCCAGCAATATGCTAGGTTCTGTTCATAATACACAACATCAGAGGTACCATATGTGACAGACTGACAGCAAGTTTTGTTTTATGTTTAATTCCACCCCCACCCCACCCCGTATTTATTAGTTTTCTATCCTGGGCCAGATCTACACCAAGCAGGATATGACACTTTGAAAATGTTTTGAAAAAACTGTACATGGAGTGTGTCCTGGGCCCTAACAGTTGTCACTACTGTTATAACCCATTTTAAAGCAGTAGTGTAGATCCTGCCCTGGTATTTCTCTAAAGAGCTGATGGTGGTGGACAGAGAGATCTCCAACACCACACAGAATCGTACAATGTAATCCAATACTGATCCAATTCTGAACTGGGAAGTTTTCCCCTCACTAGTTACAACAGATTGGAACTCGATTTCAATGAAGTGCTGGCTCAGAGTCGCACAGAAGGGTCTATCTGGAGGCAAAATCATTTGCACAGAGCTCTGTCTGGGGGAAGATTGGAATGAAGAGAGAAGCAGGATCTAGGCAGAATGGAAGGAAGACAGAAAAGGATCAGGAAGGCTGAACAGCAGGAATACCTGAAGCTAGGCTGTGGGGCCATACAAGCCAAGGCAGGCTTCGTTGCCCTTGAAAAGATCTAAGCATGAGCTAGAAAAGCATATAGCTTGAAAGAACTAATGGGCAGCCCTAGGGGTGAAACTATTGTGGGACCTGGGAGAAAAATATTGGGCCTTCCTACATTCTTCAGCCTTAAGTAGGGTTGGACAAATTTGTCAATTTCCATTTCTTGCAATTTCTTATTTTTCCATTCTTAAGTTCCATTCATCCTTAACGTTTAGATTTTTTTTAAAAAAAAAAAAGTTTGCATAATCCGTGCACATTTTTGTCCATGTTTTCACCAATGCAGGCATTATTTTGCACAATATACACATTTGCAAGCCATTTTCCTAACCTAATGCATATGGGAACATTATTTTTCTCTAGTATACACATACTACGATTGGAGAACTCCATGGGAAAAAAAAATGTAAAAATCAATTTTGGAAGATACTTGTGTTTCAGTTTAAATCAAGGTCTGAAATCATATAATTTAGTAAGAACTGAACAAATGCACATGAACTGAACAAATTTCTCCCCCTTACCTAGCATAAAGTAACTCAATTGAATGCACAGACCAGGAGGCTCCAGTTTGCATACCACCTGTTTGAGACTCAAATAAAGAGATGCTGGAATGCAATCCATAAAGTAAGAACAATAGACGATTAAGGATCCATACGATCCATACACACACAAAACTCTGAAGTACTAAACATGTAGCAGACACAATCAAATAGGAGACCATGCATTTTCTGAAAGGTAAAACCCACCCACAATAGCTTGTCTAAATTTCCCAAAAAACAACATGGCAGTAACATTGATTCTATAACTTTGCAGGATTGTGTCCTTAAGACTTTGTCCTCGCTCAGATGATTCATGTTGGCAGAAAATGGATTTTGCTATAAAGAGAAGAAACATACTGCAAAGAAATGCCATATTTAGCCAATGGGACCACTGTGAAATCCAAGTCAGTCATAAAACTTAACAAATGCTTGAAACATTTACAACTCTCTGCAAATGTAACGGCACCTTTACCAAATACTTTTATTAAATTGCAAATTTTATGTGCCATAATGCCATGCACAATAAATTAGCAATGCCCTTATCAATCTCATGGTGAATATGAAGGCAATCCAGGAAGGATGGGGGGGGGGGGCGGGGAACCATGTTTAGTGTTAAGGATAAATAAAGTAAAAAACACTTTATTGCTTTGTGACAGAGGATTATAAAATATCTTACAATAATAGAACAAACGCCACAGTCCATAGAAGCAAAGGGATTGTCTGATAATGGAAAGAACTAAAATTCAAAGTGGAGAAAAAGAGATCATGTCTGGAAGTATTATACAGTATTAAATCTTAAAATATTCCAAAGAGGGCATCATAAAAAGCTTTAAGGAAATAAAGCTTAAGCACCAAAAGACGTGCACTTTTTGAAAGCTTGCCAATGCTTCTGTTGATGGAATTGACTGAGTAGGATAATGCTTAACCATGGTTTGCTGCTTTCATCCTGGTTAAGATTCCAAGCATAGGGTAAAACCATGGATTAGCTTGACAAGCTAAATCTCGCCCCCAGAGTGTATTTATAGGGAGACATCAAAATGCTCTGCTGGACAACTTGATTGTCAACTCATCATGTTTTGATTTTTTAAAAACAAACAAATAAACAGTTGTAGCCTATATGATTTCTTGGAGTCCATTCCTTACCCTTGTAGCTAGCTCACTTGAATGGGTTTGGGATATTAGATATCAGATATATGAAAATCTGGAGCCACCATCTTGCATTAAAATGGCGGCTCATATGGATGAATGAGTGGCTGTGGGCGCTCCCAGACTGCTTGTCTTGCCCTCCAGGGGCTCACATGTCCCGGATCATGTGGGTGGGCAGCAGCAGTGGCTCCTCAAGTGGCCTTCTGAGCATAGATTAGGGTGAGTCTATCCATCCCTACCCAGAAGGGAACTGCAGTGTAACATTGGCCATATCTACACCAAGCAGGATACAGTAGTATGAAAGTGGTATGAAAGCGGTATATAAAAGGCAGGAGCCACACCAAGCAGAATACAGTAGTATGAAAGTGGTGTTTATGGTATGTGTCAATGGGCCCCAACAGTTGTCAATGCACTTCAGTACCGCTATAAAACAGTACTGGGTGGCTCCTGCCCTTTATATACCGCTTTCATACCACTTTCATAGTGCAATATCCTGCTTGGTGTAGATTGGGCCATTGCCTCATCGAGATTAAGGATGGGATAACTCAACCTTGCCAACATTCTCCGAATTACACTTCAATGCTTGGTTTGTCTCACTCATGCGCTTTTGTTTGCAACCTCTTTTTTCAGTTTCCCTATTTGGAATAGGGAAACTATGTGTATCCATGTGCATATTTCAAAAGTGTGCACTCCCCCCATTGACTACAGCATGAAAATGCTTTTTTTAAAAAGAAAACAAGAAAGAAAAGAAAATGCACAGAATTTTTAAAAATGCACTTTTAAAAATGCACATTTTTTAAAAAATATGGCAACTTCTTCAAAAAATGCACTTTTAAAGATGCACACTTTAAATGTGCATTTTAAAAATGTGCATTCCTTAAACTGTGCCTTTTGCTTGAGCATTTTCTAAAGTGTGCATTTATAAAATATTTGAACACAACATGTCCAACGTTTTCAGAGAACATGAGCTCCCATTCATGTTCACAGTCAGAGGCTGGATCTACACTGCTGCTTTATAGCGGTACTGAAGTGCACTGACAACTGTTGGGGCCCATGGTACAGCCACACCAAGCAGGATATACCACAATGAAAGTGGTATGAATGAGGTATATGGAGTGTGTCATGGGCCCCAATTGTCAGTGCACTTCAATACTGCTATAAAGCTCCTGTCTTTATATACTGCTTTCATACCACTTTCATAGTGCAATATCCTGCTTGGTGTACATCTGGCCTAAGCTGCAAATGGAGTGTTTTTGAGTGATTTGCAAACTGGAACGAAATTCTCCTACATCCCTACTTGAGATTGCCATTGCCATTGAAGTAAGGAGGAAGGTTGAGAAATTAGTCCAGTTCACATTTTTTTGTGAACGTCCCTATTGTACCTAATTCCACACTCTTACACCAATATGCAAACTGAAACTCATTTATCTTTCAAATGTGCATTTCTCTCCATTTTGCAATGGATTCTCCACTCAAAAATGTGTATATTAGGGAAATGTGCACACTGACCAAAAAAAAGTGTATATTACTGAAATAGCATGCAAAATGTAGTGTACTGGTAAAATTGCTTGTAAACAAATATGTATGTTGGGAGAAATGCATAGAAAAGTGCATACAAATTTTCATGTGGGCTTTAAAAAAGATCTCAACATTAAACAGAATTTAAGATTGAAAAAATGAGAAACTAAGATAAATTGTCAGATACATCTTTCCCTCTTTATGACATCTCTCTGAATTGTTCCAGCGAAGGGCAAATCTGTTAGTTTTGCTTTTTCCCAAATCAATTTTCTTTTAAAAATCTCAAGTATCTACATATCTAGTCTATAAAGAAATTAGCAAATTTGCCTGTGTCTTGTCCACGCAACCCCCAGGAAGCACTTCTGAGAAGTGGATGAGAGATTCCTCTAGGGAAGAGGGCGATCCTGGGCAGCAGTTCCCAACCAGCTCCTCTTGTCTACAACCAGCTCCCCCTTCATTCACTACAAGAAGCCAGCCCCTGCAGGGAAGGCTGCTGCCCCTTTAAAAACTTTGATGCAACATCGGAAGGGGTGGACTCACCAGTTGCTCCCAGACTCTGTTGGAGTGAGGTGTTAGTTCTCTAGCTCCAGAGTTGCTGACCAAGGTCCTGAAACCTGACCTTGGTTTCTGGCCTGACCAGCCATCTTGGACATGTTGAGCCTCCTTGCCTGAGCCATCTCCCAGGATACATGATGGTTTTCCTGATGGAGCATAGCACTGGGGTCCCACTCTGGCACTCTTTGGTCCCTCAGATGGCTGTGCCTGTTTCCCATGACTCTGCCACATTTTACCTGACTTCCAATTGTTTGGTGGTTTCTCAGCTTACGTGTAGTTTTGTTTTCCCCTCCTTCTAAAAAGTTAAAATACCTCTCCTAGTGTTTAGTTATTCACTGCTCTGCCCCTTTTGCCTTTAGCCTTACCACATCGAGCCTGTGATCTAGGGATGGATGGACTCACCCATGTCTTCACTTGGTGGATGCGCACAGAGTGGCCACTTCTGCCTGCTCTCACTCACTAGGCCGCACAAGCTCCTTGGCAAGCAGTCAGGATGGGTCTTGCAACTGCCCTTTCCTGGACGAAAGCTGCCATTATTATTTTTTTACACAAGATGGTGGCTTCATTTTTTTAAAAAATATTTTAATGTTGTGCAAAATGACAGCCATCCAGGGCCATTTTTGTAGCATTAGAGGCATAGAGGGCACCTTTATGCCTCTAATGTTACAGAAATGCTGCTTTATGTCTGCCATTTTGCACAACAGTAAAATAATTTTTCATGCCATCTTGCATCAAAATGGCAGCTCACATCAAGTAGCGAGCAACTGTGGGACACTCCGAAACCACTCACCGAGACCTCCAGGAGTGCCTTGAAGCTCAGCAAGTGGCCTCCAGGAGGCTGAGTGGGAAAGGAGTCCCTTGGGCTCCATCCTCTTGTCAATCTCTTACAAAATCCTTACTGTGATCCCCACCCAGTACTGCAGTGTGATTCCTGAGAGCTTCTCTATAAATTCAGTTTGGGCCTTGACTGTAAGAGGTTCAACACCTCTGCCTTCAAGGTTGTGGGACTTGCTGAAGGGGAGATGAACATCTTGGAGTCCTGCACTTGAAGACATGGTGCCTCACAAAGGTCTCCCTCAACTGAAAGGTGGCCAGCTGAACATAAGCAGGATATACATATATGACTTGTGTCTGGAGCAATGTTGGCTCACCCATAATACATGGGCGAGGAGGAAGCTCGTGCTAATCCCTGCCTCAGTTAATATATGAATATGCATATGATGAATTACTAAAATTTTATTTCCACTTGGAAGAAAAAGGAGGAAACCTACATCTCAAAAATTCTGCATAATTCAATATTGTAAAGATTAACCAACCCTGTAATGATATAATAAAGAAGAAGACAAAAAGATGACCTGGATATGCATGGCCTTTTTGAAATTAAACATTAATAATTATAAAGCACCTAAAGTGAGATCCGTACTTAGTCATACTTAGGGTAAACCCATTGAAAGTATGACTGCACCTGGATCCAAGTCATAATGAAGAAGCAACTTCTGTTTAGTGTTAGTGTCAATTTCAGAAACTCTTTGACTACTAACTAGGATGCTAAACATGGTGCATCTTTTGTCTTTCCTTTTTTAGTTCCATGTTCGCAATACTTGTCTGTTTGTATCTAGGAGCCTCACAGTGCTATTATTACAAGTGGACAGACCGCCCCATGCAGCACTTCCGATCTTCCAACACTTTCCTGACCCTGGTGAGCCACGTGGGGCAAGCCGCTGGACGGTCCATGAGGCACTCGGCAGTGGTGTATGAGTGTCCGCAAAAATGGCTGCTCGTTCTTTTCTGTAACTATCCCATTTGCTCAAATGGCAGCCATAAAGGGGTCATTTCTGCAACATTACAGGTGTTTTGCGGACAGTGGTGCTCAGCGAGGGAAGCGGTGCCCACGTGCTTGCCCAGGTCGGCACACATCAAGCCAGGCAACTGCTGGGGTCCGCAAAGTAGCATTTGGGGGACTGAGATGGTGATTTCTCGCTAGGCTTGGAGCCCCATTGGGCACCCATCCCATCTCTAGCTATTATGCAAGGCAAAGATTGAGTTCAGATAAGAAGACAAGTAGCAAATGAGAGGGGGGGGGGAAATCAGAACAGATGTTTGCAGAAGTACTCTTTGGTAGGGATATATGAGAAGGTTGTTTCAGTCTGCAAACCCCTCAAAAATACCCCATTCACAACCCCGACCTCAAACGGGAACACATGTTATCTGAAAATATTTGCAAATCCCTGAACTTGCATTTGCAAAATGTGCACTCTTAAACAATTCACATTTTCACATTATAGACAATTGAGGGGAAGAGTGCACACTTAAAAAAAAATGCAACCTTTAAGAAATGCACATTTTTTTTAAAAAAAATGCAGAATTTAAATGCACTCTTCAAAAATTGCATTTTTATAATTTGGTCCATGGAGATAAAGTGCACATTTGTGAAAAATGCAAACTTGCTCCACAGGAAAGTGGTTCCTACGGCATTGCGGCTATGTGTGAAGAGGGAATGGGGTAGGAGAGGCAAAATAGTGAGAGGTGGTTTCCAATGGACCCCTTTCTTTCTGAAAACAAAATGATCTCAAATATTAATGAGTGCATAAGACCCTAACGTTCTCAATGCAAACATTTTATGATGATCCTTACAATGCTTCTGACCTATGAAGATCATTAATTTCCAGCCTAATAGGCTATCTGCTTTTGTACAACTTCTAAAGCCCGATTTGTCAGATTTGTATTATACAAAGAATATTGCTAATTATGTAAAACATAATGGGATGCTGTGCTGCATTATGGAAAAACAGGGAGGAAAGAGTAGATAATTATCAGTATTATAAAATCTTCATACCAGAAGACCTTAAATGCTATACGGACAAATGAAATTGTGATCATCTAGTAATTTCTTCATCTGACAATGATTGCCCTTTCGGAAGAAATGGATATAATTCCTATAGTCTAATGTTTAAGCTTTTGAGAAATTAGAGGCTCAGTACAATGATTGTCTCTCTCACACTTACTTAAAAATATAATTTTCTGATTATGAACTATTGCAGTTTTTCTAGACTGAACATGCTCAATTGTTCTCATTTATTCTCTTCTATCTGTGCTTTATTTACCTCCTCATCACTTAACTAGATAATCACTGGGCTATTATCATTATTATTATTATTATTATTATTATATCTCTTTCTTGCTCGTGGCGGTTTTTCTAGACGGACATGACGGGCTTTGCCAAGTCATGCTGTCTTTTACGGATTCAGGAATTTCCTGACTATTGAGTATGTTTTAAGTATGGCTGCTTTCTGGATGTTGGTGTGGATGTATACTGGTAGGCCCAGTTTCTGAAGGTTTTCTGTATCATTTATTGACGTGATGTTGGTGACTGATGTGAGTAATGGAAAAATTGTGACCTTTTCCATGGCCACATGACTTCCATGGCCAGTAGTGTACCTTCTTCTTCTTCTTCTTCTTCTTCTTCTTCTTCTTCAGAATCCACCTATGTGGTAGCATTTGGTATGTGTATTAATAGGTCTTGAACCAAAGTAGAATTCACTTGAATTGATATGGAACAAATATCATACACAAATGAAATTCTGGTGAATTTTCAAAATTAGGGACCAGATTCCTGAGATGTAGATGTCAGGTACTCAGATCCAATTGAGATATAAAGATGCCTTTTACCGGAAGCATCTTTACAGATGCTTTGTCCTACAACTTCCATCATCCCTCACCATTGGCTATGCTGGCAAGGGCTAATGGGAGCTGTAGGACAAAACATCTGGAGGGACACACATTGCCCACCTTTACCCTATAGCAAGTCCCACCATTTGTTCAGTGGTTTTCTACTATGACTGGAAGCACCATCTCTAAGGTCTCAGGCTTGGCTTGCATTTGTGAGCTGAGCCACGGTCTCTCTCCTAGAACTCGCAGACTCCCAGCCTGCCACTGGCCATTGTGCACAAGTCTTTCCTTCTCCTTGCTAGGCCTCAGCAGGGAGAAGAAGACACTTGCTCACAGCAACCAGCAATGGTGATTAGGCTGACCATATGAAAAGGAGGACAGGGCTCCTGTAACTTTAACAGTTGTAGGGAAAAGGGAATTTCAGCCAGTGCCATTTGTATGCAATTAGTTCCTGGTGAAATTCCCTCTTCATCACAACAGTTAAAGTTGCAGGCACTATACTAGAGTGAACAGATACAAAAGAGGGCAGGGCTCCTGCAACTTTAACTGTTGTGATGAAGAGGGAATTTCACCAGGAACTAATTGCATACAAATAACACTGGATGAAATTCTCTTTTCTCTACAACTGTTAAAGTTACATGAACCCTGTCCTCCTTTTCATATGGTCAGGCTAATGGTGATGGCAGTGGCAGAAGTCTGAGAACTGGCCCACCATGGCACAGGTTGAGTCCAGCCATCTTGTGGACAAGTAAGCCAGAGTCCAGGGGGGCAACCACCAAAACCTCAACAGAGTTGATCCCCCAGATGGATTCTTCCAACAGCCCTACTCACAGCTGAGGCACACCAGCATGTGGTAGTTCAAAATTCTAAAAAAACCAAAACTGGTGAAAAGACACTCTGGGTTCTGAATTAAAATTGCAATAATGCATCGTGTCCCAGATCTGTAGCCCTGCATCTGGCTTCTTTGGCTTCTTACACTTATGGTCTACATGCATTTGGAACCTCATGATTTTGTATGCCCTCCTCATCTACCCTTTTGAGCTATTAAGTTGCCACTAGGAGTGGCCCAAAGTTTAGAAAGTCAGTGTCAAAGCTTAAAAACATGTCGGTTACAATTTAACAGTGCTGGTCAAGTTTATATCGCTAGTATTTTAAAATTCACTGTATTAGGGATTGTGGCTGGCTGTAGTTGAAGAAATCTTCTAAACAAGGAGAGAAAAAAAGTAATTAAAAGAATGAACTGAGCATGATATATTGTAGCTGTTCATATGAGCTTGGTATGCCTCTAGCGGATCAGTGCTTTAATTACACCTTTGTGAGCAAAGGATAAAAGAGAGCCACTAAAATTCTTATTACAAAATACTTCTTAAAAACCACCCATGCCTGTTCATTATCAGTGGTTCATTGTTGCAAATTCATTACCATGGAGATGAGCACAGCGAGGTCAAGTTTTACAAAAGGCAAAAGGGGATTTTGGTCTTTTAACCCTGCTCATCTGTTTTGACTTTTTAGTCCTCTGCCATGGACAGAGAATTAGTACAAATGTAGAGTTGCCACTACAAATGCTTCCAGGATTCTTTATGTCCAATTCTCTCCCTGGCTTTCTGAGTTCCAGATTCCTAAAGTGAAAATAATATATTTGGAATACTTCTCTGTGTTTTCTGAAGTCTGAGTTATGTAGAGACTGTTTCTATGCATGCACGGTTGATGTCTTCTCCCTCTCTGCATTACCAATCCATATGTACACATTGCTAAAATGCTACAAAAATCAATCTTAGAGAGCAATCCACTGGTCCCTGAGAGAGAGTTTAAGGGACCATAGGATTCATCAGAATCAAAGGACACATCTGCAATCTTGGAAGAGGGACATTAAAATCTGATCCCTCTCCCACCCCGTTGTAGCCACCATGAAAGGAACTGCACCGGCTGCAATACGAGGTCACAAAAGTGGCCTTGGAGGACCTCAGAGAGGTCTGAAAGGGGGAGTTCTGCTGGGTGGGGAGGGGGAAGAGAAAGGGGAGGCTAGATTATGACGATCTCTATGGCATCCCCAGCCTTTCTCCTGCCACCACACCCTCTCTAGATGGACTCAGAGACCCATCTAGAAGAAAACAACAACAAAGGAGGATGGAGAGATGAAAATTGCTCTGTTGCTCCTCCCATCTTGTTGCCCAGCAAGACATTGGAAGTTTGGAAGTCTCTGAGATCAGAAGCATCCATCAAATGAGGGTGCCGCATGTGGGATTGCACCCTGAATGTGATTGTATTTAACATTGCATGAAGAATCTACCACGCGCTAATGTGCATTGATAAAACACTGCAAAAAAGCAGACTTGATGTGATTGCACGTAGGTTTGTATTGAGATTCTTTGATGCAGAGTCTGAGGAGGCCCTGTAGACCATCTGGTCCAATCTACTGCTTGATGCAGAAATGCTGGAGAGCTAGTATCCCCCAACAGATGGCTCTCCAGACCCTACTTCAAGATTTCCAACAAAGGAGAGCCCAGCCTGTCACCCCTCCAAGGAATTAGTTCCACTGTTGAACATCTCTTATTCACAAGAACTTTCTCCTAATGTTCAACCAAAATCTATGGGAACTAGAGCTGGACTGATATTTTTAGTCCAGTGTTCTTCAGCCATCCCAAAAACGGGTTGAGGCAGTAGAAGCTTTTCATGTGTGTGTGTGTGTGTGTGTATACTTACTTACTTTTGTGTGTGTGTGTGTATACTTACTTTATTTAAACAACAGCTGATTTTGTTTTAGAGGCTGATGTGAGCAACTTCCTATGAGCTCATAGGAAGTTCAAACACTCAGTCCTAATAGCTAGATATTAAAGAGAAATAGAAACTAAACCCAAACTTTACTCCATTTTTATTAGGGATGTCTCTTGCCAGGAAATGCAGCTCTTTGGGGGCTTGTCAGCCTTCTGCAGCATGCCCAACTTGGCTTGCTTTTGCAAGCTGAGCCGCATGGTTTCCCTGAGAGTGCCAGGGACTTTTCACACATTTTTGAGGTCACGGCTGTAATTTGCGCAAATAGAGATGTGTGCAAATGATGGCCACAAGTACATAACTTAAAAACATATTCTGATACTTTTTTGGGGATGCAAAGAACTGTCATGACATTGAGAAAATGCAAAGGCCAATGGATAACGAAGTTTGGGTCTGAAGGAAGTGCGGATCAGGTGAGTTCATATTGAGATTTGGAAAGATCAGATTGTCGAGCTGCTAACAGCACAAGGGAATTCAATCACTATGGAAGAATGCATTCCAATATAGATTTGTCTCTGTATGTTGGATGGGCTTGGGATCTGCATGTGTTTGTCTGGCTAGAGGAGATGCGAAGTTCTACATCTCTTGCTATGGTAGGGATATTATGGCAGCTGATGCGGTACATACCATCACTTCCCACCCCAGCCCCGTTTTCGGTTTGAGCTATGAGAAAGGGAAATTTGGGGTGTTTGCTTTGCCTCCAGATGACTCACCAAAAGGACTGGTCTATGCCCTTTTGTGAATTGATTGTCATTTCCAGAAGGGTAGGCAGGCTATTGTCCGCACTGATGTTTCAGCTAAGGGAAAGGTAATTTACCAGCGCTGAAATGTCACTTATGTGATCGGCATCATGAATATACTGTGAGGGTACATATACGTAGATGGATCAAGGTAGCACAACAGTCTTAAAACTGCTCACATTCTCCATGCACAATCAGAGATAGGAAGCTGTCGGCGGACAGAAGCTGCTTGTAGGTTTTAACTATCTGGGACAAAACATCACACAGTCTTCCTCAACAATTGACAAATGGTTCCATCTTATTAATTGTTGGGTTAATCTTGCTAATGTTGCAGTAGCAAAAACATGGGGTGGGTATTGCTCTTAAGAGGTAAGTAATGAATGGAGAGCTGTTTTCTGACCCATGGAATGTTGTCCCCAGGTTTCTGCCTGTTGCCTCTGTGGATGGGACAATCAACAAGGATCAAAGTCATCAAGTTCCACCTCAAAGCTCAGTCTTTCATTCCCATTCCTGTTTGTGAGTTTTCCATGACTCCCAAGTGCTTAAATGGGGAAAATACACATTTATGTCTTATTATTATTTACTTTATTTAAAATAATAATAATAATAATAATTTATTTATTTATTACCCGTCCCTCCCTCTGGATCGAGGGGGGAACAACATCAAACATAAAATATATAAAACTGATTAAAAGCGCATAAAACTAATACATTTAAAATACCAATAAAACACCAATAAAATGCTTAAAATTCATCTGGGTAGGCCTGCTGGAAGAAATCGGTCTTTATGGCTTTCTTAAAGTGAAATAGATTGTTAAATTGACAAATCTCCTCCAGCAGGCCATTCCACAGTCTGGAAGCAGCAGAAGAGAAGGTCCTCTGGGTAACAGTTGTCAGCCTAGTTTTGGCTGACTGTAACAAATTCTTCCCAGAGGACCTGAGTGTGTGGGGTGGATTGTATAGGAGAAGGCAATCCCAAAGGAAACCTGGACCCAAACCATGTAGGGATTTAAAGGTGATGACCAATACTTTGTACTTTGCCCGGAAAGTAATTGGCAGCCAGTGAAGTGATTTTAAAGCTGGTTTGATATGGTCACCCCTAGGTGTACCTGTGAACAACCTGGCTGCCATATTTTGAACTAGTTGAAGTTTCTGGACTAGGCAAAGAGGTAGCCCTATGTACAGTGCATTGCAGAAGTCAAGCCTTGAAGTTACCAGTGTGTGCACTACTTTCTTTAGGTCTTCCAACTCTAGGAAGGGGCACAGCTGGCATATCAGCCGAAGCTGATAGTAGGCACTCCTGGCTGTCACATCTATCTGAGCTGTCATTTGGAGCGACGGATCCAGGAGCACCCCCAAGTTGCGAACACAGCCTTTCAGGGGGAGTGTAACCCCATCCAGAACTGGTTGACACACCTCCAAGCCCAGGTTGGTGCCTTTGACAGTAAGCACCTCTGTCTTATCTGGATTCAGCTTCAGTTTGTTTTTCTTCATCCAGCTCATTACAACCTCCAAGCATTCATTCAGAGGAGACACACTATCCTTAGCTGACACTGTTGTCAAAGGCATAGAGAAATATATTTGGGTGTCATCAGCGTACTGATAGCACCCCGCCTCATGCCTCTGGATGATCTCTCCCAGTGGTTTCATGTAGATGTTAAACAGCCTTGGGGATAGGATGATGCCTTGTGGTATGCCATATAACAGCTCCTTCTTTGAGGAGCAACTATCCCCAAGCATCACCATCTGAAACCTGCCTGAGAGGCAGAACTGGAATCACTGAAGCACAGTGCCCCTGATTCCCAATCCCCCCAGGCTTTCCAGAAGGATACCGTGGTTGATGGTATCGAAAGCCGCTGAGAGGTCCAGGAGTACCAGCAGGGACACACTCCCCTGTCAATACGCAAGACCCATAGCAGTCTCAACTCCATATCCTGCCCTGAAGCCAGTTTGAAATGGGTCTAGAAAATCTGTATCATACTGCTTGGAGTTGGAAGGCAACTGCCCTCTCAATCACCTTGCCCAGAAACAGAAGATTCAATACTGGTCTGGAGTTATGAAGGTCCAGGGGGTCCAAGGAGGGCTTCTTCAGAAGCGGCCATACCACCGCTTCTTTTAAACATGATGGAAAACTCTCCTCCCTGAAAGATGCATAAATAATATGTTGTAGTTTTAATCTAATTGCTTCTTCTCCCTGGATGACCATCCAAGAAGGACAGGGATCGAGAGGGCAAGTCCTCCTCGCTCGTCCAAGCAGCTTGTCCACGTCCTCGGTACTCACCAACTGAAACTGATCCAGTGTAATTCTACTCATGGAATTGCTGGACACTCCACTGTCAGCCTCTGCTATAATGATGTCATCTAAGTCGGCTCTTATCTGAGAGATTTTATCTGTGAAATTATCGTTAAAGGCATCACAGTGAACTACCAAAGGTTCAGGGGGAAAGGTTGCTGGGTTAGACCCGCTCCCCACCCTGAACAGTTCTGCTGGATGTGAATTTGCAGACGCAATGCGTGCAGAGAAAAAAGCTTTCTTCATTGCAAAGATTGCCACCCTGTATGAACAGAGATGTTCACTATGTCATGTCTTGTCGGATAAAAGTCGAGTTTTCCATCATCGGCGCTCCAGTCGTCATCCTTCCCATCTATGTACGGCTCCAGATCCAAAAGATTTTGGTGCAGTGAACAACCAATAGAAGAAAAGAATGAAAACACGATATTAAAATTACTTTTTTTAAAAAAAAAAAAACTAAGTTCTGATAAAACCCAAGTTCTGGTACAACCGCAGCCAGTCACTCAATGAAAGCTTCCTGAAACAGCACTGTTTTCAGGAGGCAGTGGAAACAACACAACATTGCTGCCTGCCTGACCTCCAGGGGCAGCAAGTTCCAAAGAGAAGGGGCCACCATACTGAAGGTTCTTTTGGGGGACACTAAGCTGGCCATAGGTCCATGTAGAACCACCAGGATCATGCCCTCCGGCAACCTAAGTGACAGGGCAGGCTGGTAAGGGAGAAGGCCTTTTTAAAAATTATTTTTAAAGTTCACACCCAAATGTGTACTCCCCCCATCCCATTGACGAAAGTGTGAAAATGTGAATTTTTCCAAAATATGCATTTTAATGTGTGCATTTTTCAAAAGTGTTTCCTTAAAGTGTGCATTTTTCTTAAAAACAAAAACAAAGACTCAATTTTTTCAAGAAGCCTCAGAAATGTACAAACTTTGCCTGCAAAATGCCTTCTCATCAGCGGATGCAAGTGGGACACATTCTAGACTTAAATGAATGGAAACAAAATTCTCAGATATCCCTAGTTGTCACAGCTGCTAAAGTAAGGAATGGAGTTGCTCCATTAATAAGTTTCAATTGAACACTTTGCGGCATCTGCATTTAATAACATTACAACCTGCATATGCACATTTATTTTTAGAGGATGGATGCAAAGTTTGAGATAGATGAGCTGCTGCTGAATAAGGAATTTTATCAAATCCATATCCCCTCAATCTAAAGAGAATGAGCTGTTCTTCTGATCTTGGTTGATCTCTGCAAAGTGTTAATTGAGAAAAGATTACTGCTCCTGCAGAGAGCACAATGCACAGGCACTCCAAAGAAATTGATAGTGCATTTGTAATCAAGTCTCAAAGGCTACCAAAGGATTAGGTACAAAATCAGAAAAGTGTTATTATGAAAAGGAAGCCTCCTAAAAATCTAGGAGCTATAGAATTCTCTCACCGGTCAAATTAACTAAGAAATAGAAGACAAAAAGGAGAGAGGCCATAATCAGAGTACTTTAGAGGGAAATCTTAAAGAACTCTAAAACGGGGGAGTGAACATGTGTTAATGTAATTGCTTTGTTCACGATCAAGGAGACATATTCATGCAGGAGAGATGTCCTTGTACTGCCATTAACTCTACCCATTTGGCTTGCTGCAAAAGAATCCACTTTGTTATGAACAGACTTGTGGCCTAACATTTATCTAACACAAAACCAGATGGCAATTTAGAGAGATAAATCCGGAGGGAAGCAAATAGACCTTTGATAACACTTGAGAACTTCCCAAGGTGTGTTTTCCCACATTCCAAGGCTGACATGAAGCTCCATCTGAAGCAAAAATAATACTAAAAAAAATTTGAGATGAATGTAGAGGTTTCTTTGCAGACAAAACCGCTGAAGGTAGCCTTTTACACCTTTAATCTTGCAGAAATGGCTATTTATGGCAGCCACTGTACGCAAGATCAGATCAGTGCATTTCCGGACAGTGGAGAGAAGCAGGCGGCTCACAAGGGAAGTGGGCATCTGCGGAGCACTCGCAGACTGTGCAGCAAGCCATCTAGGGGCTCGGTGAGCAGCAGTGGTGAGGTCACGAACACCCGCCACTCTCAGACTCTGTTGAGTTCATCCATCCTTAATGAAAGGATGGAGTAAGTCCAATTGAATCAGCATGCATACAACTGCAATGTAGGTTAATTGTGAATGACAGTCCTTCTTTCCCATTTTCAGACCATTGAGACCAGTTTCAGACCCTTCCTATATGGTCAAAGGCAAACATTCAAATATATGTTTGGGTCATGTTTACAAAAAAGAAGAAGAAGAAGAAGAAGAAGAAGAAGAAGAAGAAGAAGAAGAAGAAGAAGAAGAAGAAGATCCTAGCAAAGCAATGTGGGAAAACTTTCATGCTGAACCTTCCTGATAACATCAATGGAAGGATGTTAAGTCATCTACATAATTAAATAGCAATTGGCCTTAACCATTACTCATTATGGTATAGCTTTTTGTCATTCTGTTTGATGCTAAAGGATGTTCAGCTGCTTGTAATTGATAGAGAGGGCAAATCTGTAATGCTTACAACATAATCAGCTAGTTTTTGATTTGATTTGATTTTTTTAAAAAAAAATCTCATGAGAGTCCAGTCACTCCAGATGAGGAATATCGTGGAAGTCCAAGATGGGAGTGGAGTCTGGTGGACCCCATTAGCTGAGCACTGTGTAGCCTGTGAGCACCTGATGGGCACCTGATCCTCTCAGCGAGCCACCATTTTACATAAAAATGTTGGCTTGGGGTTTTCTGGAAATGTCTTCTTACATAAATGGTGGCCATAAAGGGGCAATTAGGGCAATATTATCCTTTTATGCCTGCATTTTTGCAGAAATGTCTCCTCTATGGCCACTATTTATGCAACATTAATTTCCAGAAATACCCGAGCTGTCATTGATGTGTAAAATGGTGGCTTGCCAGGAGGACGGGGAGCTCCTGAGTGCTCACAGACTGTGTTGGTGCTCGCCGACAGGTCTGGTAAGTGGCAAGTGTCTCGGTGAGCAAGGGCCGAGATGCTGAGAGGGGGAGCCCAACAGGCCCCACCTCCCACTCAAACTCCCATGACATCCCTACTCCAGGCTGGCCAATGTAAAGCACAGAATCTGGAGGTTGCATTGGAGGGCTATAATTTGGTTGTAGGTTGTGACAGAACACCACATTTCCAGTCCTCTTTCATCTGCACTGGCTAGGGTGACCCTATGGAAAGGAGGACAGGGCTCCTGTATCTTTAACAGTTATATTGAAAAGGGAATTTCAGCAGGTGTCATTTGTACTCATGCAGCACCTGGCGAAATTCCCTCTTCGTCACAACAGTTAAAACTGCAGGAACCCTGCCCTCTTGATCAGCAGGGCTGATTCGGATCTCGGAGGAAATTTGCACAGATTGAACTGGGAATCGGGTAACAGATGTATGTGAGCATGTGATGGACAATTTGCGAATATTTTTGGTGGACACATACTGACAATTCCATTTGGAGCTTGGGGATGCTCACATGTTTTGTAAGCAAAAATATACATCCCTACAAAATTTGAATTGGGAAGGTTGGGAGAGGAAAGGAGAAGTGGATGGCAGAGCATGAGGAGTTTACAGCTTACCAGGTTTAATGGGGCACTCTTGGTCTTTTTGAGAGATGTAGGTAGAACATAAAAAAGAGAGGTTATCTTTTAGGGATGTGGGAAATGTAGGTATTTGTGGTATATAAATTCAAAGTAGCATTTGAATTTTGCCCAGAAGAAAGATATGTATGAAATCGCCTTAGAAATGTCATTAAACGTAGTGATACTCCTATAACTCCCCTTGACATTTCATCTAAGGAAGAGCCTCCAAAATTGTTCAGAAACTCTTTAGCAACTAGAAATGTGCAAAAGCCTAAAAATGTTGCTCGCCATATTCTCTCAAAATTCCTGTAGTGGTTTGGGCTCAGTTAATCCAGTTTTGTCCATTTGCATGATCTTTGGGTGCCACTTTAGTCACAGTGTAATGTCAACTCTCCTTTGGGACAGTTGGGTTAATGCTAAGTCCCTTTGCAATTGACTCCCATCAAAGTACCCTGTCTCTGTAGGCAGAATGGCACAATTACCAATAGCTGAACTTTGTGTACAGTAATCAAGGGCAGCTCCACACAAAGTTCATTTCAGTAGCCTCAATAACAGAAGCATGAAATTTCCTCCCACGTTATCAAGGTTTTGCATGTCCCAATGTCCAAATTCAAGACACGAATGGCAACCTGACAACCCAGCAGCAAGAAGACGTGACCCTAGCAGGTGGATATTAACCCACCATGCGTAAAGCACTTGATCTAGCATCCTCCACAAACAACATGAACGTTTGATGATGATTGGTGAAATTGGGTCAGGCAATCCATTGATGATGGATTCCACAATGAATTCACACATTGTTAGCTTTGAGGAGAAGACCACATGAGAACTTTGGAGAAGGCTTTTATCTTCATTTTCAAAATGCTTGTCTAATGTATTAATAATCATGGCTAGAAATGAAGCATGATTCATACCCCCTTCACCGAATGGGAAATTCCAGAAATATCTAAAGGGAAACAATATATTGAATGGTTGACCTTATAGGAAGCTCTTTAAGAGGGTGGAAGACACAAATAACAATACTTAACGTGGCAGGGCAGTAAATCAAAGAGAAATATTGGTTCTGCTTCATTCAAGAATAGTCTGATTGCACAAGCAAGTTAACCAATTGTTTGGTGGTAGCAATACTTTTAAGGGTGCACCAATGAAACAGAGTATCATAAGAGAGAGATCATTGGATGGTGTGAACAACTCATCCTAAATTTCCTTACAGGCTTAGTTGCGGGAATTGGAGGGTGGAAATAAAGAGACGACACCAGAAAATGGGTTTAAAATTGGGCCACTTTTATTAGGATCTGCAAAGGGGATAAACTACCTATCCAGGCATCCTGTCAGGTCAAATCCAGGCCGTAGTCCACATCAGGCGAGCATTCATAGCCTGCGTAGTGGCGCTTGCATTCGCCACCTGCCAGGCTTCCCCATTGGGGTAAGGAGGTCTTCCATGTCATCTCCCCCTGGGCCGCACGGCTCCGAGTAGGTGAGGAAGGTTGACCCCAAAGGTAACCCTTACCTCCCAGCTAGGCCGCAAGGCTCAGATGTTACCAACCACTGCAACAGTGCCTGTGAATGCTCACCAACCCAACAACCCCACACAGGATGCCCTAAATATCCGCCTAACCGCAAAAGTGACCAGATTTAATTAAGTATGCCAAATCAACCTATTTAATACACCCTGCCTGTCTTACAGTATGGAGTAGGCGAAAAAACCCATGATCAAATTAGACCATGAGCAAAAAATTCCGACTCGGCCCCTAATGGTGACCAGTGAACTCACACTGTCTACAGGGAGGGAGGGAGGGAGCCACGCAAACCGAAGAGGAGGCGGAAGGGGACGCCCCACCGTTATATAGGAGTCAGCCCCTCCCAGCCTTGTGGCGCCAACACCGGGGCCAACCAATGGCAAGCCCACATGTCCCTTCCTCCACCCCCACCTGCAACAGCCTCCCCAGCACCCAGGCAAGCCGGGCGCGGATGTTGAGGCGTTTTGCAGAAGTCATTCTGCCGCCTACAGATGTACAAATTTTGTTTAAATTATTCCATGTGTGTTTCACAGATTGTCAGGTGTTATTCTGTCATCCGTTTTTTGACAGAATTGTGTGCACAACCCTGCACATTTTAGAAAAGTAGGCAGAGATGTCTACCTCAAATTATGTAATTTTTGAAGGGAATGTAATATTTTTACATATTTTACATATTTTCTTAGTGCAGTGCAGCCTACACACAAAAAAGTAGAGGCTGAAGAGACATCATAGAGATATAAAAATGTGGCGTGTGTGTATTTTAAATGGCATATATATTAGAGTATTTTCCAGTAACTTTAACATTTTCAAACGACTAAAATGTGCACACAATTCCAGATTATTATTATTATTATTATTATTATTATTATTATTATTATTATTATTTCAAAATGGTCTGCAAGACCATGGAATCCATGTGACATGGAAGGCACCAGTCCATTGCAGAATTTGTGGGTTGAATTCATAGAAATCCAAAGCCATATGAATCCATTTTGGATTTCTCTGGCATCCCTACTGCAGCCTCAAGTGTGTGTAAAAGTCGTGATCTCTTGTGATGTCCTAGGCGATGCTATTACACAGCTCTCAAATTGTGCGCTGCTTCTGGGATACACCAACTCTGAGCCTCAGGATCCTCTGGAATAGTATAAATTGGGAGGTTAGAGAAATCTGCAATGGAGCCAAATGAGTTTGGATTTTTATGATTCCAACCTGAAGATTCTGGAGTGGGCCAGCTTTCCCCATATTGGGTGGAGTCCGTGGACTTGTGTTCCATTCCCCTAATTTTTGGGAATTTTGTGCAAGTTCTGTCAAAGACAAAAAACAAGAAAACAAAAAAATGCACACACAACTAAACATCAACTGGACATAAATGCTCATTTCCCTTATAGGCTGAAGTGTGGAAATGCATGTTTTGGGAATATTTGCACGTTTGTGCATGTGTGAATTTGCACAAATTCACATTTGTACAAATTGAGAAACTAAAAACAATTCGATTCTGTCAATGGGCAAGCGATGGAACGGAAGACACCTGACAATCCGTGAAATACGGACAGAACAGATTTTACACAATTGCTTGAGAAATGCCTTGTGCTGGTTCTAATTAGAACCCTGCAGAAATTGCCCTTCGAAATTCTCCAGCCTACTAATGGGTAGAGAGCTTAGGGTGACCATTTCACCACATTTCTCCAAGGGGTGGAGAAATTTTCCAACCGTTTCTTGCGGCTAGAGCTCATCATTAATAGTAGCACGGGTTCTTTCTTTTGTCGTAAGGGTGTGTGTCTGTGTTGCTGGCTGCTGCCGCTGTGGCTGTAACTGGCAACAGCAGTGGAGGCTGGCAGCTCTGATTTCGGTGGGGCTGTGTTTCCAGTCTGGGTTTTAGCCAGAACTCAAAAGGAGCTATCCAAGGTGCTGAGTCCTAGCTCCAAAATGGCTCCAGCACCTTGAATAGCTCCTTCAGAATTCTGGATGGTTCTGACTGCAACCCAGAGTGACTCACTAACCTTCTGAAATTGGTGCCACCAGCTTCCACTGGGTAACAGCAGCAAATGTGTCTTCAATAAAGCCCCAGGCCTAACATCAGTCTAGAGTAAGTGTGGGCAACACGTGGCCTGCATGTGGCCCCCAGAGCCTCCCCGCCATGCCTTGCCACAGCCAAAACAAGCTGGGAGTAGCAAAAGGGGGCAGGGAGTGGAAAAAACGTGCTTCTTTTGAAACAAGATAGCCTCTTTTCTCCTCAGCCACCACTGCTGCGCTGCTAAAATTTGGCAGCAAATGGTGGTTTGTTTGCTTTTAAAATCAACCTTTTTTCCTCCGCTGCTGGTGTGCTGCCAAATTTTTGGTGTCAACCTTGGCAGCAGTGGAGGCTGGTGCTCCGAATTTGGTGGGGCTGCGAATCCATGCTGGGTTTCAGCCAGAACAAGCAAGAGGTCTAAACGGAGCTATCAAGGGGGATTAACCTATTTTGGGGATAGGGTTAAGCACCTTGGATAGATTCTTTAGAGTCCTGGCTGGCTCTGACTAAAACCCAGAATAGATTCACAGCCCCACAAAAATCGGAGCCACCAGCCTGCACTGCGTGGCAGTGTAGAAGTAGGGCTGCAGCCTCTGGTGGGGTCCAGGGGGAGGTAATCCAGCCTGCTGACCCCAGATCATTGCTTATGCCTGATCTATGGCATTGCTAAGAGTAGGGGAAATGGTAGCCAGCACAAATCAATCAATCAATATAAAAAAAATAAAAAAATGGCTACCAAGAGGAGGGCCTTTTCTGCTGTGGCACCATGGCTGTGCAATGAACTCCCTAGAGAGGTTCGCCTGGTAAGTTCATTGTACCCTTTCTGGCACCAGTTTACCATTCTTGTCTTTTAACTCTGCTGTTTAAAATCTGCATTTTAAATCTGCATTTTAAATCTCTGCATTGCTTCTCGGTTTTATTCTGGTTGTATTTTTCTATTGCGGTTTTAAGCTTTCATGTTTTATTTCATACTGTACTTACGGTTTTAATTTTTGTGAAATGCCCAGAGAGCTTCGGCTATTGGGTGGTATAGAAATAAAATAAAAATAAGTGAATAAATAAAATGGGGAATATTTGGAGATAAAATCTGCAAAATGGCCTTCTTGTTCTGCAATGGCAGATGGAGAAAAAGAAAGAATGCTTCTGAGAAAAATGACTTATTTCTAGTCCTAATTTTGATCCCAGTCAATAGTAATGCATACTGTCAAGAATCTCTAAAGTTAACTGGTACAGATCAAGGTCTTAGTCATGGGAATGTGTCATAGTTCTGCTGCAGTGTCCAGATTTACTTCATTGTGCCCTAGTCAAAGTCTTAGCATTGCCGTATGGGATATATCAATATAAAAGAAAAATCTCGCATGGTTATATATATATAAGCCATCAACCTGCAGGAGAGGGAGGCCTGCTGCCAGAGGAGGAGGAGAGGAGTGTGCCTGCCTGCCTGCCTGCCTGCCTGCCTGCCTGCCTCCTGGCCTCGCTGCTACCACCACCACCACCAGCCTCTAGAGGATTTCAGCCTGGCAGACTGCCACTCTTTGCAGGACCAGGCTCCCAGGTACTGAGCCAGCTGCTGTGGACAATTACATCAGTCCCCCTCCCTTCCTGGGAGGGATATTTAAGCTGCTGGCTGAGGGGGCCTGGGAAAGCCATCAACCTGCAGGAGAGGGAGGCCTGCTGCCAGACGAGGAGGAGAGGAGTGTGTCTGCCTGCCGGCTTTCTGTTTTGTCTTTGGTTTTGTTTTTGTTTTTACCCTTTCCCCAGGCTTGAGCTATGTGCCTGGGAGGGAGGATACAGGGCCAGGTGAGGGGATCTGAGGGGAGCACAATCAGAGTAGTGACGGGTAGAGGGAGATATGGCGTTGTGAGGAGGACTTGCCAGGTTAGGGAAACAAGGCCCAGACAGTTAATGGCTGTGCCTTGTTCCAGTCCCCCTCACACCCACAGGCTTGTTGGTTGCCTTATCAGCCAGCCCTCAGGCCTCCGGGTGCTGCTTTTAAATGCCAGATCAGTGCATAATAAGATCTCCCTCATCCACGATTTAATTGTGGATGAGGCAGCCGATCTGGCATGTATAACCGAGACCTGGGTGGGAGAGCAGGGAGGAGTTAGTCTCTCCCAGTTATGCCCACCGGGGTACTTGGTTCAGCATCAGGGTAGACTTGAGGGCCGGGGAGGGGGGGTTGCTGTGGTCTATAGGAATTCCATCCCCCTCTGTGGGCTCCCTGTCCATGCAACTACTGGTCTGGAGTGTTTGCACCTTGTGTTGGGCCAACGGGACAGATTAGGGATTCTGTTGGTGTACCGCCCACCCCGCTGCTCAACAGACTCCCTAGCTGAGCTGACAGAGGTGGTCTCTGGTGTACTGTTGAGGTCCCCCAGACTCTTGGTTCTGGGGGATGTCAACATTCATGCCGAGGGCACTTTATCTGGGGCAGCTCAGGATTTCATGGTTTCCATGACAACCATGGGACTGTCCCAACATACCATCGGCCCAACGCATGTAGCAGGGCATACTCTAGACCTGGTTTTTTCAACTGGATATGGAGATGGGGATCTGAAAGTGGGGAACTTTACATCAACCCCTCTGTCATGGTCAGATCACCACCTGCTGAGGTTTAGACTTACAGTGGCTTCTCCCCTCTGCAAGGGTGGGGGACCCATTAAGATGGTCCGCCCCCGGAGGCTAATGGATCCAGATGGTTTCCAGAGGGCTCTGGGGAGTTTTCCGGCTGATAGGGCTGGCTCTCCTGTCGAAACCCTGGTCGATCTGTGGAATGCAGAAATGACCCGGGCAGTTGACACGATTGCTCCTGAGCGCCCTCTCCTGTGTAGAGCTCAAACGGCTCCGTGGTATACCCCAGAGCTGAGAGTGATGAAACAAAACAGGAGACGGCTTGAGGGCAGATGGAGACGAACTCCTGATGGATGCAATCAAACACTGGTAAGTGCTTATGGTAAGCTGTATTCAGGGGCAGTGAGGGCAGCAAAAAAACAATACTTTGCTGCCACTATTCAATCATCAACCTGCCGCCCAGCGGAGCTTTTCAGAGTTGTCCAGGGGCTTTTACATGCTGGCCCCAAGGACATGGTAGAACCATCTAAGGCCCGCTGTAATACATTTGATGGGCACTTCCAGAATAAAATCTCTGGCATCCGTCAGGACTTAGACTCCAGTGTTATAGCAGATGAATCTAGTGAGGTATCCAGAGCACAGGCTTGTCCTGTTTTCTTGGATGAGTTGCAGTTGGTGCAGCTCGAGGATGTTGACAAGGTGCTTGGACAGGTTCGTGCAACCACTTCCATATTGGATCCTTGCCCCTCTTGGCTAATAAAAGCTAGCAGGGATGGAACAACTGGCTGGGCCAGGGAAGTGATTAATGCCTCTTTGCAAGAGGGAGTGGTCCCAGGCCTCCTGAAAGAGGCGGCAGTGAGACCACTCCTAAAGAAATCTTCCCTGGACCCTGAAAATCTTAATAACTACAGGCCAGTAGCAAATGTTCCATTCCTGGGCAAGGTCCTGGAGCGGGTGGTTGCGAGCCAGCTCCAGGCACTCTTGGATGAGACTGATTATCTGGATCCATTTCAGTCGGGTTTCAGGCCTGGTTTTGGTACGGAAACAGCCTTGGTCGCCCTGTATGATGACCTATGTCGGGAGAAAGACAGGGGGAGTGTGACTCTGTTGATTCTCCTTGATCTCTCAGCGGCTTTCGATACCATCGACCATGGTATCCTTCTGGGACGACTGGCTGAGTTGGGAGTGGGAGGCACTGCATTGCAGTGGTTCCACTCCTACTTGGTGGTTCGGCTCCAGAAGGTGGTGCTTGGGGAACATTGCTCGGCCCTGTGGATTCTCCAGTATGGGGTTCCGCAGGGGTCAGTTTTGTCCCCCATGCTGTTCAATATCTACATGAAACCGTTGAGTGCAGTCATCCGGAGTTTTGGAGTGCGTTGTCATCAGTATGCTGATGACACGCAGCTCTATTTCTCCTTTTCATCTTCATCAGGTGAGGCTGTGGATGTGCTGAACCAGTGCCTGGCTGCGACAATGGACTGGATGAGGGCTAATAAACTGAAACTCAATCCAGACAAGACTGAGACGCTGTTGGTGGGTGGTTCCGCTGACCGGATGGAGGGTGTTCAACCTGTTCTGGATGGGGTTGCACTCCCCTTGAAGGAGCGGGTTCGTAGCTTGGGGGTTCTCCTAGAACCATCTCTGTCACTTGAGGCGCAGGTGGTCTCAGTGGCACGGAGTGCCTTCTACCAACTTTGGTTGGTGGCCCAGCTACGTCCCTATCTGGACAGGGATAACCTGGCTTCAGTTGTCCATGCTCTGGTAACCTCCAAGTTAGATTACTGCAATGCACTCTACGTGGGGCTGCCTTTGAAGGTGGTCCGGAAGCTGCAGCTTGTGCAAAATGCAGCGGCCAGATTGATAACTGGAACCAGTAGGTTCGAACATATAAGACCTACTCTGGCCCGCTTGCATTGGCTGCCTGTATGTTTCCGAGCCCGGTTCAAGGTGCTGGTTTTAACCTATAAAGCCTTACACGGCTTGGGACCACAATACCTGATGGAACGCCTTTCCCGACATGAACCTACCCGAACACTACGTTCAACATCTAAGGCCCTCCTCCGAGTGCCTCCTCCGAGGGAAGCTCGGAGGTCGGCAACAAGAGAGAGGGCCTTCTCTGTGGTGGCTCCCCAATTGTGGAACGATCTCCCCGATGAGGCCCGCCTGGCGCCAACATTGTTATCTTTTCGGCGCCAGGTCAAGACTTTCCTCTTCTCTCAGGCATTTGGCAATATCTGAGGAGCCTGGGTTTGTTTTGTTTTGTTTTTGTAGTTTTTTTGAAGTGTTGAAGTGGTTTTTAAATGTACAGATTGTGTGTATGTTGTATGTTTTTGCTGTTTTAATTTTTGTATATTGTTTTTAATTGTTTTTAATCCTATGTAAACCGCCCAGAGAGCTTCGGCTATGGGGCGGTATACAAATGTAATAAATAAATAAATAATAATAAATATACAGTGGCAGATTTCAGTCAATCTGAAAAGTTCAAATGTTGGGGGTGGGTTTTATGTATGTGTACCATTCAAGATGAATCTGTTAAATCTTTAGGCTTGTGGCTTGCGGGTGGTTCATAGCTGATACTGCACTTTCTCATCTTGTCTTTACTGCCTGCCTTTTTTGCAGAAATACATGAAATATATGTCCCTGACATTTTTGAAATATAAGAAGGTTGATTAAAGTGATGGGAAAGAATGATTGGTTCTTCCAAGGCATTGTTTCCACAAGTGAGCATCTCCCACGTCCCATTTAGTGCTTTATGCATTCAAAATATTTTCTTCCAAAGGAAGCATGATGTGATGCAGAATGGCTTGCTTCTTATGGTACCCTCAGAGAAAGAAGCTGAAGTTCTCATTACTGAATTGGGACAGGTCAGCAGAGGCCCCTTCTGCAAGATCCGTTGCCCTGTTCCATACTGCAAGTTTCAGCTCATTTCTGGATGCTTTAGGAAGTTCCAGCTTCCCATTGCCCCAATTGTGCACAGGTAGCACTGGACATTGCCCATGTCACCAACATCAGCTGCCATAGTGGACAATTCACAAAGTGAACCTCAGCATTGTCTGTAGATTGTGGTGGGGCATCTTGCACTGTGTGCAGGAAAAAGAAAGTGGGATCAGCACCAAAGAGTCAAAGAAACAACAATATAACATCTCAGTGTGGTGCTGAAAAATGAATCTGAGAATTTCATGATAACCTATATTATTTCCAATGAGTTGGAGCCAGAGACCCATGATGGAACTCCACAAGCCTACTTGTGGTCTTCCCTGGAAGCCCTTGGTTGGCCATTGTGGGAAGCAGAATGCTAGTTGATGATGATGATGATGATGATGATGATATCAATTTATAGATCAATTTATAGACCACTTGGTTATATCTAAAAAGACATCTCAACGTGGTTTATTGCATAAAAGTTTAAAATACAAAAAGTTCACAGTTAAACAGAGAATACAAAATATCTCAGTTAAAACATTTTAAACGAAACAACAAACTAAGCAAAACACCCTTCTCAATTAAAACATTTTAAATCAAAGAACTAACAGTCTAAAAACTGGGCAGCAATACCCATCACGGAAGTCATGGGTGAAAAGATAGGCCTTTAACTGGCATCTAAAACATGCCACAGTTGGTGCATCACACTTACCAGGTTGCCACCCTGGAGAAGGCCCATTTCTAGGTTGCCAGATTAGATGGACCTCTGGTCTATTCCTGTTAGGCATTTCTTATATTTTTTGTGTAGAGTGCCCTTGGATACTATGGTGGACTTTAACCAGCGTAAAGAGGCATTAGTGTAAAGAGAAATTTAAATTCATGACCTATGGCCTCATCTACACCAAGCAGGATATTACACTATGAAATTGATATGAAAGCAGTATATAAAAGGCACGAGCCACACTACTGCTTTATAGCGGTATTGAAGTGCACTGACAATTGTTGGGACCCATTGACACATCCCATATACTCCTTTCAAACCACAGTATCCTGCTTGGTGTGGCTCCTGCCTTTTATATACCACCTTCATACTGCTTTCATAGTGCAATATCCTGTTTGGTGTAGACTGGGCCATTGTTCCAAAAGAAATATCTGGTGCTTCCTGATCTTCAGCATCAGAACTTGTATTAGTTAAGGCATTGGAAAGGATTGTGATGGACTGTTCCATAGACATGACCTATTAGACAGCCATGTTTATGCCTCTGTTGGCTCAGTGGGCTAATCAGATATGATAGCGATATTATGCGTGACCTTAGGAGATAACTTAGCCTGTAAAATTTCCTTTAGAAGGTCACAAAGAGCCTCTGGGGATCCCGTTAATCCAAGGGACCTCACAGAATGCCTTGTGTTCACTTGATAGAAAATCTGTTTAAGATTAGATGGAAGTCATGTGGTGCTCAGGCTGGATCATGCTTAGCTTTATTATCATAGAAAAGTACTGTGTGTTGAGTTAGGCCATCACATTTGACTCCTAGAAGATGAGACTACTTAACTGCACTAACATAAAAATAACCCTGCAGATATCTATGTAGTCATGAGAGCCAAGATGGTTCCATGTACCATAAGTCTTTGCAGACCTAGAAAATATACTACATTCCAGTGCATCGCTAGATGGGTGTATCACTCTCCTATGAAACCGTGACAACTGCATTTTTCTTCCCTGCTTAATCCACTTTCTTTTCTTCCCTCTGTTGTTTAACTTGTGTTAAGTTTTAGAATGAAAGGCCCCTGGGGCAAAGGACTTTCCACTTGTAACTCTTCAAAGTGCCATGCATATTGCTGTAGTAGTTGTTGCTGCTAATACTAATACTAATAATAGCCACACAGGATCAAGTTATAGCAACCGAGGCAAAAATGCATCATAAAAGATAACAGTGTAGCAACCGATTTATGTAGAAATGTCATCAGTTCCAAGAAATAATAAACCATGTAACAGGAGGATGTAAATTTCTGGCAGGAATGGACTATGTGGACAATGCAGCTGCAAAAATAATTCACCAACAACTAGCCATCAAATTCAACCTCATCAAACAACCTACACAATACTATGCATACTCACCCAAACACTCTTGGGAAATGCAGATTATAAGATACACTTGGACAGAACAATTCATACGGACAAAGCAATACCTTGCAACCGATCAGACATAACAGTTACAGACAAAAAAGAAAAACACACCTGCCTCATTGACATAGCAATACCTAATGACAAAAATGTTTTTGAAAAAGAAGAGGAAAAAAGAGAAATAAATACACTACTGGCCATGGAAGTCAAAGAACTATGGCAACGGGAAAAAGGTTACAATTGTTCTCCAGCAAAACATTTTTACAGAAAACTTTCAGAAACTGGGCCTACCAAAATATATCCACGCTAACATCTAGAAAGCAGTCATACTTAAATATGTTCAATAGTCAGGAAATTCCTGAATCAGTAAAAGAGAGCATGACTTGGCAAAGCCCATCATGTCTGTCTAGAACAAAACCCTACAAGCAAGAAAAGAGAGATAATAATACTATCAACTTCATTTTCCAGTATGTTCCCAGGTGGGCAAATTGACCCAGTGCAATTTCACCTAGGGTCTAGTTTTTCTACAACTATGTTCATTCTGTCTCATTTCTGCACCAGATATATGTATGCACGAAAAAACATATGCATTCTTGTGTACATTTTCAAATTATATGCAAATGTATGCCTTTTTCTCACACTTTTTCAAATGAGCACATTTCCCAAGTACTTTCCCCACTGAATAAAGCATTTCCGTGCACATTTGTCTGTGTGTATGCGTTTGTGTGTGAGTTCACGTGTGTGTTAACTACATCAAAAAAAACTTCAGGAACGTACATATTTTGATATCTAACTGTATTCCGGTTCATGTTCAGGTTGGGAAAATGCACAGTCTTCAAAGGGTAAGCAACTGGCACTAACTTGCATTACACAGCAATAAACTCGAGGTTGTCACTAGGTGTAAATTCAACCCCAGCTCTTTGATACGTGCATCTGTGTCACACATGTGTTTTCAAACACTGACATTTTTAGGTGTGCATTTTTTTTAAAAAGAATAATCAAAATTTTACGCCTTTAAAAATGTAGTGTTGTATACTGAGATGTGGCATTAAGAAATAAGGGGTTTTGTGGTTAAAGACACTTTTGTAGAAATTATGATTGAATTTAGTGGGGCTTCTATGGCTTAAGCCATGTGGTCCAGGATCAGGCTTTGTATGAGACATCATATGAGAAAGTTTAGTCTGAATCATCCTAAGATCAGTGTATCAAAACCTTAAAAAATTGGTAGGATCAGGTGTCTAGATTCTCTGTAATCTTGGCTTTCCTTCAGTGGGTCTTTGAAGCAGAATGTAGAATGCCTATGATTCAAATCAGGGGCATGCTTCATTAAAGTCTATGCGTATGCTGTTTGTATTAACTACACATGTGTTTGTCACTCCTAATTGGGTGCTGAAACGGGCGGATGCAACTCACAGTAGGACTCCCTGTCAGCTGTCATAAACAGGAATTGAAAATAGTGCCAAACTCTCTAAGG
Source organism: Anniella stebbinsi (assembly GCA_029215795.1). Taxonomy (NCBI): domain Eukaryota; kingdom Metazoa; phylum Chordata; class Lepidosauria; order Squamata; family Anniellidae; genus Anniella; species Anniella stebbinsi. The sequence continues at coordinate 15,839,572 of JARDYH010000003.1, read as the reverse complement.
CTTGACAGCCAATGATTAGGATGTTTTAAGTCAAGGGACAGACAGAATTCCCTACAACATCTAAATGCATGGGTGCCATATGACATCTGTCTTTAAGTAATTTGTGAGCATTGCTTGCTTCATTCATTATTGTTACATTTTGAATAAGGAGGAGTGAAGGACATGCCTTCAATTCCAGCTTCCCGCATGCTGGCGTGACATGTTTGGGATACTCATCCATGAGAGCAGATATGCAATTTTGCAATGCAGAACTGGATTCTGTTTAAAATCATCTGCAATTGGTTTAATATTGTGCATCACGCTCTCCATTCGAAAGCATGGGCATGCAACTAAGTTGCTAGAACAGAAGCTGCAGCTTGTGTAAAATGTGGCAGCCAGACCAATGACTGGGACCAGAAGGTTTGAACAACTAAGACCAATTCTGGCCCACTTGCATTGACTGCCTGTATGTTTCCGAGCCAGATTCAAAGTGATGGTTTTAACCTATAAAGTCTTACGCGGCTTGGGACCGCAATACCTGATCGAACACCTTTCCGGACCTGAACATACCTGGACATTGCAATCAATACCTGCCCCCCTCTCTGAATACAACCTCCAAGAGAGGCTCGGAAGGTGGCAACAAGGGAGAGGGTCTTTTCAGTGGTAGCCCCCCGACTGTTGAATGAGCTCCCAACAGAGGCCCGCCTGGCGCCAACATTATCATCCTTTGGTGCCAGGTTAAGAGTGCTCTCTGCTCCCAGGCATTTGATAACATACAATGGGACATTTATCCCAGTTATCTAAACAGGTCTAGTATTTTATTGAAACTGTTTTTAGCTGCCTAAATTATTTTAAATTTTGGATATTTACATTGTTACACTTTGTTTTTAGTGCTGTATTTTATTGTCTTATGAATCCCTGGTATTCAACAGTGCAGTTGCACTAGCAGGAATGAGTATCTGCACAATGAGAAGCTAGCCCTAGCTACAGCAACCCTAGAAGCTAGTCCAAACTAGCTTTTTCAGAACAGAGCAAGTCAGCAGAGCTCACAAAAGGGATCTGTCCTGTCTTAGAAATGCTACTCCGATCAAGTTTCCACGGTTGATGTAGCAATCGCTAGCTTCCTGTGGTGCTAGCCGTCATTCCTGCTAGCGCAACCTGATGAGCACTGCCAGTTTGGGATACTGCCCGATATGTCTGAAAAGAGCTCTCCTCTATCATGATATCAGGACAAAAGGTTTGCAAATGAGAGAGTCCTTAAAATAAGAACATATTTCCCCTGGAGTTCTTGAATAGGACTGCCTTCTGAAATGCTAGAAATGTTTGCTGAATGGGCAGTAATAAACCAAAATGTCAAGTTCTGCACAGGTATGGGGGGGGGGGATGACATCTTGAAATTGGTCTGAATTAATCAACTAAACAATGTGCAAAATATCCACTGGCAAGGATGAAGATGATATGAACCAGGAGCCTATGTGCTCAAAAGAATTCAAGCTGCTGTTCCACCCACTACCAGCAAAACCATGTTGAAATGATTGGAATCAATTTATAACAGAGAGTTACTGACCTTTTAAAAAGGTTGCCGGTCCATTTATATATCTCCTGTGGTGCTCACCTCCTTTATTCATGCTTAGCATATGCTGTCACTCTTCCTACATTGCCTCACAGTTCCTTGTTAACTTTCCTTCCAGTATGTACAGCATATAGGCCTGCTGAACTATCTTTGAAGGCTCTCTCGAGCCAACAAGAAAAACCAAAAAGAGAGAGGCGAATGCATTGCTTTCATTTGTTTCTTTTTGGGATGCCGTTGTTCCATTTCTAACATCCACACCGGTTTGAAGAGGAGGGATCTGTATGTTCTACGGTATTGGCAACTGAAGAAAAAATAATAGTACTGGGCACAGCATTAATCATCCTGAACAATCCCAGCTTTCACATTTTAAAGCAAGTTTCTAGCTCTTATGGCTGTGAAGGTTGATTGAAATTATTTATTTGTTTCTATTTCATTTAAAATATTTCTTGGCTGTCCTTCAGGGCAGAAGCCCTCCCAAGGCAGCATATCACAATAACACACTTCTATTTCATTTTATTTATTGCATTCATACCCCACCTTCCCCCCCCCCCAAGGAACTCAAGGTGGCTTACATAATCCCCCTCCTCCTCTCCATTTTTATCCTCACAGCAACAGCCCTGTGATATAGGCTGGGCTGAGAATCTGTGACTTGCCCAAAGTCACCCAGTGAGCTTCCATGGGTGAGGAGGGATTAGAATCCGGATCTCCTGACTCCTAGTCAGACACTCTTACCACAAGAACAATAAAACCACAATAAAAATAACAATAAAGGGGTGAAGGAAGGGACTTGTGTGTGGGTGTGCATGCCTTCTAACAGCCTGAAACTGGATGAGACAATCCTTATAAAATCATAGGCAGATTGGAATGTTACCTATCCTTGTCCAAGAGGGGGAAGATGCTCTACCTGCTCAGATAACTAGCTCTTTGGGACAGTGCCCATTGCTTCAAGGGAACAAGAGAAGCTATAGCAGATTGCTGAGGAGTGTGCGTAAGCATTTCTTTGTTTCTATTATCTGCATCCATTTCCCATCAATAAACAATATTCTTTCATACAAGTGACCATGAGTCATCTGGAGAAAGCAGGGGGGTGGTTAATTCCTTGGCAGGAAAGAAACTTTCCTGCCAAGAAAAAATGAACATTCTCATCAGAATAAAAGGTATGTAGTGTATAAGACAGCTACTGTACATTATCTAACTTTTGCTAGCAGCAAAAAGTGCTGGCTTTCACTGTTTAGTAAGGATATGTATCATATCATTAAAATGTCCGATAATGATATGATAAGGTTGTTATCGGACGTCTGATTAACAATAACAATATGATAGAAAAACCTCTGATAAATATCAAATTCGAAAATTTTCAGCCTGATTATATTGGATTTTTTTTTGGATTACCGGACCACCATGTAAATAAACCTATAACTTCTGTATTTTCACAGTTAGAGGCTTGAAACTTGGTCATAGTGCTTATGGGGTATGCCTAAGTATGTGCATGAAATTTGAGATCGATCCCTCCAACCCTCGATTTTATATGAATTTATTAAAGATCGTTTAAATTCTGACAGGTCAGAATGACAACTCGCCACGTGCGTTCATTCAGACCTGTCAAAAAGTTGCAGGATCTTTAAAATATATATATAAAAGACAATGGTGGGAGGATTGATCTGAAATTTGGCACATATGTGTAGCAACATGTGCTAGACATGTGTATGAAATTTGAGATCAGTCCCTCCAACCTTCGATTTTATATGAATTTATTAAAGACCGTGCAACTTTATTGTCAGTTGGTTGACCGGTGCTGTCATCTTGTTGTCTGTTTTTTCCCCATAGGCTTGCATTGGGGGAAATGTGTGCATAACTTTTTTTATTTGAAAGGATAATGACATGAAACTTGGGGAGCCAGGACTAGCAAGATCCCATCTGCAATGTCCAAGAAGTTTCATGTCTCTATCTTTTCAAATTAAAAAGTTATAGAGGGTCCCCCAATAGCCCCACCCCCACTGTAACTTCTTCATTTTTAAAGATAAAAACTTGAAACTTGTGGGGCTGGGATCTGGCTGGTCATTTGTGAAAAAAAATTAGAGCAATTGCTCAAACCCTCGATTTTCTATGATTTTTTTAAAGATCGTGCTCCTTCTGAAAGCTGGTTGACTTTGGTAGGCAAGAGAGGAAAAGCTAGTTGTTAGTTACATTGTTTACTTTTTATTATTTCTTTAATATTTTTAGTAATGTTTTACTGATATTTAATGACATTGTTAAATGGGTGCTTTTGGTTTTTAAAAGCCATCTTGAACAGCAGTAAGACATAAAATATTTCAAATTAAATAAGTAAATAAATAAAATTAGATTGCTGCTGAATTCCATCTGGAGCAAAAAATATCAAGCAAATTTGGAGTTCCTGCCCAGACAATACAAGTTAGGATTATTATTTTAATTTAGAGTGGACAAAAGAGTATATGATTAGGGACATTTCGGAGAGGTCATTTGCACACACATCTGTGTATCAGACCTAAATTGGCCTTTGTGATAGGGAAGAAGAAATAGAAAGTATGGGTTGCGCATACAGCGGCTATACAGGGAGATGTTATCTTTCCAGGCTTAAGAAAATCTCATGCTGGTGTAAGCCATCTCCTTGGGTCAATTCTGTGCTGACTATTTTCTCTTGCCTCACTTTATATTATATATCTATATCTATATATAAATCCTAAATTAATACACTAGGTGCTCTGCAGCCAGTGCGGTTCCGCATTGATCTTGGCCAGCTTGTTTACACTGTTTTGGCAAGTTGCTGATGTACTTCTCCCTGGGGACAGAGCAGGGGTTAATTGCTGTTAAACTCTCAGTGCCAAGAAATGGTTCACACTCCCTGCTACATTAAAGATGACACTAATAAGGAAAGAGTGCGCAGGATTGCTCCGTGTTGGAAAATTGGACTTGCGGTGACAGAAACTTGGAGCCGGGTTGATGTAATAGGAAGGCCATAATGTAATTAGAACTGCTGAACATGTGTCATACCAAGTTAAAACGATACATTAATGAATCAAAATAGGTGACGGAGTGTTGCTCTTTCAGTAGATGGAGGTGTTTTCAAGGTTAGATTGCCTTTAATTTAATAATCGGCAAAATGGATATTCCTCAAATTATAAACAAAATTGACTTGAAGGCTTTCGAGCCCATTTTTCCCCCTGTACCAAATCAGCGAGTCAGGCGAGAGGTGGTGGGTGGTGGCAAGAGGAAGTGATGTTGAATGGAACTTTATTGAGCTTGGTGTATGTTCGGTTTGTATTTCACAGAAATAAAGTGGCTTCATACAAAACCACGTATTCTATTTAACTTTTCTGGCCCCCAGTTTTCACCCTGTCTGCAAGTTAGCTTAGAAATAAATAAAATTACATTAAAAGATATTAAAAGAGCTTAAAAGAAAAGAGGGGTGTGTGGTTAATAATATAAAATGAAGAAGAAACCAGCAGTGTATAGAATCATAGAATCATAGAATAGTAGAGCTGGAAGGGGCCTATAAGGCCATCGAATCCAACACCCTGCCCAATGCAGGAATTCACCTTAAAGCATCCCTGACAGATGGCTGTCTAGCTGCCTCCCTAGGTTATTGGTTCCATTGTCGTACTGTTCTAACTTTCAGGAAGTTTTTCCTGATGTCCTCCCTGGGCCGTACGGAGTCTGCCGACTTTTTTTTCTTCTTTTTTTACTCTCCTGAAATTATCACAAATTTATTCACAGGAAAATGCACGCGTTTCTGCTGAGAAGTATGCCATGCTGGAAATTACACGCAAGCAAACGTCAAATGGAATGGGGGACAAGTTGCTAAATGTTACATACTAACATAAATTATGGAAATGTTGAGAACATTCTCACAGAATTATTTGCATATTTTTCAGTACAACGGGGAAAGAAAAAACGAGAAGCGGTCCATGAATGGATACCAGAATGAACGACTTTGCCCAATCACCAACAAGTAGGACAAAAGAGGACACCAATTTGCATAACATTTGCATATACAAATATATATGTAAAGGTGCAAATTCAGAAATAATAGCTATTCTTTAAATAGAAATACAAGACATCTTAGCACAGTTGTGAAGACAGACTAGATGGGATGTGTGGCTGTGCAGTCCATTGTTCACGTGCTCCCTGTTGGTGGGCAACTTCATGGCCAATACCCTTCCTATAATTCTTTGACTTTAAACCAGAGTTGGACAGTACAGACCATCAAATAGATTACATCTTCAAATGGAGGACCATCCTCAGCCACCTCTCCAAAACAAAGGACTGCCCTCTGTCAAGTTGTACACCTAGCCACCGAGATGTCAACCTCATTTCTGATAATACCACATGCCCACCCCTGAACATCTCAGTACAGGGAGCCTCATATGGAAAGAGTTGGTCTCTCCATCCCCCATTTTCTTTCTAGTAATTTAGCTTTCTTGATCTTTAATCCCATATCCACCTACAATACTATATTCATTAAATAAAAAACCTACGGTTTACAAAAGCAATGTTAAGGCTCTACAGTTTCCAACCAAGCACCAAAAAGCAGGGAAATTGAGAGTTAAAGCTCACAAGCCTTAACGCCACATCCTCCCTAAGGAGGCAGAAAGTGCAAGTGAAATTCTCCTTCTCCCAAAGCAGATATACCATGAGGACAGGGTGGAGAATATGATATGCAGAAGTGACTGTGGGGTTGTGGAAAACTGATCACGAACAACTTAGGGCCACCTACTTCTCTTTTTTTGTTTAAAGCAGCCCTTCCCCAACCTGGTGCCCTCCAAAGGTGTTGGACTACAACTCCCATCATTGCAAGTCAGTATGTCCCATGGTCAGGAATGCTGGGACTTGTCATCTCAAAAATCTAGATCTGCAATTTGATCTGCAGAGGTGACTGTGGGGTTGTGGGAAATGATGATGAACAACTTAGGACCAGCTACTTCTCATTTCTTAGAGCATCTCCTTATGTTGAGAGTTGCAACCCAACACATCTGACAGGCACCAGGTTGGGGAATGTTGTTCAAGAACAAGGGAAGGCAGAATGTAGATCTCCAGATGTTTTGGAATTCAGCTTGTAAAAGCCCCTATCAGCATGGGCAGTTATCAGGAATGCCGCGAGTTGATGTCCAAATCATCAGGATAAATATATTTTCTGCCCACATCTGTACTAAAGTATGATGTTTTCCAGCATTAAGATATGTGATCAATCAAGGAACTACAAAAGAGCTGCATCACTTTAAATAAACTGTCAAAACCAAATGAAACAACAATGAATGAATCTTGAATACCTAATCCAGATAGCCCTTCAGATATCAACATTAGTTTTCAACACATGGCATAGGATGTCTGTTTTTTGAATATCAGATAAAGGATTTCTCTTACTTGTTCAGCAGTGTGAGATCAAAGGCAGAGCTACCATCAAATACTTCCATGCGTAAGTATTATTTTAAAATCAAGTATGAATTGATTTTTGTCTTCCCCATAACACATAACATGGGAGTTACAGTGCAACACATCTGGAGAGCACCAGGCTGGAGAAGATTGACTCCTATACATGTCTTCTCAGAAGCCAGTGCCATTGAATTCACTAGGGCTTTCTCCCAAGAGGTATAGGATTGCAAACTAATCTCATTTGAAAGGTGTTCAAGACAGCCAAACTAAACCTCTTCTGCTCTGCTGTTGCTTTGATGAGATGATGTATTGTGCAGGGATTGTGGGGAGTGAATAGTATACTTTTTATAAATACATTTTAAGAAAAAAAACATTGGTTCTTTGAAAGGCAGGATATTGACCAAAAGTTGGAAGTGCCTGGCACATGCTCTGGTTCTAGATCTGTAATGAATAGTGCCCCTTTTGTTATCAAGAGTGCTGCTATATGCGAGATGTGTGTGAGAGAAAAGTATTAGGCAAACCCTGTATTTGGTAAGGGTATGACACAGCATTCCCCATTCTGCTGCCCTCCAGGTGTTTGAGATGACATGTCCCAGCATTCCTGATCATGGGACATACTGACTTGCAATGATGGGAGTTGTAGTCCAACACCTTTGGAGGGCACCAGGTTGGAGAAGGGCTGCTCTAAACAAAAAAAGAGAAGTAGGTGGCCCTAAGTTGTTCGTGATCAGTTTTCCACAACCCCACAGTCACCTCTGCATATCATATTCTCCACCCTGTCCTCATGATTTATCTGCTTTGGGATAAGGAGAATTTCACTTGCACTTTCTGCCTCCTTTGGGAGGATGTGGCATTAAGGCTTGTGAGCCTTAACTCCCAATTTCCCTGCTTTTTGGTGCTTGGTTGGAAACTGTAGAGCCTTAACATTGTTTTTGAAAACCGTAGGTTTTTTATTTAATGAATTTCATGGCTTTGTGTAACAGATGACTGGATATTATACAGTTGACAACCAAGCCGGCACCAGCCAGGATGTTATACCATCTTGACATCCAATATAAAATCAAAGCTAGTATTATGTGTTGAACTCACTTTTAACATTAATAAATCAACCAAAATGCTTGCATCTCCCTCATTTTTAAAGATAAAGAGATGAAACCTGGCATCATGGTAGCTCTTAAGTAAGGATATAGCTATGCCAAGTATGAAGTAGATCCACTCATGGCTTGATTTTTAGGAATTTTTTAAAGTTCAAACAGAAATCTCTTTGGGGTCCAGGACCTTAAGCAGTACAACTTTAAAAAATGAAATTAAAGCTAAAGAGATGCAACTTGGCACCATGGTAGCTCTGAAGTAGGGATTTAGCCATGCCAAGTTGGAAGGAGATCCGTTCATCCCTTGATGTTTAGAAATGTTTAAAACTTCAATTTAATTGTTTTAATTAACTAAAATGCTTACAATTCCATCATTTTTAAAGATAAAGGGATGAAACTTGACAGCATGGTAGCTCTTAAGTAGGGATTGAGCCATGCCAAGTTGGAAGCAGATCTGTTTATGCCTTGAGTTTTAGGAATTTTTTAAACTTCAAACCCAATACTCCTCTTTGGGGTCTAGGGTCTTGAGCAGTACATTAAAAAAAAAGAAAGAAAGTAAAGATGAAGAGATGAAACTTGGCACCATGGTACCTCTTAAGTAAGGCTTTAGCCATGCTAAGTTGAAAGCAGATTGGTTCATGCCTTGAATTTTAGAAAAATGTTTGAAGTCAAACTTTTAAAAATATATATCCTAAAAATTAAGGCACGAACCTATCTGCTTCCAACTTGGCATGGCTCAATTCTAGGGTGACCACTAAGGTGTGGCGTAGTGGCTAAGGTATTGGACTGGGATCTGGGAGATCTGGGTTCTACTCCCCACTTAGCCATGAAAACCCATTGGGTGACTTTGGGCCAGTTGCAGACTCTCAGCACAACTCACCTCACAGGGTTGCTGTTGTGAGTATAAAATGGAGAGGAGGAGGATTATGTATGCCACTTTGAGTTTCTTGGCGGAAAAAAGTGGGATATAAATGCAATAATAAATAATAAAAAAAACTGTCAGGATTTCCCCAGATTTCTCCTGGTTTTTGTTCTATCCTCAGTGTCAGGGGGGATTTATGCAATAGTTTATAATGACCTGGAATTAAACACTTTCCCTTTTAAGGCCACCATTAGCGTGGCAGGTGGGAATGACATGCTTTCTGGAGGTGTGTCATTCTCTCCCACAGCTCCAATCAAGGCCTGATTGGAGCAGTGGCGTGGGGATGAGAATGACATGCTTTCCCCTCCTCCGCTCCAATTGGGGACTTTAAGGTGGCCCTAGAAAGCCATTTTCCTGCCACCCACTAGGTGTCCTCTTTTTTAGTTTCCCAAATCTGGTCACCCTACTCAGTTCTTGCACAGGCTGCATTTCCATCCCTAGATATTTACTCAAAAGTAAGACCCATTGAATTTCCTTGGTTCTTGAAAAGCAACACACTTGCTTTTAGGTTTGCCAGTCTCAGCATTCTATGTGTGTTATGAATGCTTGCTTTGTCTGTCCCTATAGTTTCCTGCAAGGTCCAGCCAGGGAAAGCCAGTAAATTAAACCCAGGGGTGGAGGGTGGGATTCCCTCAAGTTCATCTGACAGCAGGTGCTATAGAACATGGACCTTCCTGGAGTGTTGAGGGTGGATTTCTGGCAGACCCAGCCAGGCAACTTTATGACCTGTTAGTCCCTCCATTTGGTAGCCCGCAGAGCACCTGCCTCATAAGGCAAATGGCCACATAAGAACTGTTATTATGGCCTGCTACTTTGTGTCTTTAGTAGTCTGTGGTCCAGATCTCTTCAGAAGGGGGAATAGTGTTTTGTGGTTGGGGTCAGTCTAAATTATCTCCAGGGGTCCCTTACTCAGTGCCTCTGAGAGAAAAGAGATTGAGAATTTTCCCCAACTCTGTTACTCTTGAAGTTACTAGGCCTGTTGAAAATAGATTTTATAACATAAGCATGGAAACAGTGAATACCCTTTTTAACTTGTTAAACCAATGAAAACATGCCACACAAGAAGTCTTAAGATATGAATGGTTTATAAAGAAAAGTAAATGCAAAAGAACGTCAGATGCAGAAGTGAAATCTGAAACATTACCATTAGTTGTAGTAGTAGTAGTATCCTGCCTTTTGCCCAATGCTGGGCCTCAGGGCAGCCTTACAAAACTAAAACATATATAGCTAAAACCTATAAATAAGAATATACAAAAGTTAAAAATATAATTAAATACTTTTCAATATTAAAGCGTTTAAAACGTTTTAAATACATAACAATTTAAAAGTCAAAGGTACAGACAGAGGTCCAGATTATTTGCCAAAGGCCTGCTGGAACAAAAAAGGGTTTGTCTGCCTCCAAAAACACATCAAGGAGGGAGCCAGTGTAGACTGCAAGGATTAGAAAGAAAATCCATGTGTGTACACTATGCAAAATACACGACAGCTCAACAGTTTCTAAACCTTATTAAAAAAACAGGGTGACTTGGTCGAAACCAACGTTGTAGGCCGAGAAGCACTTTGAAAGATTTCAACGTTGTACTTAAAACTTAACACCGGCCCAAACTAATTAAATGAAGTGTTTGAAGCTTTCAACTTTATAGCTGCATGGACCAAACTCTTAGAAAAGAGGGAAGGAGCACACTGTGTGTGTTTGGGATGGGGATGGATAGAAAGAAAGGTATAGCCACCTATTCCCAGGAGAGATCTGAAGACCAGGTTATCATGGATCCAGAGGAACCATACTCTGCTTCACCAGGGAGCAAAAGAGCAAACTGGCCTTTTGAAGATAGCCCAAAATTCTCTCAGAGCCAAAGGAATGCATGTTCCAGAAGAGAAAAAAGAATTTCTTCTTCTTCACTCAAAAGGTCTGTGCTAGAGGCAGCGGCCATTTCACCCACCCACCCCACATTCTAAGGCAGGAGGGAGGGGGGAGAGTGACCCTACTGAGCATGCCTCGCGCTATGAGGGAAGGATTGACTTGAATGAGAGGTTAAAATATTCCTTAAAAATCAACCGAAGGGAATTTTAAAAAAATGAAAAGCTTTCCACCAACTACAGTGAAGGAGGAAGAAGACCCCACCACTGGATTAATTAATAAGGCTCTAGAAATTATGCAAATCATGAGCACAAAACTCGGAAACCGAAAGTCATTTGACAAAAGCAGGGAGACAGGTTTGTGTTCCTTTTCTACCTTAAACTGCTCTCCTTCCCTCAATCTTTCACCAATCTTCTTGAAATTTTCAGGTAATGTAAAACAAACATTTCTTTCTGGCACCTGTAAATTTCAGAAAGGTTGGTGAAACATTTTCGATTTTATGGCTGTTAGAATGACCCCCCCATTATCACTTTAATATGGCGGACTGTGTTTTTTACTGACGGCCCTTAACAATGGAGGCACAACTGTGCCTCCATTAATTTTCAGTTGTCTGCTGTGTCCAGGTCCTTGAATGCACCATCGAGTGATGTTTGTTGGCGGAAACAATTGTGCCTTCAGAAAAAGCATCAACAACCTCTCAACATAACTGAGATTCCATATTATAAATAACTCACAAATTGGGCTTGGGGAGGGGGGAGGCCAGGGGAACTTTACCCATCCCTCAGGCACACCAGCTAGCTACTACATGGAATTGGGCCTCTAAGAATTTCCCCAGCCTTGCAGTGAGTAAGGTAAGCCGTTATTGTTCTACCCCAATGCTGGTGGTGGGGGTTGTAGCTCAGTGGTAGAGTAAAAGCTGTGCATGAAGAACGTCTGAGATTCAGTCCCTGGTATCTCCAGGTAGGCCTGGAAAACCTCCTGCCTGAAATCCCAGAGAGCCTCTTCCTGTCAGAATTAGATTAGATGGACCAATGGTCTCTCTCAGGGAGCTTCCTATGTTCCTGTTACTTAGTCATGCAAATTACAGGCATTGGAGCTGTCAAGAGTTCACGTTCCCCATCCTTTCTCCGTTTTCATTCTCTATGTCCATCTGAGGAATATCTAAATTGGGGCCTGACCTTCTGGGAAGTGTCATAATACCCTCTGCTCCAACATGGCCCTTGTCATAAGGGCGCCATGCCTAGGCTAACCATATGAAAAGGAGGAGAAGGCTCATGTAACTTTAACAATTATAGAGAAAGGGGAATTTCAGCCAGTGTCATTTGTATGCAATTAGTTCCTGGTGAAATTCCCTCTTCATCACAATAGTTAAAGTTGTAGGCACTATACTAGAGTGACCATATACAAAAGAAGGCAGGGCCCCTGCAATTTTAACTGTTGTGATGAAGAGGGAATTTCACCAGGAACTAATTGCATACAAATGACACTGACTGAAATTCCCTTTTCTCTACAACTGTTAATGTTACATGAGTAGGCTGGCCAGATAAAATCCAGGTCAGGGGTCATGTAACTTTAACACTTGTAGAGAAAAGGGAATTTCAGCCAGTGTCATTTGTATGCAATTAGTTCCTGGTGAAATTCCCTCTTCATCACAACAGTTAAAGGTGCAGGCACTATACTAGAGTGACCATATACAAAAGAAGGCAGGGCCCCTGCAACTTTAACTGTTGTGATTAAGAGGGAATATCACCAGGAAATAATTGCATACAAATGATACTGGCTGAAATTCCCTTTTCTCTACAGTTGTTAAAGTTACATGACCCCTGACCTGGATTTTATCTGGTCACCCTATACATGAGCCCTGTCCTCCTTTTCATATGGTCAGCCTACCCATGCCTCAACTTCAGCCAGTAAGACCCCCACCTCATCCCCACTAGAAGTTCCTTCACTAGAGGCCTACTGAAGTCCCCCCAAGTTCAAAACAAAATGCAAGGTAGGGTTGCCAGAACTCCCATGGCTCGGGTTTTCCACTTCCACTGAGCTCCTTGGAAGTAGGGATGGGATAGGATAGAAATGATATATTTTTAAAAATTACTTTGATATTGTTTTTATTGCATTGCTTTTGTATGACACTTTGAGAGCTTGTAAATCGGAAAATTGGTATAAAAATGTTAAATAAATAAAATCCATTTTTTTAAAAAAAAATGGAGAACTACAGGAAGACAGTTAGGTGATTCTTCTGCATGGATAGTGATTTTATCATTCATTGTTATGTAGCTTTGCAGCCTACTCCAACAGCTCAGTGACAGAGATTATTTCTCAGGGATGACAGTGATCCAGTTTATGGGAACAGCAAGAGTTTTATTTATCAGCCCAGGATGCAAAAAATAAAATTAAAATACCAGACCACTTGCTCCAGAAGTCTTATCACAGGCCTTGTCTGCAAAATGACTTTTTCCATACAGAACCAATCCTTTAGGCTTCCCAGAATTCTCTATGGCTTCAGGAACAGGAATGTACCAGAAATCTTCTTTTCATTGCTGTTTAACACAGATTTGCCCAGTGGCAATCATGGATGTGAATGGGAGCGAGGTGTTTTGAGAAAGCTCACACATTCCCAAGACTGTATTCCTGTTTGCAAAATGCACACCTTAGAAGAATCCACACTTTAAAAATGTGATTTTTTTTTAAAAAAACAACATTTTGACTCTGTAATTTGTTGGGGAAAGTGTACATCGAGATGTGTACTTAAAAAAGAATGCATACTAAAATGTGCACTTTTCCTGTTCAAACAGAAAGCTTCAGAGAACCTTAGGGTTGTCAGTGGAATCCATTGGGTGATTCAAGTTTGTCAAGCTTTAAGCAGCTTGACCCCCTGAACTCACCCATGAGGTGGCCCCATTAAAACCATCATTTACGCAAATTGCTGCCACAATTTGTGTAATTTTACACAATGTTGGTCAAAATGTGTGTAATTTGCGCAAATTGCAGCAATAAATATACTTAACCCGTGCGAATTACAACTGCAATTTGTGCAAATTGCTGTTGCAATTTGCTGAAGTTAAACATACTTACAGCCACAATTTGAGCAAGCTAAGAGTATTTACAGCTGCGATTTGTGCATGTTATGGCTGAAATTTGCACAAATCAAGAAAACTGCAGCAGTGCTTTGTGTAAATGCTGATTTTAATGAGAAAAGAAAAGATGCAAAAATTCATGTATTTTAGGAAAAAAGCCCCTGTCTTGGTTCACAGATGCAAGCCGAGCCGGGGGCTGTGGGAAAATCTAGTGAACTCCACAAAGGGCCGGATTTCCCCATGATGGCCATCCCTAGAGATCCTTGGCCATCTTGAATGTGCCGATTCTCCCATCCCTATTTGGCAACAGCCTCTCCACACATACTCCTTGCCCCCTGCAGGCATAAGGCATACTCTGCAACTTTATTACAATATATAAAATAATCACAAGAAATGCTTTGAAAACATATTTCCTTTACAATTTAACCCTCAATGCCTTCAAAATAGAGGGCATTCTTCTACCTGCTGTTCATATATTGGACTATCCTTTGTAAAATACAACACATGGCCATGCTTCCACAAAAATCCCACCCCATGGCTGGATCAAAAAGTGAAGGCCCCCTGGGCAAAATGCCCTCCCCCATCAGGGGGCCCTAGCACATTTATCTAGAGGCAGTGGCAGGTAGCAGTGCCAGACTATTGGGTGTAGAGTGGCCAGTTCAAAATTACCAAGAGAGAGAGAGAGAGGGAGGGAGGGAGGGAATGCACCACCAAAAAAGAGGGCAGAAGTGGAAAGTGATTTGCATACAAATTTTCTATACTAATTCATATGTATATATGCAAATTTAGAAATCATTATTATTATTATTATTTTTAAAAATACAGTACGTTTCAACATAGCATGGAAGGATGTGGTCATGTGACCTGTGTGCCTGCATGTTTGGTCTGCTCTCCAGGTGTGAACTCTTGATGGGAAACTGTTCTTAAGGTTCTTTGTCTTTTCACCGAAATTGCTCAGGACAGCCTTCAAATAGAGGATAGTCTTCTGGCAGCCATTGAAATAGAGGACTGTCTTCTATAAAATAGGGATGTTGTGGGTGCCCTCTATGAGGGCCCATAACTCACCCCCCCGGGTCCCCAAGCTGTCGTGACTCTGTAAGTTCTAACGAAAAAGTGTGAGGACAACAAACAGACCTCTTGAAGGGAAAATACAAATCCTTTATTATACACAAAAACGATCGTTCTCCCTCCTCCAGCAAGACAAAGGTTCTTTAGCCCCTAGGCATTCAGTTGAGCTAACTTAGAGAGAGAGAAAAGAGAACAGAGTCATATCATTAAGACAAATTAGCCTGTAGTGCTTTGTTTGCTAGCCTCTCTGAGCGGCGGGCGGTCCTGAGTTTGAAGTCTCTCCTCTTTGCTCTCCGCCTCGCCACTGCATTCCTCAACCCCTTTGTCCCAGAAGAGAAAGTACTATCTCTCTCATTAAGGTCCTTGTTGCCTTGGGGATTAACTTCCTGCCCAGCCGTGGGAAAGGGCTCTTCCTCTTCTTCTTGCAGTAACTCCCTCGGCTCTTGCATTCCAAAACCAGGATCCGAGTCACTATCTGAGATTTCATCCCTTTGAAGCAGGGAGTTGGACGTAGACACAACACAAACCCTGTAATGTTGCATAGATCACCCTTTATAGCCCCTATCTATGCAACATTGCTGTTCTGGAAAAGACCCAAGCTGCCATTCTTATGAAAAATGGCAGCTTGGGGAAAGAGTGGGCAGGCCCATGGCACTTGTCTGTCGCTCACCAGGCCATTGAGGGGGTCACACGGCATGGCGAGCAGTAGTGGGCCGCAGCTTGGAGAACGACCAATGGCCATGTTTGAAGGTGAGCCTGTTCATCCCTTCACTAAAAGAGGGCACACTGCCATGCTAGTTTGGTTGAGCAGCCATTTTGATCTTTCACAGAGGCCCAGAGTGATGCTACATTGGGAGGAAACAAAATGGTACCTAGTAGGGGTGTGCACGCACAAATAAAATAAAAATGCTACACATATGTGCCAAATTTGAGATCAATCCCTCCAACCCGCAATTCATAATAAATATGAATTTATTAAAGATCATTTCAGTTCTGACAGATCAGAATGACAGCTCGCCACGTGCGTTCATTCAGACCTGTCAGAACGCAAATGATCTTTAAAAAATTCAAATAAAATCGAGGGTTGGAGGGATCAATCTCAAATTTCATACACATACACAGGCATACCCCATAAGCACTGTGACCAAGTTTCAAGCTTCTAACTTTGAAAATACAGAAGTTATAGGTATATTTATATGGCAGTCCGATAAAACAATAAAATCGCCTGAAAATTATCGTCTCCGATTATTATCGTAGGTTTTTCTATCATATCGTCATCGTTAAACACATGCACGATAACGACCTTATCGTATCATGCATTTTAACAATACGATACACATCCCTAGTACCTAGACCCAGCTACTTGGTACTGTCCAGGCTGGATTATTTTTTTAAAAAGAGGGGGAAGCAAAGACAGGTACTGAGGTCCCAGCAGCTGCCCACAGATGTTGGGTGATGATACCAGCCCTGTCCTTCTTCCTGCCCTGGCATCCCTGGATGGAGGTGCTTTTCTTATGATTGCTCCTTGCGAATCTCTCCTCCCCCCTCCATGTTTCTTATATTTTGCTGTTGTTCTCGTCCTTTTTCTTCTGCTGCTGTTTTAGAGGGTTCCTATTTGCTTCATTAAAAGTAAACAAAAGCAAAGAGAATATCGTGGGCATGTGTGCGGGTGATTCTATAATTTTATCTGAAGCCTGTAAGTGGAGGGCTAGTGAGTTATAGCCCTGCTGGAGGGATTCTTCTGAAATATAATGGACTGTGTCATATAATTCACTAGAAATTGCCAAGGAGTTATCACCTGTTACTGCTGATGACCAGGAAAAAAATGGTGGTTGGGGAGGTTTGGGGGTGGGGGTGGGGAAGCTTAAATCAGCAAATTGAGGTTAATGTACCTGTAACTTTATTCCAGTTTCTCTGGTTGGTCTGTAGTATGATTATGTTTTTGGGGAGGGGGGGTAGTAAAAAAAAGAGTTTTTTAAAACCTTCTTCCATTTTTTCTTCAATTCTAGTATATATGATAATGAGGTAGAGGAATCTCTCTTGTTTTGTACAGAAGTGGTGATACTTTTAACAAAGGGGAGGGACTATGAACTGGAACCCTTGAGGAATCCAGTTTCTGAGAATTCCGAAATGAATTGACTCAATCTGGACATGGACTACTATGAGGACTTATTTATACCGCAGTTTTTGGACCTTCCAGGCGTTCCATCGCAGCTCACCTCAAACCACAGAAATACATTTTTAAATTATTATTATTATTATTATTTAGGAAAAAAGAATGGGTCATTTCAGACAACATGCTAAGCCATGGTTAGGCTGCCAACCCTTCTGCAGCAAATTGTTAGCAAGCATGTTTAAACCATGGTTTTGTATCCCCCATGGTTAGGAATGGTTCACACGACATGCTAAGTCATGGTTCACACAACACTCTAAGCCATAATGTTTAGCTCAAAATGCTGTACTACCGTGTCTTCTCATTGTGTCTGAACAGGTCAATATGTTCAGAAAAAATAAGATGGGGGGGGGGGGTTGAATTGCAAATTCTTGAGTGGTCGAGGTCATATGTCATTTTAAACCTTAAAAGTCAAACTAAGGATGTAGAATGGCCATGTGTCTGCTTTTACAGAGGACAGACCTCTATTTGAAGGCAGTATCATGCTCACAACTGAGGACTTATTTATGAAAGCATGTCATTCCATTGCTGGATAATGACAACCGACAAAATAGCCTCTAGTGATGGGCAAACTCGCCTGTGCTCACCTTAGTGGGCACTCAACTCGCCGCTGCAGCAGTCTTCCCCCGCTCACCAGGCTGTGTGAACCTCAGTGGAGGCTGTCATTGAAGCAGGAAAGGGAAGTGCTTAATTTTGGTGTGTGGGCAGGTGGCTGCTGAACACTTGCCGAGGTCTTGTGAGTGCTTGGATGGGGAGCCGCCCTAATGTTGGGAGTGCCAGACTGAGTCCAGGGAGCTGAAGGGGGGATCCGCAGGACCCCCGGACCCTGTTTGGTGCCTGCGGCATCCCTATCTACAACCATATGAACCCATTTTCCTCAAAGAATTGGATGAAGCGAAGGAGTTCCAGTTTGGGGCAGTAAAATCTGATGATGTATGGAATACCAGTATTCTTTCTGCCCTTCCCCCTCCATCTTCAAATGCTCATTGCAAGCAAGTTCCCAACAATGGGCATGTAAAGGAGAGAGAGAGAGAGAGAGAGAGAGAGAGAGAGAGAGAAGCAATGAGCAGATTGTGAAAGGAAAGGTGGCAGTATCGCCTATAGTTTTGAAGTCTTCTACTACACCCCTTATTGGTCTGCCAAGAGAGTGAGTCCTAATGTCTCTTAGTTACTGCAAGACTGTATAGTAGTTTGTTTTAAGCTTGTTTTAAGATCTGGGGCACATGCCCAGGTTTGCACTTCTCTATCAACTCCCATGATCTTAAGATTTTGCTGGCACCATGATGGCTAGAGAGACTCTATTTTAAAAATGAAAGCTAAGGTTATTTGAAATGCCATATGGGAATTTAGATGCCATGATAGATTATATGGCCTATGATAAATGTCTAAAGTTTCTGTAATTGACCAAAAGCCAAACTGTGTGCATGCAAAGACATGCAAAAACACCCAAACACACACACACACACACACACACACACACACACACTCCAGACTTCCCAAATATCCTGTTCTGTCAGGCACAATGGATGAGACACCTGCATTTGAGAATTCGTAACATCTGCAAGCCAAAGTTTTTATCTGGCCAACCAAGTCAAGAACTGAACAAGGCTTGTTCTGTATGAAAACATTAACCTTGCTATGGCACCCATTGCAACCATTAGACTGGAGTGCGCTGACAACTATTGGGGCCCTGGACACATCTGCACCAAGCAGTGTATAACACTATAGCCATTTTTACACTGGCCTTTTATTGTGGGATTCACCTGGGTAGTCTCTGTGAGTTCAAATGATGCACAGGGACTCCCAGGGGCAGGGGGGGATGAGCGCAGCTTTCCC
The DNA here is from genome assembly GCA_029215795.1 of Anniella stebbinsi. NCBI lineage: Eukaryota > Metazoa > Chordata > Lepidosauria > Squamata > Anniellidae > Anniella > Anniella stebbinsi. Next base: position 15,820,604 of record JARDYH010000003.1, on the reverse strand, counting down.
CCAGGATAAGGGATGCCTGGGGAAACCCGATTCTTCCCGCAGTCCTGGGAATGTCCCAAGACCACAGGAAGTGAGGGCGCTTGTCCTGCCTGGTGCTCGCTTACTCACAAGTAAGTGGGCACCAGAAATGGGCACAGAGCCATGCAGCAGGGCTCTGTGCCCATCAAGGAAGGGGGGAAGCAAGTCCACCATCCTCAGGATGGCGGGGGTGGGGATGGAGGGGCAATTTTGAGAGTTATTTTTTTAAAAAAACTTACCTTTCTGTTGGAGCACAAGTCTGCTCTTCTCGGATCCGGAAAAGAAAAAAAATGGCGGATGTGACAGCCAGGGAGGAAGCCGGGTCATCACACTTCTCTGTGTACATTAGAGTGAAGATCCTGGAAGCAAGCATTTCCGGGACCGTCCCCCCTCCCTCCCTCTACACCTGTATGGTGAAGAAAGGCCCTATGAAAGTGGTATGAAAGAGGTATAGGGCATCTGTCATGGACTCTAGCAGTTGTCAGTGCACTTCAATACCGCTACAAAGCAGTAGTGTAGATACTGCTATAGTGCTATTTCCTGCTTGGTGTAGATTTGGCCTAGTCTTTTGAGGTATACACAGCAAACTGTAAACCTGGTTCATGAACCAATCGATTCATATGGATTATGCTACTGGCTAATACATTTTAAATTGGGCTAATGTCTGGGTAAGAGTGGGGGTGGAAATGCTCAAATGGAGCCGCACCTTCTGGCAAACTTGTGCCTCGTGAATGCAAAGGCCTCGGCTAATAAAGCTTTTATATTAAGGAAGAGATAATTTGCAAGCAGGGCCCTCGACAGCTGCCTGCGGAATAAGACAATATGCTTTTCCCTTCCCTACTGGGCCGACTCGTAATTCCCTGGTAACTTTATTGAAAATGTGCATAGGCTACAAAACTGAAGATTAACTGTCCAGGGACCTGCTTCCTAGAGCTTATTTGACGATTAAATCAAATGGCAGGCAATATATATTTGGTAATTCAGCTTTGTTACAGACTTTCCCCCATCTTGTGGCAAGTGTAATAGAAGATTCTGACACTCAACAGCCGTAAAAGAGATTCTCCCCTCCCCCCCTCAGGAAAGAGGGGGACCTTGATACAGTTTTGTTTTCCTGGTGAAATTGGAATTAAAAATTTACTTCTTCATGACAGAAGAGCAAAAGCATTTTTATTTTGAGAATAAATGGCAAAACAGCTTTAATTGCCAAAGATCTGACCTGGGATTTCCTATCTAAATAGCTCCATTCATTTTTATATGCCAAACATCCATTTCAGAAATTTAAAGGTATATATATATATATATATATATACACACACATACTGTATTACTTAGCCCAAGGATGGCCTCTTGAAGTACCTTGCATTTAAAAAATAGCAACTGAGCCAATAAATAAACCAATAAAAGGATTTACACTAGACTAAACAGACAAACCAAGAAATAAGTGGAAAGTCTTTGTCTGCTTCTTAAAAGCTCCCAGTGGACTTCTCTGATGGGCCTTCTTTGGACAAGACTTCCACAGTTTCCTATTTCTATTTTTATTCCCACTCCCTTAAGGACAGAAGACGAACCAGAGGCCTACCTAGTCTAGCGTTGGGTGGCCACACGAATTGCCAAAGGAAAGAAATGCAACACCTAAACAGAGGTCAAAAGTGGACGGAGTTTTGTATAAAATTTGCATATGCTAATTCATATGTACAGATGCAAATTTAGAAAACAACATTTTGGCATAGATTCAGGGTGATATGCAAATAGAATTTTTAGCATTCACCACCTAAGGTACGTCATTTACATGCTTTTAATGGCAGCACAAAACTTGGGACTTGTGGCACAAGGTAACATACAACTTTGGCACAGGTCTGGAGGTAGATGTCAGAGGAATCTGGTTTGGGGATGGGGCCCAGCGAGGTTTTGCCAGCTCACGGATCCATGAGCTGGCTCAACTCGGTGCATTCCAAGTCGGGTAAGCATGTGGGTGCCTGCTTTGTTTGTGCAGATTCACAGCCATCAATAGCACAATTTGCATAAAAATGCAGGCATAAAAGAATATTATGCTTGCAATTTTGTGCAAATGATGATTTCCTTAAATATTCCCAGCTGTGAATTTGTACAAATCAAAACTCATGGACAGAAAAAAAAGACACAAGTTCTTGCTGGGAACCTGAAGACTGTCTGACGGCTCACCCCATATGCACGCTGGGGTAAGGCAAATACGAGGAGTCCGGCTAGCAGAGTTCACTCATCCATATAATATGACAATTTTTTTGGGTATGTGTTAACTATGAACCCATATTTGATGTGTCGGTAGACACTTGTGGGTAGCGGCACAAAATCTGAGACTTGTGGCCCAAAACGGCCCAAAACTGGCACAAAACTTTGCCCTAAGTTTGAGAAGATACTGGTTTGGGGTTTTCATAGTTAACAGAGCTGAAATACAATGCATCTACAGTGACAGACTGTGATCTGCTGACTTGTGTACCTGCCTGGTCAGTCTGTTGCCCTGATGCACACTGTTGATGCTTAACAATGTTTATGGTCCTTAAACCTGAATTAGACAGGACAGCCCTTCAAAGAGAGGATGCCTCCAACCAGAGTGCAGTCATTTGGCATCCCTTCAAATAAATGACTGTCCTCTGTAAAAGAGGATATCTGGCCACCCTAGCCAGCATCTTGTTTTCCATAGTGGTCAACCACATGCCTATAGGACAGCCTTCCCCAACCTTGTACCCTCCAGATGGTTTGGTCTACAGCTTCCATATCCCCCATTATTGACTATGCTGTCTGGGACAGATGAGAATTATAATCAAGCTATATATTGAGGGTATATAATTTAGCTAAGGGCAACGTTAAGACTCCTGGTTTTCACAGTGTATGGTACAACTTTATATATTACTTTTAAGTCAAGGACACATGCAGCAGAATTTGTCACAGCCCTTTTTGAAACTATGGAAGAGAGACTAATTATAATGTACAGTTATGAAGAATTACATAATCTCCTATTATTTAAGAGATACTACTCCTAACTAAAGACATGCTAAATGTACTGCCTTCTACCAGTAGTTCACAACAAAAATTGTTTGTCTATATGTTTTTGTCTGTCTATGTATTTTTAATAATAATAATAATAATAATAATAATAATAATAATAGGTTACCACATTGGGTCAGGCTCCTATAGGAAGTCCACAAATGGTACACAAGTAGAAGAGGACCTTCCTGCTCTAGAGGAACTGGTACTCAGAGGTGTGCTGCCTCTAATACATCAGGTAGCCTCAATATGCTACCTATGTACCTACCTAACTTCAATTGGTAGAAGTAACCACAGCAAGGCCTTGCAAGGTAACAAAGAATGAGGAAAAACACGAGAAAGCTTCTCATATTAGAGTTCTTCTGAAAGCAGATATATGGGCATCTGCATTTTATATAAATGCTGTTTATACTCTTTCCCATTAAATAGACCACAGGTCAGGAACTTAGAATGAAACGGATGGAGATGTCATGCATTAACTTTCTTTTTTAAAAAAAACCCCTATATTTAGAAAGCACGTTCAAAGACATTGAAGCGCAATTTGTCCTAGTAGCAGACATCTGAAGAACAAGTGACATGCGTACACAAAATCTATATCGGTGATGTATTTAATTACAGAGTTGATTGAAATTGACAGCTTTAGTGACCTGTGTGTGCACTTGCTGTGATTGATGGATGCTTCAAATCTGGTTACTCTTAAACCAAATCTCATATTGCTCAATAATATCATCCTGTCAAATTGCAAACTACATTTTCACATGCGGAGCGAGATGTGGCAGAATTAAAATCAGGTGGAGATGAGTTGTGTTTAAATATTTATGCCATGGTTAAAAATGTCATATTTATAATATCATCCAAAAGCGGGACAAAGAATAGCTGCTATTGTTCAGACCAGTTATGTTCCATAAGGAGCACATTCTGTACTTTTTATAACATATAAGACCCAGAACACATGGTGTCCACATTACTGTGCTGCATGAAAGTGCAGGAGTAATTCTTGTTAATATTAGGGATACACGAAATAGTTTTCATCCATTTCTCTTTTTTATTGTGGGAATAGATATAGATAATCCTTCTTGGCTCCATTTCTACCCCAACTGCTTCCTCTTTTTCCTTCCAAGTGCAGTCCAAGCCAAGCAGAGATTGCGCAGTCGACATCTAGATGTTATCTGGCCAATTGAAGGTGGGTTTGTGATGATGTCATGAAGTCCATTGACAGTGAGAACAGTGCTTCCTGGATTTGTCAGATGGGAGCTCTCTCACCCAATCAAGGATTATGCAGTGAATAGAGATGGAGGAGAAATGTGTTTAGTTTGTATTTTAATTCAAACCAACCTAATTCTCATTTCCTGAACTAATATGTGAACCGGAATGCAATTATCCCCCCCTTTTTGCACATATATATATATATATATATATATATTGATGCAGTTGTCCTATCAAGACATTTGTACAAAATCCAAACATTAGGGGAAAGAGAATGCAAAAAAGCATATATTAGAGGAAATTGCTTGCAAAACGTATATATTAGGGGGACTTTCATACAAAAATGTATACATGTTTTCATGAGGACTTTTATATATATATATATATATATATATATATATATACACACACACACACACACACACACACGCACGCACACACACACACTGATGAAGAAAGAGGATGGGATGAACTTGTGAAAAAAATGCAGGGATTATAGAAAGCTGAACAGATAGCTTTGTCCATCCCTAGCAGGGGTGGGAGAATAAACTATTCACTCTATCAGATTGGCTACAGTGGGAATTTGCACAATATTAGAATAGGGACGGTGAGCACTATGACACCTTTTGGTGATTGGCATATCTGGACCTGCTCCTTGGGGGCTGTGCAGCTCTCGTGTCAGGATATGTTTTGCTTTTGGAGACCCACCTGCCTCACCTATTTGGAGCTGTGCAGCACTGGATGGGGGAGATGCAGGGCAGACTCCCCACACTTTCAAAGTGTCACATAAGAGAGGGGCCGGGTTTACCCAACTCCTGGCTTTAGAGAGTGCTCACCCATAGTGGCAGGCTAGGTGCCTGAAGAAAGGACCTAAGAGATCCCCGCACTTTTACATGCAGATCCAGGAAGGGGTGAAGTTCCCTTCTTTAAATACAGAGGCCCTAGTTTATCCCAAGCTCTGGTGTCTGTGTCTTTATTCCATGCTTCTTTCTCCACTCGCAATACAGAAAGCCGAACAGATAGATTTGCCCATCCCTAGCAGGGGTGGGAGAATAAACTATTCCCTCTATCAGATTTGGCTACACGAAGTCAAATGAAGTCAATGGGGAGAGAGAGGTGGCAGAGAAGAACAGGGGAGGATGAGGGCAATTTAAATGAGAAGGTTACATTTTTGCATGTACTTCCAAAACTAGTCCAAAATGCGAGCATTATCCAGTGAGTAATTTCAGTGAGTAGTTTTGGCTAAGGTGACCCTCTGAAAAGGAGGACAGGGCTGCTGTATCTTCAAAAGTTTTATTGAAAAGGGAATTTCAGCAGGTGTCATTTGTATGCATGTAGCATCTGGTGAAATCTCCTCTTCATCACAACAGTTTAAGCTGCAGGAGCCCTGCCTAGCATGACTAGATACAAAATTAGAGGCAGTATGCCTCCCCTGATATTGAAGGTAGCCTTCTCTCCATGACTTTGTCTAATGTCCTTTTAAAGCCATCCAAAGTGGTGGCCATCACTACTTCTTATGGTAGCTAATGCCTTATAATTGTATCTGCTCTCTTTTATTTCTGATAGTTAATATTAGCACTTCTTTGCATTGTTTTATTTATTTATTTATTTATTGCATTTCTATAGCGCCCAATAACCAAATCTCTCTGGGCGGTTTACAAAAATTAAAACCATAAAAACCATTCAAAATATAAAACAACAACAGTACAAAAATACAATATAAGAACACAACCAGGATAAAACCAAGCAGCAATACAAAGTTAATACCAATTTAAAATATAGATTTAAATGGATAAACTGTTAAAATACTGAGAAAATAAAAAGGTCTTCACCTGGCATCTAAAAGAGTATAATGTAGATGCCAGACGAACCTCTCTAGGGAGCTCATTCCACAGCCGGGGTGCCACAGCAGAGAAGGCCCTCCTCCTGGTAGCCACCTGCCTCACTTCCTTTGGCAGGGGCTCATGGAGAAGGACCCCCTAGTATTAGGTTTAAAATAATTTATTGTCTATTTTATTGTACACCACCATGGCATCTGATTTAGTGAAAAGCAGTATAGAAATGTTGTAAGTAAGTAAATAAGTAAGTAAATGAATAAGTAAATAAGGAAGTAAATGAATAAATAAAACAGATGATGATATGTTCCTCTCTTTTGCTTTTACTCACTGCAAACTACAATTCCTATTGATTGACATCTCCTGTGTCACAAGATATCATTGTAAAACATGGACTTGTTTACACTGCCTCGATGCTTACCACAAAAAGAACTAGAATTTCCATGATTGTTCTTTGAGAGCAGTGGAGGCTGGTGGCTCCTATTTTAGTGAGCCAGTGAATCCACTCCAGGTTTCAGTCAGAACTCTGAAGACGAGGAGTTCCTTTAGAGTTCTTGGATAGCTCCTTTAGAGTTCTGACTGAAACCTGGGCCAGATCTACACCAAGCAGGATATAGCATTATGAAAGTGGTATGAAAGCAGTATATAAAAGGCAGGAGCACCCATGATTTAGGGCCTGAGATGGTGGGAACCACAGAATGAGAAGTTTTGGAGGAGGAGGAGGAGGAGGAGGAGGGATTGGGTATGTCACTCAGTGTGAAACATCCAATCAAGAGGGAGAGCAGTATCACCCTCTGTGGTGTTCTCTGCTGTTATGGGCTAAAGGTTCAGATAAGGAATGGCTGTCAGAAGAGTGCCGTTAATTAGGACTACCCTGGTATTATTTAAAGTAGTCCCTGGCTGGTGAGACCTTGTGGAGATCAACATCTTTTATACTTGGATATCTACCGAGTCTGAACTCTCTTGGTCAGTATATGAACTCTTGTTTGCTGGGTATCGAATTATGTATGTCAATCATTTGCAAGAACTACAATGCTGAATGGATTTTAGCTTAAGTTTGTCTTTCCAGAGTCAGGTTGAGGGGCCCTTGCTGTGAAGAAGGCAATTGTTTGCAGTGGGGAGTTTAAGTGCTCCAAGCTATTTCACAAGTCTTTGGAATGTGTATCTGTGTAACCTGATCTATGGAAATAAAAATGTGAATGCAGAAGAACTCTTGTGTTGAATTGAAATGCTCCCTCTCACTGGGTGTTTCCCCAACAGCCCAAACACTGGACGTATGAATCAACAATCTCCAGGGCAAGATTGATATAACCAGAGCTCTCACCCACACCACTAGGGTTGTCATGTGTCCTACTCTACAGAGGTCTGTCCTCTATTCGAAGGGCAGTCAGAGGACAGTTCTCTATTTGAAGGGTTGTCCAGTCCAAATCCAGCTTAACAATAAAGAATTGTCAAAAGGGAGAGCAAGCAGGTGTTACGGACCAGGACCCCAGCCCCTCATCATTAGGGAATCCTGACACTTTGTCCTCAGAAGGAGAGGCTCCAGCATTAGGCAGATAACTCAGCCATGGAAAGGGATCATGAGGCTTCCACCTCCTCAGAACCCAGTTCCAAGAAAGATGTGGGGGTCAGCTTCCCTGCATCCAGGGGTGATCACATTACTACCCTCAGATTCTGAGGACTTGGGCTATGAGGACACTAACATACCCCAGCCACTCCCATATCATTGCAGGCTGAGAACAGGTCAGGGCCCTTGAAGAGACCAAGCCTGAGTCAGTATGGAGGTGGGGCCAACCAACCTAAGGAGAGCTAAACTCCAATGTAAGTGTTAGGCTTGTTCTGCTCCTTTTTGGAGCAACATAAATCCAATCCTATGTGGCTTCGAACTCTCGCACCACTCAGAGCTTTCCATGACGCTGATCTCTTTCCATCTTGTTCACTTGAGAAACCTGATCTAACCTGAACTCTGCTTGATATCTGATCCAAGCAGATCCCTGCAACCCAGGCTACAGTGCAGGGCATTGACAGAAACCATGCCCTCAAATGGTCCAGCAGGGGCCTTGAAGTTGCCCATCAACACTGACTACCTGGACAGCAACCTGAGCAAACATAGAAGTCACCTGGTCACAATGTCTGATGTTGGCTGTCTGATCTTCGGGAATGACATTCTATAGGCCCAAGAATAGCATTGCTTCTCAGTCAGTTGGGGATGATATGGAGTGACTGGTAGTAATAACTCACTTCTCTAACGAATCGCCCTCCGTAGAGAGTAATGTCCTTACATTAAGCTTCATTACTACATATTTACAAAGGAAAGGGGGGGGGCAACTTGACTACTCTTTCAGGCAACAGTCCTGGGTTTTCTTTTCTTTTTTTATAACAGCTGGGACTACCCAGAGGATCACAATAACAACACGAAGCCCAGCACCAAGTAAAATCAATAGTCAAAACTCTTAAGTAAAGAACAATTGTAGGAAAAAAAGGCAAAACTTTCAGTTGCTAACCCATAATTAAGCAGGCTAGATCACTAAATGTCACCTCCCAAGGCCTGAATATTCAGATACGTCTGAATTTATTTATTTTTCCTCCTGATATTTCGTTTGTGTGTTGCTGTTGTTTTTTTTACAACAGCAACAACAACCAAAGAATAATCAATGCATAATCAGGCAGAGGAGTACCTTGATGTGAGTATTATGCATAATTTAAAATTACCTTGATAGCTATTGTTAGATTTCTTTCTCAACTCTATTTTTATTTTCCCTTGCACGTTTTGGATAGATGTGAACAGCTCTATTGATGTGAATAGGATGTAATGAAAGCTATTTGCAGGTCAATTAAACTCATTCATCAGGATATCAGCCTGGACCTAAAATATTTATAGAAGTCTTTTTCATGAGAGTAAGAAATCATTAATTGGTGATTAACAAAAGAATGTAATAAGGAACTCATATCTGTGTGGTAGGGTTTTTTTATTGCACATTTTTGAACTAGCAAGGTTAGAAAACAAAAAGGAGAAATCAGTTTTGATTCACCTAAAAAAACTGTTTTATGTCTACAGAGGGTTGTCCTTAAGGCAACCAGGGCTCAGACAGCCAGCTCTTATTTTATGTATTTTATTTATTACATTTATATCCCACCTTTTTCCCTCCTTAAGGAACCCAAGGCAGCATACATAACCCTCCTCCTCCTCCTTTTCCTCTCCATTTTATCCTCACAACAATAACCCTGTGAGATAAGTTGGGCTGAGAGTCTGTGACTGGCCCAAAGTGACCCAGTGGGCTTCCATGACTGAGTGAGGATTAGAACCCGGATCTCCTGACTTCCAGTCCAATACTCTAGCCAGTATGCCACGCTGGCACCCCTTTATTCTGGCTCCCCTCAGTTCTGTATTCATCACATTCAACAGTATGCCACAGGTGCTAAATGCAAGTCATAGTAGTAAATAGTAGTATTACTACCAGTAGTAGGAACAAATTTAAAATATGCAGATCTTAAAGTTGTTTAGAAAAGGCAGAACAACTACTTCTGACACTAGTAGTTGCAGTAGTAGAAGTCTACTATGAGTACTACTACTAGTAGCAACAGTTCTGCCAGTTTCGGACAAGTAGTAGTAGCCAGTGCAGCAGCAGTTCAGCTCCTTTCTGTGTAATTTTAAGATTTGCATAGTTTTCATTTCATAGATTGGGGACAAGTCCTTCCTTAAGTATTCAAGGGAGCACCATTTATTGGGTGATTGGGGAAAAAAGAGTCAGGTGTTTGCCTTTGGAAAAATGAGGCAGTTCACCAGATAGTGAACTCTTATGGGCTGTCTACTCAACCATCTACTCAACAACTGGATAAAAACAACAACAAATAGGAACAGTTCATCTTCACTTGTAAAGTTGGTGTCATTGATCTGCTTGACCAGTATTGTGTTAAAGTTCTTTTTTAAAAAATAATTAATGGGAAAAATACTAAATAAATAAATTTACAACTTCAGTGTTTATCAACAATGTGCATGTTTGTGTGACTGATCATATCCATTCCTACACATTTAGCATTTTATATGAAAGGGATAAACCTTGCATGCAAATCATGCATCTAAGCCTGCAATCCTCTACACATTTGCCTAGGAGGATGTGTAACTGAACTCAGTGGATTTACTTCTGAGTAGAAATCATGAAATTGCGTACAAAAGTAATAATAATAAAATAACGTATGCAAAACATGTCAAACAAATTGAGGAAAGTGACAAAGACATTTCTTGGCTGGAGAGCCATTGATTTTGGGGCAGCCCTGAATAGACAATAGGGCTAAATCTTACTGATTCAGAGTTCTGCATATGATTAGATGGTGCAGGTAGTGTTCTCATAAGCCTGCGGGTTCAAGTTCATTTCAATGGAGGCAGTCAATCTTTGCAATCCAATGAAGGTGTACATAGATCCTGTTCCTCCATGAGGAAGCGTGAAGCCATTTTGATTTGGGAGCACCATGCATCCACCAGAACTCTTGCACCAAAACAGAATTGGGACACTCAGTTATTGAAGTCAATTTACAAGCCTATTGTACCTGTGCAAGCTGAAATAGAGTTGACCCAAATATATGAAGAAGGTTAATTTTGTTGTAAAGTATAAAATATATATCCCTTGTTACATATTCAGATGGATTCATAACAGCCATTTAACAATGACGTTTAAGAGTAATTTCTGTCAGGGAACTTCTGAAATTCAGAGTACTGGTCTTGTCTGAAAAGTTCAAATAATTTTAATGGATTTGAAGTCATTGGGGAGATGTCTTTATAGTAAGCAATTACTGAGTTTAAAAATACGAAAACAAGTTCCGTTTGTATGAAATGGTAGACAGCCTTACTTTGAAATGGGGTAAATGTTCCTTTAAGTGATCGACTTTACCAAGAAAAGAAAATTAAATACAGTTGCAGGAAGCATAACCAAATTACATCTACTCTTTCTCACACAGGTATTTTCATTTCACTTCAGCATTCATAAACATCTCTTTACTTCTAACAACACTGCCAAAAAAAGGCCAACCTTGGTTATTTTGTATGATTAAAAGTGCATTAGCCATAGATGTATTAATTTGCAGATACAGATTCTAATTGCTTAAATATTGAGCTCGAAACTACACACCAGCACGGCGGAAGGATAATTGGTTCTTGCCGATGGAGAAAAAAAAATACTATAATAAAGAACTTGAAAGGCTTGTCACATTTCACATAACAAGCAAAATCTCAGAATATTTGAAAAATATTCTGAAAGAAAGTGTCTTGGGGCTTTCTTAATGAGAATGAATGTGGTTTGAAAAGATCAAATAATATCCACATATGTCAAATACAGGTTCTAATAACAGTTAGAGATAATGAATAAAATTAAAGTAGGTCATTTGAAGTCATTTTAGATCCAATAAGAGCCATAGTGCTTAATATCTGGTTGTTAAAGTATAATTAGAAGCATTTTGTATTCACAAAAAAAAAAAATGGTATGAAAGATAATAAAAACATTAAGATGAGATATTTTCTCATCCTTTAATTTTCACTGGTATTTTGTTTTATTAGCGTTTCAGCAGTAAGTGGGCATGTAAATATGTTAATATTGTAATAAGTACGATAATGATGAATATAAGTAATACACAGTGTGTGTGTGTGTGTTTAATTTCCTGAGGGTGATAGTTTTTAGTAGATGTCATTTTAAAAAATAACATGTGAAAGAAGACTACAGCATCGTTTGAACCCAGAAATGAAATGACAGTTTGGTAACAAACCGCTATAAAATGTGCAGATTATGGGCAGTTTGCAACGCTGCAATTCATGTTAGGCCACTGATATAGCGCTAGGGTAAGCAACCTCTAACACAATGCCAATCGCGTCATGAGTTTCCCCAGAACTGATTATGAGGAGGAACATGAGGAATGGCAAACAAGGTGGAAGCCAAGGTCTAAGGTGCAGTCATAGGCATGTTTAGACGTGTGTGCTGGGAGTTGTAGGACTTTGTAATGCCTAAACATCTTTAGTCACGTACCCTAAGTGTGATATATATGACTGTATTTTTAAGAAGCTTGCTTGCTGTCCCACCAGAAACTCTCAAAGTGTGTCTCTCCGTCCCTCACTTTTTGACTTTGCCAATTAGGTTTTAGGTTCTGTTGGAGATAGAATAATGCTGAAGGGTGGTGTGAGTATCCGACTGGGGCCGTTTCTAAACCAGGCTTGTGGCCTGGGATGGCCACTGGCTGGTCCCTATGAGTCCAAATGATGCACAGGGACTCCCAAGGGTAGTGGTGGTGGTGGGGGGTTGGCCACGGGATTTTCCAGGGATAAGGCAAACCTGGAAAATCCCAAATTTTCTGCAGTCCTGGGAACTTCCTGGGACTGCAGGAGATGTTGCCGCCCATCCTGGGTGTTGCTGCGCTTACTCGTGAGTAAGCACGGCAGCACAAATGGGCATGGAGCCACACCATGCTGCTCTGTGTCCATCAGGGGAGGGGGACACACCAATTTCACCATCCCCAGGATAGTGGGGGGAGGGGGGCCTGATCATGCACATTTTTTTAAAAAAAACCTTACTTTTTCTGGAGGAGCGCTCATGCGCTCTTCCCGGATTTTTTTTTTAAAAAAACAAAATGGCAGGTGCAAAGTGCGATGACCTGGGAGGAACATGATGTATATTGACAGCAACGATCCCAGAAGCAGGTACATCCGGGATCACCCACTCTCCTGCCTTCTACACCCTGCCCTCTACAATAATAATAATAATAATAATAATAGGGGTGTGCACGGACCCCCCGGATTGGATCGGGACCCGGATCGGGACCTCCAATTTTGTCACGGATCGGTTCGGACAAAATCGGAGGCCCCCCGGACCGGATCGAGTCCGATCCCGACCCAAAAACCGGAAATTTTTGGATCGGCCGCCATTTTTTCCCCCATAGACTTGCATTGCAATGCAAGTCTATGAGAAAAAAATGGCGGCGGGTGAGTGAGGGGGGGCCTAACTCCCTCCCCCCCGGGGCCGTCCGCTGTGGACGGCCCCGGCAGGTAAGCCCCCTCCCCCGCGCTCCCTACCCCCCCTGGGGCCGTCCGCTTCCATCTGCTGGCGCCCGCGGGCGCCAGCGGATAGAAGCGGACAGCTCCGGGGGGGGGGTAAGCCCCCTTCCCCGCACTGCTTACCTTCTCGGCCCATCCGCTCCCGTTCGGCGCCGGCGACTACTACCAGCAGGCTCCGCGGCCTACTCCAGGGTGGCGCGCCGGGTGATGTCATCACCCGGCGCGCTACCCTAGAGCAGGCCGCGGAGCCTGCTGGTAGTAGTAGTCGCCAGCGCCGGACGGGAGCGGCCGGGCCGGGAAGGTAAGGGCCCCCCTCCCCCCCTCCGCGTGCCCCCTCCTCCCCTCCACGCACCCCCTGCTTACCTTCTCGGCCCGTCCGCTCCCATCCGGCGCTGGCGGCTACTACCAGCAGGCTCCGCGGCCTGCTCTAGAGTAGCGCGCCGGGTGATGACATCACCCGGCGCACCACCCTAGAGCAGGCCGCGGAGCCTGCTGGTAGTAGTAGTCGCCGGCGCCGGACGGGAGCGGCCGGGCTGGGAAGGTAAGGGCCCCCCTCCCGCCCTCCGCGCGCCCCCTCCTCCCCTCCACGCACCCCCTGCTTACCTTCTCGGCCCGTCCGCTCCTGTCCAGCGCCGGCGGCTACTACCAGCAGGCTCCGCGGCCTGCTCTAGAGTAGCGTGCCGGGTGATGACATCACCCGGCGCGCCACCCTGGAGCAGGCCGCGGAGCCCGCTGGTAGTAGCTGCTAGTGCCGGACGGGAGCGGACGGGCCGAGAAGGTAAGTGCCCCCCTCCTCCCCCCCCCGCTGTCCACTTTCATCGGCGGGCGCCCGCTGGCGCCCACCAATGGAAGCAGCGGTGGGCGCCAGTGGGCGCCCGCCGATCCGCCGATCCGCCGAACCGGTTCGTAGCCTTTTCGGACCGGTTCGGATTGGATCGGCCGATCCAGCTGCGGGATCGGAAATCGGATAATTTATCCGATTTCCCACTGGACCGGACTCGGATCGTGGATCGGGTCCGATCCAGTGGACATCCCTAAATAATAATAATAATAATAATAATGATTTATTTCTTACCCGCCTCTCCGTCTAGATCGAGGCGGGGAACAACAACATGATAAAATACATAAAACTAATTAAAACATGACAAATATTATTAAAACTGCATTAAAACATCCTAAAACATCCTAAAAACATTCTAAAAATTACACTGGATATGCCTGCCGGAAGAGAACAGTCTTTATAGCTTTCTTAAATTCTAAAAGACTGTTAAGTTGACTGTTAAGTTAAGCAGAGCCCCCCATGCCCAGCCCTTGCCCAAGTGCTCACAAGCCCCCATAGGCTATCAGGTGTGGGTCTGCCCTGGCTTCTGGCACTTCCCCCCATTGCGTGAATGGCCGCCGACATTAGCATGAAAGGGGGAAATGCACAACTTCTGGAGCTTCTGAAAATTTTGTGTTCCCCCCCAGACCAATGGAGGCTTTATTGGCCCCATTAAGAGAAGAATAAAGGTTTACCCTTGCATTCATAGGGTGTTTAAGGTAGGGTGATCAGATCGCCCGGGGTTTCCCGGTCCTAACCAGAAAACCTGGGGCGATCAGGGCCAACCGGGGGGTGGCGGGGGCAAACCGGGGCTGCGGGGGGTCACTCAGCGGCGGCGGAGAGTGGTGGCAGACCCAGTAGGTCTAGGCTGGGTGCTGTGCTGTGCTGAGGGACAGGCCGCAAAGCCTGTTTCTCAGTAGATTTGAGCACCGGAGGGAAGCGGACGCCTCTGCAGGTAAGGAGCATGAGGCGGGAGGAGGAGGGCCCCCCTCCACTTACCTGCATGGGCCGTTAAAAAATTTTTTAATGTTTTTTTTTGGGGTGGGCACGCCCCCTTTGGGTGGCCATTTTGGACCTGGATTTTGGGTTCCAAAATCTGGTCACCCTAGTTTAAGGCCATCATTGGCACAGTGGGAGGGGGGAGAAATGTGTGATTTTCAGAGACTGTGAAAATTTTGCATTTCCCCATGCAGCGTTAATGGTGGATGCCATTAATGCAGCGGGGGGAAAGCCAGAAGCCAGGGTGGGCAGCCGCCGAGTGCTCGCCAACCATGCAAGTGCTCAGTGGAGGCTCATGTGATGCGGTTCACGGGGGCAGGCTGAGGCAACGGCAGGGCGAGTGCTCACCGATTTTGGCCATCCCTAATAAAGCTAGGGATGTATGAGAAATTCAGTTGAATTCGTTTTTGATCAGGTGTTACTCAGTTTGCAGCTATAGGACCAAACATGGACTCATAAGCAATCTGTCACTGAAGTCCGCACATTTCTGAGCTTGCAATGTGGATCGCGAACCACGCATGGGTTCTGCAGTATGCGTACATTTGAAAAAATGTTCATGAAAAAATGTGTACTTTTGAAAAGACCCTTTCGTCAATGAAGGAAGAATGTCTACTTTTCAAAATGCATACATTTGGGAAAATATGCACAAAAATACACAAGGTTTTTCACATGGAAAACAAACAAACAAACAGAGCTCGCAAGCTGATATGGATCTGAGTCGGAACAAACTTTGGGAGGGAAGGCTGCCACCCAGAAAAAAATTGGTGAAGAAATTTGGAGAGAATTCTGCAAAGTGGCCTTCTGTTGCTAGGAGGGGAACAAAAGAAAAACCTCAGGATGCTTCCGAGAAAAAGATATTCTGAAAATTGTTGGCTTAGCTCTAGTTCTTCAGGGTTCAGCACCTTCCCCAGGCCTTCCAAACATTAAATTTCTGAGGGGTGATTGATTGTGGAAACATTTTGTCTCTAATTCAGATGTTTACAATACTGCTACTTCCATGAAAGCCCTGCACTATGTATAGGCTGACCACAGGAAAAGGAGGACAGGGCTCATGTAACTTTAACAGTTGTAGAGAAAAGGAAATTTCAGCTGGTGTCATTTGTGTGCAATTAGTTCCTGCTGAAATTCCCTCTTCATTACAACAGTTAAAGTTGCAGGGGCCCTGCCTTCTTTTGTGTCTGGTCACTCTAGTATGGTGCCTGCACCTTTAACTGTTGTGATGAAGAAGGAATTTCACCAGGTACTAATTGCATGCTGGCTGAAATTCCCTTTTCTCTACAACTGTTAAAGTTACATGAGCCCTGTCCTCCTTTTCATATGGTCACCCTAACTATGTATGAAGTATTGACCAGAGCTAGTGCTGTGCCAAAATCTGCCCTCAAATTTTCTTATTCTTTCACCATGAAAGAACCTTCCATTTAACTGCCGGATTCTCAGGATGTCTTATAATTTATTTTGAATTCCTTTTGGTGGTATTTTTGAGCTGGCCAGGGGTGCTGTGTGTGTGTCCCCCTTTCTATTACAACACCTCTCCATTGCTCTGCAGCCTCCTAGGCTGCCTGCACTTCCTGATCTGAAAAAACAGTCCTATGGGAGGAATTACCTCAGACTGTCTTCCCTGGACTTTAAGTGAAGCGTGAGAAGTCAAGGAGGCTACAGGTTGCCAGAGCGGTGATTGTAAAAAGACAGGACTCTCGGACACACTCCCCAGCCATCTCCTAAGTAATATAAACAGAAGAACCCTGAACCCAACCCATGAGAATTTCTCCAACATTTTCTTCTCCTTTGAATTTCTTTTTAGCAGCAGTTTCTCTTCTATTAAATTTGATGAGAATGGTTGAGAAAAAATGTGGAATACCTGTCTGGCACAGCACTATGGCAACTGAATGATGGATGAGAGAGAAAAGGAACATCCTTGACCACTTTGGGGTTTGGCCCTGCATACCCTGGCTGATATGTGTACTGAGCTTGGATGGCTATCTAACAAACTTTGTTATTCAAATCAAGATCGAATGCTTGGCCTGCTTGTCTTTTTGTCTCAGTCTGTTCAGCCAGGCGTCCCTACCTTGAATGCCTGCATGGTCATATGTCATTCCAAGAAGACTCTTAGGTACTTCCTGGAATCGTCATGTGACAATCCCATGTGGTGCGTCCTGCCCTGGTCACATGTAGGGATGTTACAGGCTTCTGGTTGGGTCTAGGAATCCACCAGGCACACACACACACACCCCGCCTGGATCGTCAAACCCGGCTCTCCTAGCCAGGAGGTGCTTACACTCACCACGTGCCATGAGGTCTGGGAGTGCCCTGCAGCCATCAGCTTCGCCCTTTGAGCCAGTATTTTTACATAAGGTCTGGGCTCTGGAAGTTGCATATACCTAATCTTGTGCACTATGGTGGCCGTAAGTGGCCATTTATGCAAGATTAGGGGCTTCTAGAGGGGCCATGTGATCATGCCAGGGTATTCCAGGAAGTGCCTGCCGGAGTGAAATACTGTGAAGACAGCCACACTCACTACAAGCGCATGCACATAGTGCTCCAAGGAAGAGGAAGTGGGGAGGGGAGCAATGCAACCTGGAAAGGCTGGGTGGAGGGCAAGATGGAGATTTGTGCTTCAGTAGTAGTTCGTATATACAAAATGAGATCTCAGGATAATGGAGGACAGATAAAGTTGAAACCCGATGAGCAAATCACAATTTCTGTTGGGGTAAGTTCAGCCAGCACCACGTGAGTTATGTCTCCCCCCTGAACTCCAGGCTAAAGAAATATGCACCAAGGCACTGGAGGATACACATGTACAATATTACGCTTTAGAGTGGTAACATCTCCTACTTTGCAAATGATTGGGACACGTTTGCTAAAACAATGGCTGCCACCAGCACTTCGCTATTGCTAATGATGACAAAGCTTTTTTTTTTTAAAAAAAAATAGATGCTATATTTAAACATGGTCCTCAGGTCAAAGTTCATGGTTGCTCCCTTATGGGACCATGTACAAAGGTGTAGTCCAGGTGAGACCGGTAGGACATGATGAGTGTTGACATCAAAAGTTTGTTCCCAAAGAATATGGAAATTGTAGATCCCTTTCCTGGGATCTTTCTTCTGGAAGATCCCTGTGGTCAATGGCAGTTTTCCGGCTCACCAGCCTACAATTGCCCAAGGAGAAACATAACAGATAAATGACAAAATAAGGTCCTTTTGTCAATATGTAAGCTATCAGGCTGAGCACATGTCCTTGCTAGGTCATAAAACGGAACATTAATTTTTAAATCAGTTGTCTTCCTGATTTGCTTTTTTCACCCAGCAGCAAACTGGATCTGAATTCAACAAAGCAACAGCAATGAAAACACACAAGGTAAAGATCAAGAATCTTTTAAGGTATTCTCCTTCCTGACAGTGCAATCCTATTTACTCAGATGTAGACACCAGTGGGTCTAATGGGACTTACTCCCAAATAAGCATTTATACTAGGCTGACCATATGAAAAGGAGGACAGGGCTCTTTCAGTTGTAGAGAAAAGGGAATTTCAGCAGCATGCAATTAGTACCTGGTGATATTCCCTCTTCATCACAACAGTTAAAGTTGCAGGCACTATACTAGAGTGACCATATACAAAAGAAGGCAGGGCCCCTGCAACTTTAACTGTTGTGATGAAGAGGGAATTTCACCAGGAACTAATTGCATACAAATGACACCTGCTGAAATTCCCTTTTCTCTACAATTGTTAAAGTTACATGAGCCCTGTCCTCCTTTTCATATGGTCAGCCTATTTATACTGCAGTCTGAGACAGCTTGACATATTAAGGGAAATGAAGACCTCACATGAGGATAAATAGTAGGGATGTGCACTGGATCGGACCCGATCCACGATCCGAGTCCGGTCCAGTGGGAAATCGGATAAATTATCCGATTTCCGATCCCGCAGCTGGATCGGCCGATCCAATCCGAACCGGTCCGAAAAAGCTCCGAACCGGTTCGGCGGATCGGCGGATCGGCGGGCGCCCACTGGCGCCCACCGCCGCTTCCATTGGCGGGCGCCAGCGGGCGCCCGCCGATGAAAGTGGACAGCGGGGGGGGGGAGGAGGGGGGCACTTACCTTCTCGGCCCGGTGGCTCCCGTCCGGCGCCGGCGCCTACTACTACTAGCAGGCTCCGCGGCCTGCTCTAGGGTGGCGCGCCGGGTGATGTCATCACCCGGCGCGCTACTCTAGAGCAGGCCGCGGAGCCTGCTGGTAGTAGTAGGCGCCGGCGCCGGACGGGAGCCGCCGGGCCGGAAAGGTAAGGAGGGGGTGCGTGGAGGGGAGGAGGGGGCGCGCGGAGGGGGGAGGGGGGCCCTTACCTTTCCGGCCCGGCGGCTCCCGTCCGGCGCCGGCGCCTACTATTCCCAGCAGGCTCCGCGGCCTGCTCTAGGATGGCGCGCCGGGTGATGTCATCACCCGGCGCGCTACTCTAGAGCAGGCCGCGGAGCCTGCTGGAAGTAGTAGGCGCCGGCGCCGGACGGGAGCCGCCGGGCCGGAAAGGTAAGGAGGGGGTGCGTGGAGGGGAGGAGGGGGCGCGCGGAGGGGGGAGGGGGGCCCTTACCTTTCCGGCCCGGTGGCTCCCGTCCGGCGCCGGCGCCTACTATTCCCAGCAGGCTCCGCGGCCTGCTCTAGGATGGCGCGCCGGGTGATGTCATCACCCGGCGCGCTACTCTAGAGCAGGCCGCGGAGCCTGCTGGAAGTAGTAGGCGCCGGCGCCGGACGGGAGCCGCCGGGCCGGAAAGGTAAGGAGGGGGTGCGTGGAGGGGAGGAGGGGGCGCGCGGAGGGGGGAGGGGGGCCCTTACCTTTCCGGCCCGGCGGCTCCCGTCCGGCGCCGGCGCCTACTATTCCCAGCAGGCTCCGCGGCCTGCTCTAGGATGGCGCGCCGGGTGATGTCATCACCCGGCGCACTACTCTAGAGCAGGCCGCGGAGCCTGCTGGAAGTAGTAGGCGCCGGCGCCGGACGGGAGCCGCCGGGCCGGAAAGGTAAGGAGGGGGTGCGTGGAGGGGAGGAGGGGGCGCGCGGAGGGGGGAGGGGGGAGGAGGGGGCGCGCGGAGGGTGGAGGGGGGAGGGGGGCCCTTACCTGCCCGGCCCGGCGGCTCCCGTCCGGCGCCGGCGCCTACTACTACCAGCAGGCTCCGCGGCCTGCTCCAGGGTGGCGCGCCGGGTGATGTCATCACCCGGCGCGCTACTCGAGAGTAGGCCGCGGAGCCCGCTGGTAGTAGCCGCCGGCGCCGGACGTGCCGAGAAGGTAAGTGGCGGGGAAGGGGGCTTACCCCCCCCGGAGCCGTCCGCTTCTATCCGCTGGCGCCCGCGGGCGCCAGCGGATGGAAGCAGGCGGCCCCAGGGGGGGTAGGGAGCGCGGGGGAGGGGGTTTACCTGCCGGGGCCGTCCACAGCGGACGGCCCCGGGGGGGGGAGGGAGTTAGGCCCCCCCTTACCCACCCGCCGCCATTTTTTCCTCATAGACTTGCATTGCAATGCAAGTCTATGGGGAAAAAAAAGGGCGGCCGATCCAAAAATTTCCGATTTTTGGATCGGGATCGGACTCGATCCGGTCCGGGGGGCCTCCGATTTTGTCCGAACCGGTCCGGGACAAAATTGGAGGTCCCGATCCGGGTCCCGATCCGATCCGGGGGGTCCGTGCACACCCCTAATAAATAGCTACTTTATACTGCTGGGTTATATTAAGGCAGAGATGGATGTCAGGTAAGTCTTGGGCCAGATCTACACCAAGCAGGCTATAGAAATATGAGAGCGGTATGAAAGTGGTATATAAAAGGCAGGAGCCACACCAAGCACAATGCAGCAGTATGAAAGCGGTACATGGTATGTGTCAATGGGCCCCAACAGTTGTCAGTGCACTTCAATACCATAAAGCAGTAGTGTGGCTCCTGCCTTTAATATAGCACTTTCATACCGATTTCTTAGTGCAATATCCTGCTTGGTGTAGATCTGGCCTTGATCTACCAAATCAATCTCTGGTTGATTTGCAGTAGATTAGCAAGGATCTGTGACCCCCAGTTGTTTCACAATAAGAATATAAGAGCCATGCTGCATCAGACCAAAGACCTATCTAATGCAGCATTCTGTTCACACAGTGGCCAACCAGCAGCCTGTGGGAAGCCCATTAGTAGGACATGTGCAATAGCACACTCCTGGTCACCAATAATGGCAACAAAATTACTTCTCCATATATACCCAACCCTAAGATGCTGTTGAAATGAAGCAAACTTGGAGTAACTAGGAGTAGGTTTTTGTGTGGAAGGAACTGTGGGTTCAGTTCTGGTACTCAAATATAGCCTGGATCACAATACTTTGATCCTACATGAATGTCTTTAACATCAGTTTCCAGTTAGTGGATTTCACGTTTCTAGTAAAAAATGTAGATCCATCACCACTAGTCTGAATTCTGCTCACTTCATTGGGTAGTAATGAGTGAACTGTCCCCATCATAATTCATAATTTGCTCACTGATACCAATGCAATGTAAAAATAAATAAATAATAATTAAAAAAACCTCTAGGGAAAGTGCTCTCTTATTATGAGTAGGGATGTGCACTGGATCGGACCCGATCCACGATCCGAGTCCGGTCAAGTGGGAAATCGGATAAATTATCCGATTTCCGATCCCGCAGCTGGATCGGCCGATCCAATCCGAACCGGTCCGAAAAGGCTCCGAACCGGTTCGGCGGATCGGCGGGCGCTCACTGGCACCCACCGCCGCTTCCATTGGCGGGCGCCAGCAGGCGCCCGCCGATGAAAGTGAACAGCGGGAGGGGGAGGAGGGGGGCGCTTACCTTCTCGGCCCATCCGCTCCCGTCCGGCACTAGCAGCTACTACCAGCAGGCTCCGCAGCCTGCTCTAGGGTGGCGTGCCGGGTGATGTCATCACCCGGCGCGCTACTCTAGAGCAGGCCGCGGAGCCTGCTGGTAGTAGCCGCCGGCGCCGGACGGGAGCGGACGGGCCGAGAAGGTAAGCAGGGGGTGCGTGGAGGGGAGGAGGGGTGCGCGGAGGGGGGGAGGGGGGCCCTTACCTTCCTGGCCCGGCCGCTCCCGTCCGGTGCCGGCGACTACTACTACCAGCAGGCTCCGCGGCCTGCTCTAGGGTGGCGTGCCGGGTGATGTCATCACCCGGCGCGCTACTCTAGAGCAGGCCGCGGAGCCTGCTGGTAGTAGCCGCCGGCGCCGGACGGGAGCGGACGGGCCGAGAAGGTAAGCAGGGGGTGCGTGGAGGGGAGGAGGGGGCGTGCGGAGGGGGGGAGGGGGGCCCTTACCTTCCCGGCCCGGCCGCTCCCGTCCGGCGCCGGCGACTACTACTACCAGCAGGCTCCGCGGCCTGCTCTAGGGTAGCGCGCCGGGTGATGACATCACCCGGCGCGCCACCCTGGAGTAGGCCGCGGAGCCTGCTGGTAGTAGTCGCCGGCGCCGGACGGGAGCGGATGGGCCGAGAAGGTAAGCAGTGGCGGGGAAGGGGGCTTACCCCCCCCCCGGAGCCGTCCGCTTCTATCCGCTGGCGCCCGCGGGCGCCAGCGGATGGAAGCGGACGGCCCCAGGGGGGGTAGGGAGCGCGGGGGAGGGGGCTTACCTGCCAGGGCCGTCCACAGCAGACGGCCCCGGGGGGGAGGGAGTTAGGCCCCCCCCTCACCCACCCGCCGCCATTTTTTTCTCATAGACTTGCATTGCAATGCAAGTCTATGGGGGAAAAAATGGCGGCCGATCCAAAAATTTCCGGTTTTTGGGTCGGGATTGGACTCGATCCGGTCCGGGGGGCCTCCGATTTTGTCCGAACCGATCCGTGACAAAATTGGAGGTCCCGATCCGGGTCCCGATCCGATCCGGGGGGTCCGTGCACACCCCTAATTATGATATTCCATTGTATGTTTCAATTTCTGTACATTTGCATCACCAAAGTGCATTTTGGGAACATTGTGTGCATAATTGGCATTATTTTCCTTCCCCATTAAGCAGGACGTCATGCATCACAATAATAGCCTTCTCTGATTGGCTGTTATCACATGTGCTTTGTTTACAAGAGTACATTGACATGGAGCCAAGGACAGAGGTTATGGATGTGGAAGCAGATCAAGTGTCAGTATGTGGGGGCGGGGGGAATGCAGATTGCATGTCACTGTTCAGGCCAAGAGTAAATAAGGGTCAGAGCACTGTCTCTGACTTCATACGTAGTTTTCTGAGCCATCCTATGTCCCCCCAGCATGGTTGCCCAGGGACCATAGGATTGCTCTCAAAACGGGTAAAGTAAAACAATTCTGCATGCATGCACATTGCAGCTGGGCCTTTCTCATTTCCTTCTGGAGTTTCAGACAACCAACACCTGAGCATGCACAAAGATGACAGAATTTTGTTGCTTAGCAATGCAGGCTGCAGAGGCTCTGAAAATATCAATTATCAATCTCAGTATGAATTATGAAAATATTGAAATGCGATGGATTGAAGCCTGGGTTCATTATACATTCAAGAATTATGAACCATCTAGATTGGATTTAAGAACCAAGTAAGTTTGGGCTTTGGCAGCAGTTCAAATTTAGAGATGTCCAAAAGTCTCCTGAGGAATTTCGCTAGTTTTACCACAGCTTTTTTGTTGGCCCATGAAATTCCTCTGAGGCTTCGCGTGAGGAGGAAACTTGAAATTTGCTTCAAGTTTCATGTCAGGTGGAATTTTGGGATAATCTAGGAAGGTGTGGAGTTTCCCAAAGAAATGCTGCTATTTTTATACAACTGCTTCCGGCTCCCCTCAAGCTCTCTCAGTTATTCTGCCTGAGAAGGAAGGAACCCCTGATGTTCTCTTGGAATTTCACTCAGGTGAAATTTTGATAGCAGCCAAAATTTGCATAATTAGTCCAAGTGGCACATTATTGTCTACCATGACTAGCAGCAGTTCAATAAGACCTCGGCCAAGATGTCTTTCTTAGCTCTGCTACTCGGTTCTTATTAGCTGGAAATATCAGTGGTTCGACCTGTGACCTTTATACATGCAAAGCATGTGCGTGCAGATTAAAGCGATGGTCTTTTCCATCATTTTGAGTAGGGGTGTGCACTCATTCATAACGAATGAAAAATTGAAATGAATTGGGCCCTTTCATTTCATTCATTACCACTGAAGAAAAGAATCTGAGACTTCTCAAATACTTCTGAATGTCATATATTAATTCGTCGCTCATTCAGAACTCATTCGGAACATATTCAGAGCCATATGATCTTTCATTTTCTCCGGCAGCCTGAAAAAGGTCAGGTGGAGGTCACAGGCAGAGGGTGGGTGGGAGGGAGGGAGCTGGGGAAAAACAATTGACAGTAGCTGTCCAATCTTCAACCCAAAAGCCAAAAAAGGAAACCCCTATAGAGATGTCCAAAAAATCCCAAGGCAAAGGGGTGGAACTAAAGATGTGGTTTTATTATAAACCAGGATCCAACACATTGGATCCTTGTTTACAATAAAACTACATCCTTCGTTCCACCCCTTTGCCTTGGGATTTTTTTTTTTGGCAATCTTCAACTCAAACAGATTTTAGCAAAAATGTCTCCAACCTTCTGATAGGTCTTCTTTCCACAAAGAACTTTCCAGTCACATCAACAAAAGGAGGGATGTATGGAAATCTATAAACGACGAGAGGATTTTTATTTTGTTTTATTTTATTTTTGGCCACAGCGAGGAGTTGCAGATTCCTCTATTGTTTGGCAGTTGTTGTTGTGCGAACCAGCCGTACGTCTGAGCTGCTGTATCATAGCCAAAACCTCTTTGCAAAACCTCAGCGACTCTACAATTCAGTTTTAAAAAAATAACATATGCTCTGTATGCTCTATGGACCACCTTGGGAAAGCTTAGCTCCTTTGCCAGACAACCAAGCAAATATATATCTTGGTTAAAATTCACAATCCAAGCAGAGTAATAAAGATGTAACAGTTCTTTAAGGCTTAAAGCAGGTGCTATATGAAACAAACAACTTGCTTACCTTTGTCCAATCATAGGGAAATCCAGCCCTATTGGGGCTTAACAGATTCCCCGAAGACCCTGGCTCGGCTTGAATTTATGAGCCAAGCCAGAGGATTTTTCCTGAAATCAAGGAACTTAATTGTTTCCACCCCTAAAGTTGCCATTTTCCCAATGTAGTACCCATAGGTGCCATTTGTGAAAACTGGATCCCCAGTGTGGTGCTCACAGCTTCCATTTGCGCAAATTTCGGCTGGAAGTCACAGAATTTGCATAATTTGGGCACATTATGACTGTAATTTGCACAACTTATGCACATTTGGGCCATAATATATGCAAATAGTTTTATGCAAAAAATAATAATTCATGGAAATTCTGCCAGCTGGCCGGACACATCCCTATTATCCAGTGCATGTGAAAGCTGAAGGCCCATTCCCACATCTTTTTGGTAATGTAGAAATTAAGGTATTATGACGGGTTCATATATTCAACAGGAATGCACAGTTTCTTCTATGATGGGAGAAAAGGCTCACCTTCCTCCCCTCCAACTACATAGGTAACATTGCATGTCACTAGCAACTCTGCTCTCTTATGACCATTGGAATTTGTGGAGTGGGGAGCATAAAACACACCATTTTTTTCCTCTTAGAAAAAGGGAAGGGCATTAATGTGCAAATAGGCTGTTCATACTGGTCTCCCAGTTCGTGGTAGATTTTACCTGTGTACTTGCTATGAAGCTGAAAATATATACATGTCTACACCATCCATTTATCTAGGGGTCAGCTCGAGGTCATCCCTGTCCACACAAATGATGCACGGGGATCCCGGGGTCAACCGGGAATGACCACTCACTTTCCCTGGGATAAAATGGCTGGCACTTATCCCGTTTTTTCCTGCAGTCCAGTGACAGTCCCGAGGACTGCGGGCGGTGTGGCACCGGCTCCCAGGTCCTACCTCCTCCCCGCAAGTAGCAGAGCCTCAGGACATAGTCATGGAGCTGTCCAGGGGGGTCTCCATGCCTATCGAAGGTGGGGGCGGTGACATTTTTATATCCTTTGGATGGCTCTCAGGGGCGTTGGGGCGCTGAGTTTCCTGTTTTTGCTTTTTTTAAAAAAACTTACCTTGGTGCTGGATCATGTCATTGCACTTGGGCAACATCTTCTCTTAAAAAACAACAACAAAAAACAAAACAAAAAACTCACGCCAGGCCAGAACATCCCTCTTTCCTTCTGGGACATCGTGCCGGCATTTGGACACTGTGGGATTATCCCGGAAGCTGAAAAGCCCGAGATCCTCCTCTCCCATCCCAGAAGGCTCATTGGTGTAGATGAGCCCAAAATGTCAATGTTAGATTGGCTCCTAATTAGTTTTGCACCCAATATGCAACCCCATTCAACTCAAGCAGGTGTCCAATTCATCAGACCTGAACTACAATCCTATGCTTGCTTACCTATGAATAAATTCACATTTACCTGTGAGTATGCACAGTAAGTATGTACAAGCATATATAGACTTACCTTAGCGGGACATCTGAAAAAAAAGCATGCACAGTGCTGGGATGCATGAGGGTTAAAGAAAGTAATGCAAGTTTATTTTCTCTATTTCCACCCCCTGTTCATCACAGCATGGTTCTAGAATCCCAAATGCTTTGCAGGGCATACATGGAACTCACTGTGTGGAGAAAGCTGTGAGAAAATGCAGTGCCTATTTTATGCATGGCGTGGAGAAAGTGTACAGGGAGCCTCTGTCATAATGACCAGGAGTCATCCAATGAAGCTGAATACTGGGAGATTTTAGGACAAATAAAGGAAAATCCGTCTTCACACAGCACATAGTTAAACTATGGAATTTGCCCCCCCCCCCCCCAAGATGAATGATGGCCACAAATTTGGACAGCTTTCTAAGTGGATTGATAGAAGATAAAGCTATCAAAGGGTTCTAGTCCTGATGGGCATGTATTGTCCCCCAGTATCAGAACAGTATGTCTCTCAGTACCACTTGCTGGGAAACACAAGCAAGGAGGTGCTAGCTATTGCATTCATGCCTTTCTTGTGGGCTTCCCATGGTCATCTATTGGATGAGAAGATAAATCTTTGGTCTGATCCAACCTGGCTCTAATATTCTTAGCTAGAAATGGGGAGGTATAAACCTGAACTCCCCATTTCATCATGCATTCCCCCCCTCTCCCTTGCCCAGCTTTTCCCAGCACCAATCAGCTTTGGGGTGTGTGTGCACAATTTAAATGAGGAGGATGGCACATGGGAATGATTGTCCTCCCCATCCCAATCACCTTCCAGCTGATTGGTGGGCTACGGAGAGCATGATTTACCTTGGGAGGATGGTGCATGAAAAGGCTCATTGCTGTACACGTACTCACAAGCCTGGTCCCACTCCACCATCCTGAGTGGTTAGCTTGCAGGGTGGGCGAGAACTGTTTTGGGAAGTTTGCAGGGGGAGAAGTGTTCCAGTGAGTTTGCAGGGTGGGGGAGAAGTGTTCCGGTGAGTTTGCAGAGTAGTAGGAGAAGTGTTCTGTTGAGTTTGTAGGGGAGAGGGAGAACTGTTCCACTCCCTTGCCCATTTCCCCTGCCTTTCCTTTGTCTCACCTACTTTCCGAATGTAAGTTCCAGCAGGCAGAGAGCTACATAATTTGTCTCTGATGCTTGGTTAAAGCACCATGTACAGTGTCAGTGTTGTATAAATAAATAATTCTTTTCTTTTCTTTTCTTTCTTTCTTTCTTTCTTTTCTTTCTTTCTTTCTTTCTTTCTTCCTTTTTTTTTAAAAAAAAGGTCATCTCTACTGATCTCTGGTGGTTCTCTTGCAATACATTTTTGTTTGTTGTTTGTTTGAAAAAGGAAAGATTAGTGTATAATGTCTAGGTTCTTGGAACGATATCCTAGCTGTCAAATGGGGGGGGGGTTGCTTATGTTTTGTTTTTTTTAATATAGAGGGCCGTGCATGATCTATAGCTGAGTGTATAATGACAGTCAAGGGTGCCAACACAATCGGTACACTACATTATTGAACTCAATGCTTTGTAAAGTGCTTTAGGATAACTTGAGTATGAAAAGTCATACATCAAAACAAATCTCATTTGACTCTATATGGTACCTGGGTTGTGTGAATACATATTCAACAAGCTGGGGGGGGGGATATCCATAGCTTTACTGCACCAGTATTTTGTGTTCAGCAATTTTTGATAGACATTCAATTTCTTTTCTTCCTGCGAGACATAACTTGGTGATGAGAAGTGGCAAATAAACATTTTCAAGGAACAATACTTAGAAGGACTACCATTCATTTCACTCTTGCACATGGATGGGAGAACCAGCATAAAT
Organism: Anniella stebbinsi; assembly: GCA_029215795.1. Classification (NCBI taxonomy): domain Eukaryota; kingdom Metazoa; phylum Chordata; class Lepidosauria; order Squamata; family Anniellidae; genus Anniella; species Anniella stebbinsi. The sequence continues at coordinate 15,792,366 of JARDYH010000003.1, read as the reverse complement.
AGTTTTGGGCTCAGTCTACATGATATATATTTGTACTGTGCAAGATAAGAGTTACTACCCAAATGCAACTTACAGCAAAATTCGAAGTATATAACAAGGCTCTTCCTCGCCCAAAACAAGCGCTCAACTTCACAACCCATGAGAACTTCTTCTTCATTCCCCCCGAAAGCAGTTTCTTTACTATTAAAATGAACGAGAATGATAGGATAACGTTCAGAACAAATTTCCAGCATATAAACAGGGAAAACGTTGAACAAATATATATTTTTTGGGAGGGGGGGAGTGGTTCAACACAATTCATGATATTTTCAGGGGTATTGCACTCCTGTTGCTGGCTGATAGAGTCTGGCCGTTTCTACACCAGGCTGTTTGCCTGGGACGCCCCCCGGCTGGTACCTGTACACCGATAGTGTGTATTAGGTACTTCCAGGATCGCCCTCCCTCCCTCTACACCCCTATGGTGTAGAAAGGGCCAATGTGTGAAGTAAAATGGGAAGTGAATTTGGAATGGCACTGAACTGAGAGTGCACGAGCCTTCAAAATTTACTTAGGTTTACCATTTCCCCCATCTAATGTTTTTATATGAGAAATTTCACAAGTTTCTTTGCATTGCGTTTCTATACCACCCAACAGCCAAATTCCCTCAACAATTTGAATTATAAAATACAGCATGATAAAATGCAATATAAACAATTTAAATTTAAATCGACACTATAAATCTACAACCGCCACCAAAAAATACACCCCAAAACAAAAATCAAGTGTTCCTTTGATAGGAAGGAAATCACAGCTTATCCTGGTTCTTTGATTTTACACATTTTGTTGTTTGTACATTACATTTGAGGTCTAATGTATATGTTAGAAGTGCTCTATACAGCCTAATATGTGCAGTAGTCCTTAACTGATTGTTAATTTTGAGGATGCGTATTGGGTTTTGTCTCTATCACAACAGCCTGATGGGTGGTTAACAATATGCCACACGGATGGCTAGTCAACACATTATTGTGTTTTGATGTGGCAATGAGTTGCCATTTGTCTTTTCTATCTTTGGGATTTTATTGAACTTTTCATTTCTTTCTTTTTTTTAACTGTTTATGATTTCCTCATTGGGGGAAATAGATAGAACCCCACTGATAAATGTTGCAAGAAACCCATTGCTCAGCCGCTGGTTTGTTCAAAGTCTGACCAATCAGTTTGACAAATGTCATCCTAAAAGCACTACAGATGACAGAACCATTTGTGAATGTCTAATGATCCATTCTCTCTTTTTCATTGTCTAATGTCCCTATTCATCTAACTTTTCCCCCCACCAAGTGAGGGTCAATGTCATCTACCTTCAGGATCTGGCCCTGCATCATCTGCTCCTCCCTTGGTGGCAAAGTTGAGAACAGGACCAAAGCAGCTAATAAAGCCACAGTAGTGACTCCCATGGTCAGTGCCAGAAGCCAGGCCATAGAAGCCAGAAGCCTGATAGGGTGACCATATGGAAAGGAGGACAAGGCTCCTGAATCTTTAACAGCTGTATAGAAAAGGGAAATTCAGAAGGTGTTATTTGTATGCATGCAGCACCTGGTGAAATGTCTTGTTCATCACAACAGTTAAAGCTGCAGGAGCCTTGCCCTCTTTTGTATCTGATCACTCCAGTATAGCTCCTGGCAGGCAGATGAGGTATGATTGAAGATGGATTGGGAGTGCCTTTAGCACATCTGAAAATTTCATGTAAATCTGCACCCGCTCTTTTGGCGATATGCAAATGGCCACTCTGGTAAGGCAAGGGTCTCCCTGCAATTTTTCTCCTCCACATTCCTGACACGTGTCAATTTTCGACTGTTCAATTACTATGTACCTGTGCGTGTGCCCATTTGTGTTCGTTGGTGTGTGTAAACTTTCTGCATCCAGTATCCATAAATAATTATAGAATCTCACATTCTTTCAGATATAATTATTGAATGTTCTATTGTAATATTGTAAAAGATGTTACTTGATTGTGTTGGAGTGGGGTGGGGGAATCCATTGTATGTTTCACATTGGCTTTGCTGTTTGTGATAATGTAAAGAAGAAGGGGAAAGTGTATTGGTTCTTCAATCCCTGACAAGTCTGGGTTAGAAACAAGACAGGTTGGTAGAGAGCCAGGGCATCTCTTCGCTAGTTGAAGAGAAAGAGAACAGGTAAGCACAGATGGTTGAACAGCTGCCTTCACATTTAGAAAAATATCTTCTTTAATCCCTCCAGCTTCCCTGGCATTTTGTGTGTGTGTGTGTGTGTGTGTGTGTGTGTATGTGTGTGTGTGTGCTTAATTCTCTTTCTTAGCATGAAGCGTTGTGGAAAAAAACCATCCCGAACTCTTATTTAATTCTCATTTCTGCCACATATTAATTCTCCTCAGGTTTCACTGTATCATTTGGGCTTCTGTTGAAAGTCTCTCAATATGGATGCAAATAAACCTAGAGGAGTTGAACACAATTTGAAAACACAGTGCTGAAAAAATACCCCTTTTAGTTTAATATTTTTAAAGTAGATCAGGGGTGCAAAACTCACATCACTTTGGGGGCCACATTTTCATTAGTGACTCAAGAAGGGCACCATCCCTGGGGTGGGGTGAATGTTCACTTTTAAGTCTGTGCTTTCTGTTGAACCTCTTAATTATTCAACCCTCTCGTTCTCTCTGCACCCCATAGCATAATGGAGTACAGAGAGCCAGTGCAGTGTAATGGTTAGAGTGTTGGATGGAGACACAGGCGATCCGTGTTCTAGTCCCCACTCGACCATGAAGCTCATTGGGTGGCTTTGGGCCAGTCACTGGGTCTCAGCCTAACCCACCTCACAGGGCTGTTGTGAGGATAAAACAGAGAGGAGGAGTACCATGTAAGCTGCCTTGAATTCCTTGCAAGAGGGGGGGGGGGAAAGTGGGAAACATCTTTCTTCTTCCTCTGCCCCACAGCAAATTCCTGCACTCATCTCTCTGTTCATTCTTCTTCCTTTTCTTTTTCTGCCCCATAATCCATGCTCCCTCTCTCTTCTGCTTCCTCTGCACATTCCATCTCTGTTAGCCTGGTCTTCTGTCTGTTTCCCCAGTACTATGTCAATGCTCAGCCCAACTTTATTTTTTCTTCTGCACCCTTTTACACCCTTTCACACCCTTTATCCACTATCACAAACTCTTGGCACCCCATTCCTAGCCCTGCCAATTCTCTATTCCCTCACCCTACACCCCATGCCAACTGCCCATTATCCCTACGCCCCTCAGGGATGTCTACTTCCTTTGTCAACGCAGCTCTATCTGCACCCATATAAGTTTTGTTTTTCAGTTCCTCACCCCACAGTTCTCTCTGTATCCCATCTCCCCTCCCGTTCTCATGTTTTGCTTTGTTTCTGCAACCCTCCCTCACATGCCACAACCTCCTCACTGAGTTGAGTAGCAACAACAAACATGGCTTTCATTATCCCAGGACCATGGGAGAATTCCATTATCCCAATGAGAAAGATGCTCAGATGCTGGAGAAATCTGCTGAGGACTCCAATGAAGTCAGATTCCCAAGAATCCAATCTGCAGAGTTCTCAGTGGACCATCTCCCTTAGCTGTGTCTCTTTCAGATTTCACATGGGGCGTGCAGCAGGATTGGTTCCAGACTTTTTGGGGGCTGGGAGGCTGGGACAGACTGCCCTCTTACAGGGATGTGTGAATTAGCAAAATGCAAACTCACCCAAGTTCTCCGAATTCCATCTCCAAGCTGACTGAAGACCATATCAGATTGTGAGCTTTGTTTTGTTTTGTTTTCTCATGAAGATCTGTGCTGATTTTCATGCCTATTCCCCCCCCCCCCAATGGACATCAATGTGAAATGGACACATTCTTTTCCAATTGATTTCTGAGCATTTTTCAAAACAGCACATTCCCCCCCCACACACACACCATGCACGTGGTTCAAATGTACACAAGCCGCCCACTGCATTTCTTTGGTCTGCGATTCACATTGCAAGTTTGGAAATGTGTGAATTCTGAGTGTAGATTGCTTCTGAGTTAGGGTTCAGTCCAGAAGTTGTGGGAGCCAGGTAAATCCTGATCAAAACCAAAGTGAAATGAATTTCTCACTCATCCTTAGCCTTCAGTGGCCCCTGGCACTGGTTGGCAACTCCAAAATTGGTACCAGGTTGGCAGGCAGGGGCATCTGGCCAATCAAAGCTATGCAAGTATGCAGCTGAACTCTCCAGCCGTATCCCTTATGCACATACCTCATTAAGTTTGTGGTGTTGTTGAGGAAAGGATACAGCTCAGTGGTAGAGAATGCATTTCAAAGGCCCCAGTTTCAATCCCCAGGTTCTACAACTAGGGCTTCCTAAAACCCTGGAAATCCACTGGAGGTCAGTTTAGGGTGGCAATACTGAGCTAAATAGACCAATGACCTGACCCAGTTTAAGGCACCATCCTATGATTCAAAGGGGGTTAAAAAAAAGAATCCTTAACTTTTTGTGGTTTATTATTATTTAGTTGTTCTTGTTGACATCACAATTGCAGTGTTTGCCTTAAAAGCATTCCAAGCAAATCAAACTTTTAGTAGCCTACTTTGGGCTTTAAATATAAAAGGAAAAACAACAACCCTGAGTTCATTTTGAATGTAGAAATGAATTGTGTGAAAGGTGCGGGGCGGAGGGAGGATCTTTTAAGGTACATCTGCATTTATCAATGGCTTGACGTTTGTTCCCTCTCCTTCAACTCACCGCCCCCTTCCGCATTGCCTTTGCATGCTGGAGTTTAATAGCTTGCTCTATAGGACAGGAAGTTTAGACCGGTTCCACAAAGACCCCTCTTCCCAAAAAGACCTCTATCATTGCGCCAGCTCCGTTGACATTGGCGAGAGTACTGTCAAAGCCCTCCAGGTAGTACTCTTATTACATGTGTCATTAGAGGATTTTTTGCGGTTGCCGCTTTAACGCCGCAGACATTTTAAGTAGGTTATTCCATCACTTTGCCATTTTGATTATGACAACATCCTGACACCATCTTGAAATGGATTTTTGGAAAGAAAGGCTAACTGTCCAAAGAGGTCCATGCTCGCGCTAATTAAAATTGGCTTAGGTGGTACAACCTTCATAATTCCGACGATGACTATGAAGGATGTGCATGTTGAAAGCCCTCTTTGCTCATTAGCGCTGTTTCTGTCAGACGCTGCTACCTGCTCTTTCCTTAATGAATGCTAAGCCATCTCTTTAGAAGATCGCGATGCTTCCTTGAACTGAGGGAACTGTCTTATTTCCTCCCAAGTTGGTTGAGAGTAAAATCAGGGAGTCACCTCTTTGACATTTCCGAACCTCTGTACTTATTTATCTCTTTGAGACCCTGTGCTCCAGAGATATCACTGTCTTAATTAAGAAGAAGGATGTGACCATGGTAAATTGACTGATTTCATTGATTAAGGACTAGCTGTACAAGTAACATTGATTTTAACAGTAGGTCTACATAAATGTAATTGTTCGAACATGGGGCTGCATAATTATGGTGATGTACGAGAATAGTTGATTTGTCCTTTTCAACCTTCACTTACATCCTTGTGCATGGTAATGTACTCGTTCAATTAGCAAAAAATCTTAAATGTTACAAAATGCCTTTTGTGAAGGCACATGGTAATCATTACAGTGTAATTCAATCTAACAATTCCAGACAGCTTACGAGTCTTTATTTTACTCTTTCCCCCCTCTGCATCTATTCTCACTCCTTTTTTTCAGTGGAGTGGGGTAAGGATACATAACCGCAAGACCTGCACACATCCATGGGTCTGCTACAGAAGGCATGAGGCTGTTGTTTCCAACAGCAGCATTTTTGACTGCTCAGTAGCAGTTACTGTTTTAAACATCCATATATACTCCAGTGCAACATTGGTGCACACGAAAGGGGGTCCGATTGGTCCATATAGCTTTGCCAGAAGCAAGTGTTGCCCCACTCAAAGCAGATTGAGGGATCACTCTTTTTTTTAAAAAAATAATCACATTGGTTCAAAGCTAGGGAGGAGGGAGGAGTTCAGTTGTGAAAATAATTTCCCAGTCAAGCCAACATGAGTGCCATTTTTGGTAGAACGATAGGGTGGTGTAGTGGCTAAAGTGTTGGACTGGGAGTTGGGAGATCCAGGTTCTAGTCCCCACATGGCCATGGAAACCCACTGGATGACTTTGGGCCAGTCACAGACTCTCAGCCCAACCTACCTCGCAGGGTTGTTGTTGTGAGGATAAAATGGGAAAGTGGAGGATTAGGCACACTGCCTTGGGTTCTTTGGAGGAAAAAAAGTGGGATATACATGCAATAATAAATACAATAAATAAAATCAAAATCAATCAAACAAACAAACATTTGCAAAGTTCTCCATACTCAGGGGGAAAAAAGAACTTGAGATTTGAAAGAAATCAGATGTGGGGAAAATATAAAATAACAAATTCATCCATCCAGGCACAGGGAATTGAATGCTTGGCTCAAAAACCTCTGGCTTGAATCCTTGTGCATTCAGTCATGTTTGTGGTGCTGAAATAGGGATGCCACCTCTTCTTCTTTTTTTTCAGACAGGCTCCTCATCTTTAATAGCTACATGGCATGCAGCTATACCATGGTCCTCTTCATAGCAGTATCTGTTGAATTTGGCCGATGCAGATGGGTGTGAAATTCATTTCAGTTCATTTTTGATTTTTTTAAAAAATGCCCAAATCTGCAAAGTTCTTTATATTCTGGAGAGAAAGAACTTAAGTTTTTTTTAAAAAAAAAATCAAAGGCAGGAGAAAGGGAGACTGACAGATATATCAATATCTAGCCATACTTCTTTCTCTCTCTCTCTCTCCCACCCCTTTATTTGTGAGGGTTAGAATTTGGGCATAACATTTTACCTTGAACACTGTGTTGGGATTGGATGGGTATAATGTTTCCCACCACATGCAGGTACCTTTGAGTGGATTTTAGTATCATTGCAGCATGAGCTAGGTCAAATCTGATCTCCTCCACAAGCATGCCATTGGCTCCATCCCATTCAATAATGTTTCCAGCATTTCTAGATAGCATAACATTCTCATGTCCCAGACATCAGATGCTACCAACAGTAATACTGATGAAGAAGAGATCTCTGTGGAGGTGGTTCAGTGGGTCTCCCTCTCCATAGCTCCATGACTGACCATCTGTTTTGCATGCAAAAGATCCCAAGTTCAGTTTTCAGTAGGGATGTGTATCGTATCATTAAAATGTATGATAACGATACAATGTGCTCTTTATCGTGCATGTGTTTAATGATAACGATATGATAGAAAAGCCTCCGATAAATATCTGATCCGATCATTTTCAGCCTGATTATATCAGATTATCGGACTGCCATATAAATAAACCTATAACTTC